>OX465242.1:11204955-11645604 GCA_949987775.1 Aproaerema taeniolella | reverse complement strand
AAGGCTTTTAAAATAAAGGTTTATACAACTTTTTTAGCTGACTATCTCTCATTCCGAGGTGAAACCCCTAATATTCCTGAATTATCAAGCATTTTTGACGGACACAAGATTCGTTATTTTTTTAAACATTTTTTGTTTCATACTTTATACTACGGAGTAGAGGTAAATTACTTAATAGAAAGCTTTTTCTTGTGACCGTTACAAGCTCGTACTTTAAAAACCACTACAGATTTTGAGAAGTTTATAGATAGTGATTTCGAAGTGTAATAACTCCCAGTTTCTAATAAATACATGGAGCATACATTTAATATAGACTAACATATCGAACTATGCCAACAATATTACATATTTGCTCAAATTAACTTCTTTATTAGAAATCTGTTAAAGTTCAAAATATTTACTCGTTTACAGCGACATTAAATGGGCATGGAAGAAGTATCCTGTATATAAAACTCGGACAGTCAGGTAATAATAAAAAGGTAGATCATCTCAAAATTATGATGAGGTTGTACCATGTCAAAATTATCATACAAAAAGTGATAAAGCAGAATCGCGGTTCGAATGTGAAGAAATGGGATTAACGCTTAATAAAATATTGTCACCTGATTTTTAGTTACTATTTATCAACAAATTATGCTGTGTATTAGTTATGTCATAAAATTATGAGATCAACAAAGTGAGCCGGCCAATCTGACGTCAGAATGGCGGGTGAAATCAATCAATTTCTTGCTATGGCCTTACATTTTGCTCATGACATGTAGGTAACAAGCCCTAGGTAGTTGTGGCCCCGGCCCCAAAAAGCCGGCCTGGGTTGTTTTGTATGGTCCGTCACCCTTTCTCTTGTTGCTCATTTTAAAAAAAAACAAAACTTGAAAATGTTGAGAAAAATTTAAGGAAAATTTTATTTTACTTGCGGCCGAGTGTATAAGGGCCCACCCTAATTTTGTTAATAATACTTAGTGAATCTCCTATGACACTTATCATGTGTCCCAAGAAACCCATATTCACATAATTTAAGTTCATCCCCATATGGATTACCATATTGGGTGGGGTAATTTTAAATCAAACCCACTCGCAAATATATTCAATTAAAAATAGTACATTGTTAAGCAAAAGATAAAAGTGACCGATTGCGAAAAAAATGCTGTTGGTTTAGTAGTACAATTATTAAATAGTAACTTAAAAACTCATCCCATTTCATGGTCTTAGATCCGCGATTCTGACGATTACATATAAAAAACTAATCTTATAATGAACCTACATATCGTACTTTTACAATTAGTTGTGTGAAGAATATGTTGGGAACATTTGGGAAATCTAGAAAAATTAACACGATAATTTAAAACTACATCCATTATTCTCAAACATGCGTGTTACGGGCCACTTATCGAGCATGTTCACAGCCGTGTTATAGAGGGTTACTGGAATTATGTCACAATCCCGCGGGAGCTATCGAATCTAGTACATTTTTGCCCCACCTACCCTAGAGCGATTAGATAGCTAGCAATGCCTACTACCAACCCTTAGGGATCGTGACATATTTCCAATAAACCTGTATAGTATAATATTTCCGATCACTGAAATTACAAACACATTACAAATGCAAAGTAATACATACAGATAATTTTTGACTTGCTGCTCGCAAAAAAAAAAACAGGTTTAGACTTATATCTAGTTAATTAATCAATGTCACCTCAAAATCTAACAGAATAAATGCAAGTTGTGATAGACGAATGGGGAACTGAAACATTTTAAGCTAGTGCAAAAATTTCGGCCTTATTTCGTACTTCAGACCAATACATTACATTTTATTCATCTGCCCTACTAAAACTTAAACACTATGCTTAAGTTTTAGCAATTTCACATTGTTAGAACAGTTCCGCATGCAACGGCGTACTAAGGGATTAAAAAATTGATGATGAGTTGATGACATAATTAACCTAATGTGACATCTTAAATTAGGGTTAAAAAAAATTAGTCACCGCTACGTGGAGAGCGGTCTTTGACGTCTCCATTTTGTCGAGGCGAGGCGGAGCGCGAGCGCGAGCGGGAGCGAGAGTGGGACCGGTCGCGGGATGCGGAGCGCCCGTCGGAGCCGGCCGAGCGGGACCGGGAGCGGGAGCGGGACTTGCTGCCTCCTCCAGTGCGCATCTCTTCACGTTTGGGAGACGCTTCCTTGCTGCGCGAACGGGACCTTTCCCTATTAAAAATTTACATAGGTCAATTCGATTTAAATAGGGATGTTGACAGTGTTTGGTTTTATGAATTATTAATAAAACCAAACACTGTCAACATCCCTATTTAAATCGTATGTGAAACAAAAAATAATGCTAAAAATAGAAAAGGTGTTTCAAAAAAACCAAAAAAAAAAATCCAAAATTTAATTTTAAAAGTGAAATAGTCGCAACTCTAGTAATCAGTTGCACGGTTTGACGTCTTTCAAAATCAAAGTTTCATACAATTAATATGACATGCTTGTCATATTTGTAATAGAGCTGAGCAATAAGCTAAATTTTAATTAATTTTGAATTATCTTTTTTTTAAGTTTTTTTTTAAAACACGTATTAATATCCGAAAACAGCATTAAAATTGGTTTATAAATGAACAAGTTATTGGCATTTATATTATCGTAAGGACTAAGCTATCTCGTTTTGTGAGGAGAGCTAGCTTCTCGTTTTGTGGGGAGAGCTAGCTATCTCGTTTTTACCTACGCAAACAAATGGCGGTGACGTCACATGCCTGTAAGTGCATTCTCTTTTTCGTTGTTTGACAGTTTCCCCCTCTATTGAAATTTAATAGCTTGTAACTTTTTAATTTCTCAATTGTTTTCAAAAATTATTTCGGTTTTGGGTTTTGAATTCAGTTCCTTTTAAAGATAAACAATAAAAAAAATTAGTCAACATCCCTATTGGTTTCTAGAGTCAATGGGCTCTCCCAGCCCATTGACTCTAGAAACATGTTGCCTATTGTAGGATTTGAAGTATTTGTTGCACACGAAGGACCCACTCCAGTAGGACACTATAATTGTCTAAATACACACCTCTAGAGTCAAAAAAATTATACAAAGCTGTGTCATTGCATCACTGTCTACTTTCTAATTTATATGTATTTTTAGCGACCCACGTATATTCGTAAGAGTAGAGTTGCACAATTTAATATCTAAAATTTCCAACAAAATAACAGCCGAATATTGAAGATCAAACGAAGGTTAAGTATTTTGTCACAAAAGAAAACATATACAGGGCTTTAGATACCTAAAACCTCTCGGGTGGTTAATCAGTCCATGAAACTGAACAACTTCCCCAAGGAGAGATCAAAATTTTTTTTCGTATTTTGACCTATGTTCCCAGGGGAAGTTGTTCAGTTTCATGGACTGATTGATTAAGAGAGATACCTAAATCCCTGTATTTTAGGGATTTGCAAATAATAACTTTCAATTTTGAAATAGGTTTTTATTGATTTCGAGACATGTCGATTCGATAATAAAGTCATCATCGTCATAGATGATATATTCAAAAAGCAAAATAAGCCCTAGTAACTCTACTGTTAAAATCTATTTTGGAAAGTTCGTAACTGTAGATCGGAATGTCATATATTTACATATTATATTTCAAATTATACAAAATATCATTCCTTTATTGATATTCGTTACGACTCGTCGATCACGTAGGGATAATTTGTCAAAATAGAAAAAAAAAACTAATTTCATGCAGTGATCATGTTCAAAATTAATTAAAATTAAGCATTATGCACAGGGCATTTCCACGGCAGAGAGTAAAATTACCAATTATTTTTTTTGTGGGTATTCCAAAATTTTATACCGCCAAACCCTCTTTCGAAGGTAGAACTATATTGTTTAGACATTTAGTTCCATATTTGTCATCGTACTTTTGAGATATGACACGTTATTGTTAACTGTTCCGTGTTTCGCGAAAAAAATTGTGAAAAAGGTGTTTAAAAAACCACAATTATCTCACAGGCTTATTGAAATATTGGGTAAGTGTTCAGATATTATTCTTAGTATGCTTAGTGCTGTTGGCAAAACTATAAACTTTGATAACTGACGGAACCTTTACAAAGATATGTCCAATTTAAAAACTGTTTGCTATTTGTAACGCAAATTACCATATATGATATGTTTTTCTTATATTTCTTGTCATAATAATGTTTCTTAAATAAGAATCAAATTTCTCTTAAAGTGTGTTAAGGCGCGTGAAATTGCGTTATTTTTTTTGCTTTGCACGATGGGGATTTTTTTTTTATCTGCTGCTAAAAGTCTGTAACGTAAGTTACCGGTAACTTGCGTTTCAGGAATGTAACAACAGTTACCTTTACAATATTATTTTAATTACAGTCATAATGCCACTCAGTGCTGCTGAAAAATGAGAAGAAGGAGGGAGAAGTTAAAGGAAGCCGGAAAATATGATGAATATAGAGAATCGATAAAAATAGCTTGTCTTAAAAGTAGACAGAAGAAAAAAGAAAAGATTGAAACTCTACCTGCATCAAAAAAAGCAAGAATTATCAATGAAAATCAAAGAAAAATAAAAGAAAGAGTGAGAAATGTGTCAAAAGATTTTGTAGAGCAAAATGACGCTAACAACTCTTCTGACGACGAAGACGACCTTCCCTTGTCCGAGTGGAAAAATAAGCACCAGTAAACTTTAAATATTTGATATTCTTTCTAATGATGATTAATGCTTAATATTACAATAATTCATTCTCGCTATTTTCTTGTCTATTTCGAATGAAACGCAAGTTACTATTTGTTTGTAACGTGAGTTACCACGTTTTTTATTTTTTGTTTATTATATTCTTTTGTTTCACAAAAACTTTTTGTCATAATAAATACTTTAACTAATGATTAAACCAACTTGTATTCCACAATAACCCGGAAGTCAATAAAATCAGAGAAAAATCAAACAATGTTTATGTCACAACTAGTCGAGGCTATTTTATGTAACGAAAGTTACTAAGATATTACATCGTGTTGCGTCTAGGATGTGGTAAGGTTTTGAGTCATATTAATTACATTTGAAACAGGACACATTGTAGCCACTAATACACAAACAATCTAAAATAGAAGACTGTTAATAACTTCATAAGAGATACTTATGAAGCACACAACCGCACGGCACACAAACAGGAGACGTATTATTGAAATAATAGAATTCCAATTCGCATACGAATTGACAAGATTTGTGTGCGATTCTCATGCGAATCTTGTCAATTCGTATGCGAATTGGAATTCTATCATCTCAAAAATTCGTCTCCAGATCGCGAATGACGTACGTTATTGACGTACAGACCTACCGCTACCCTATCCGCTATCTCTTTGTCCTGTGCGCAACTGATAGCTCCGTCACGCTCACACACTGACCATGCTTTCCGCGGCAACATCGCGGCAAGCTCAAGCTCGGACAACTTGTTGGTGTTCCGATAAATTTATTTTTATGCCTTTTTGCCTTCGATCAAGTTTTCTATAGTTGATCGAAGCTTTTTGCAGAACCTTTGTCACTTAGACAAGAGATTATAATAATTTACTGTAAGTTACATGGCACACAGTCAAGAAAATATTTCGTGTTTGTAGGTAAATCTTAAAATAACACTTTTTACATAGGTTCTAAGAGAGTCACCTGGGTGCAAATTTTGCACAGGCTTTAGGTTTTCATTTAACTGGTATAAAGATAAAAATCCCCGTCTGCTCCATTTTCTAAGTATAATTTTTCATACCGTAAAAGAAAAATCATCGTATTGTTAAGAATTCTACGTCTTGAGCAAGAGATTACATTAGTAACATAATAATAAGATATCTAATGTTATAAATGAAAGTTCATTTAATGTTTAGCAGATATTAGTAAAAACGCAACTTTAGGTATTCCTCAAATCTAAAAACCCACACAACTACTAAATTGCCACGAATAGTTAATAAAATAACAATATTATTTTTTTCAAACCAATTTATTTATGTGTCTTTAGTGTAATACCAATTCTTTTATTTCCCGGACTATATACAATGAACTAAAAATAAAGGCAATAATAAAAGTGTAAAAGAAAATAAATAGTAATATTAAGCAATATTAGTGCTTGCTCACCTTTCTTTTGCGGGCGCCCTTCGGGTGATGCAGGAAAACACGAATAAATGATCCCATTATATTAAGTTGTGCTATCAATATATTTGATGCATTATTTTGACAATAATTGATAAAAATGATGACATACATAATTACATGTCTGACAACAATACATTTAATTGTATTTAGTTGTTTTTTACTCATCAAAATTACTACGGGATCTTTTAAGAAAACATTCATTGAATGTTATTCATTGAATGTTGAAAACATTGAATGTTATTCGTTGAAAGTGCTTTTTTTTTCTTTGAAATGTATTTATGTTTTTATTTGTTGTATTGGTATTTTATTTTCTCATTACCTGCTTTTATTTCTAACCCAACTTCTACCATGAATTCCAATGAGGTTCCTTATTGCATATCTGCTACAAAATAGGGTTCATACTCCTTTTAGACGGAGATCCCAGGGCCGCCAGACCTTACTTATTTTCTCATAAACCAAATGTGTGGGAAATAGTGCTAGTACGTACTAGCAATGTATGATTACCAGCTAACCTGGGCCGGCGGCCAATTTTCAGCTACCAGGTTCTGAAAGGTACTTCCAAAAATTACTCACTTGTCTTGTAGTCTAGCTGCTAATGTCTTATAGAATATAATTAGTTAAATATAAAAATTAATGTTCAACAGCGCCAGACACTCTCCGTTAGCTGTAATTTCTGCCAGACACTTTACAGTTCGCAAGTAAATTATGCGATTATACCTACAATCTGAGCCGTGATTTTTGTATATGATGTTCAGGAAACTATAAAAATACTTTTTATAGCACCCAGACTTCAAGACAAATCAGCAATTTTTGGAAGTACCTTCAGAACCTGGTAGCTGAAAATTGGCCGTCGGCCCAGGTTAGCTGGTATTCATACGTTACTAGTACGTACTAGCACTACTATTTCCCACACATTTGGTTTATGAGAATAAGGTCTGGCGGCCCTGGGATCTTGGTCTATTTCTTACGGACAAGAAAACTACGTATGTAAAATTTCGTGTGCATAAGATTGATGTCAAAATGAAAGTTTTTCATGAACAACAACCAAACACAAATATGCAAAGTAGTCAGACGTGGTAATTGAAAGCACACTTGACTTACTTGTCTTTTGATGGTGAACGAGATTTAGACCGCGAACCGTGTCCGTTGCGGTCAGCAGACTTGCGAGACTGCGACTCCCGGGGCTGGCGACGCGACGCCGAGCGCGACCGAGACTTCGAATGACTGCGATCCCTACGCCACGTGTACACGCACGCAACAAAATGGTAGTACATTCATTTAGTTACAAATACTGATATATACTATCTATAAATATTGCAATATCATGATAATGTAACAGTAAATTATACTCATTATTGGCACACTACTGTTGCTTAAACATTACATTGAAAATAAATATCCCCACCCGGCTAAAATAATATATCAGAAGACAACACAAAAAGCTAAAGTGTATAATAGCTACTAACTACATACTTACGTTTTTAAATTTTGCTCAGCGCAAGAAATTACACACCTAGCCAAATGAAACTAGGTTAATTTTAATCATGCAACATTGTTTCAAGTAAAATTTACAGATAAAATGTAATTCTATACATGCAAGCTTAGAAGGTACTAAAAGGAGGGCGACAAAAATGCTACTTTGACATATTTTGGTGTAATCTACTAAAAATCTGCTGATAAAAGATGTGAACTCACTTGGAGCGGGAGCGCGAGCGAGACTTAGCCACGGAACTCTTGCTCTTCGGGCGAGACTTGGACCGGGACTTGGAGCGGCTGCGTGAAGAGTGGCGGGATCGGGACCTAACACATGTATTTATGTTCAAGAAAATCAATACAAGATACTTATAATCCAGTTTGTGGGGATTTTAAATGCCTTTTGCCTTACATATTGAGTACAATAAAAGCAGTTTTGATAGTACGTTGCATAGGTATGAAGGTATAAATAAGAAAAAAGTTTTCGATAGTCAACTGTTGAAATATATTTTTTTTAATCATGATGGTTTTTAGGCACCCATACCCAGGCAACATAATATCAAAACCGCTTCAGTACACCTTTCAAAAAACAAAAATACCTACAGACTAAATTATTATTATTAATATTTGCTGTGATTGTGATAACAAGGATTTTTTTTAAGGTTAATATAGTGAAAACCTGAAAACTGTGTTGTAACAACTTGATAATCGTATATTGTGATTATAAAAAAATTCTAATTATACAATGAAGGGAGGTAAAAAAATTATATTGACTTGGAATTAGACGCAATTTAAAAAATAATAATTACTCTTCTTACTACGTGTTAAAATATGAAATAAAACTATTTAAAGTCAAGTTCAATATCAATCAATGTTCCAAGCAAATCAAGAAGAAAACTACCAAAAACAAGATTTTTTATTTTTTATTATAAGATGGGTTAACTCTTGACCTCAATCTTGACCTTAAAGGTCAAAGATGAGGTCGACGATGAATCGACTTAACCCAGAAAATGCCTATAAAGGCTCTGGTACTCCCATGCACCAACGGAACACAGCAAGCTGTTTGGCGTCGGACTTCGGTAGGAGGGTGGTGGGAACCAAACGGCCCTTTACAGAGCCTACCACACCGCATGAGACCGTAGGACGACACCTCAGATTCAGAAAAAAATGAAGTGTTGTTGCCTGGGATGTATTACTAGGAGGCAGGTCTCATTTGTGTTTCCTTAGTCGCCTCTTACGACACCCACGGAAAGAGATGAGGTGGAGTTATTCTCAACCCATCACCACACGGCCAAGATTGTTTACGTATGTTGTTACGTGTTATTTACTTTACCTGGATCGACTGCGGCGACGGTCGCGAGATCGGCTTCGCGAGCGGCTAGAAGAGGATCGCGAGCGGCGCCGCGACGAGCGGCGGTTGCGATCTTCCACCAGGCGGATGCGGCGGCCATTCAGTTCGGTGCCGTCCAATTTCTCGATGGCGGCACGCATGTCGGCATGAGTTGCAAACTCCACGACACTGAAAAGTCGACATAACCTTAAGCACAAATTCGACAGTGAGGAAACCTATACTCAATTTAGACTGTGTGTGCAACTTTTCGTCACCCGCATACGCAATTTTCTCTCATGAGAGCCTCCTGAAAATGGACAATGTTTTTTCATTTCGTTTGCTTGAATTTGGACATCAGTCCTTTTTAGCAATTCTAGTTCATCTGTCAACGTCAATCGAATGCAAAAGAAACGTAAACTTCTCATGTTATGTTATGTATCAACTCTCATATGGTTACCATAAAAAACCGGCAAAGTGCGAGTCGGACTCGCACACGAAGGGTTCTGTACCATTATCTAAAATGAAATTTCATGTCTAACTATCACGCTTCATGAGATACAGCCTCGGACAGACTTATCTATAAAAACGGCAGAAATATCACGTTTGTTGTATGGGAGCCCCCTATAATTATTTTATTCTGTTTATTAGTATTTATAGTTATAGCGGCAACAGAAATACATAATCTGAAAAAAATTCAACTGTCTAACTATCACGGTGCATGAGATACAGCCTGGTTTTATATCTATACTAATATTATAAAGAGGAAAGATTTGATTGTTTGTTTGCATTGAATAGGCTCCGAAGCTACTTGACCAATTTAAAAAAATATTTCACCATTAGAATGTTACATTATCCCTGAGTAACGTAGGCTACATAATTTTCCCGAATTCCCACGGGAATGAAGACCCGGGCGGAATGCTAGTTATCTATAAAAACGAGCAAAAAATCACGTTTTTTGTATGGGAGCCCCCTTAAATATTTATTTTACTCTGTTTTTAGTATAGGGTCCTGTTTTTACCCCTTGGGTACGAATAAAAAAGAAGGATTTATTTAAGCCAATATAGGTTTAAAAAAATATATATAACTGAGTGTTTCTTTGTCCTATCTTCACATCGAAACAGAGAAACAAATTGACTTTAATTGTCGCAAAGGAATAGTTGAAGCGCTAGAGAAAAACTACATAATCTACTTTATCCCACGAACAAAGCGCGAGCTTAGTATTCATTTACGCCAATACATTAATGTAATAAAAATAATACAGCAGTATTACATTAAAAGTTTTTTAACTACATCGTATGAGTTAGAGACAGAAACAGAAGATATCAAGTTTAATTTTTTTTTAAATTTACGGACTTTAGACATAGACGTACAGCTTCTCTTGGGGCGGTTTGAAAACTCTGACACCAGGGTTCGCCAAGTTCGCCACATACTTGACTATACCTATACGATAAGAAGTACAGCTTCGGAAAACTTTTCGAAAATTATTAGACGCACGGATGGGACATGAAATACTTATGTCGTACTAAATAATCTTTGTTAATATACAATTTAAAAATATGATCAGTTAAATTACCCTTCATTCCTATGCTGTTTGTGTGCGTCAGCGTAAGTAACTTCTCCGGCCTGCCGCATGTAGTCTTTGAGATCCTGCCGAGCAACAGAAAATGTCAATCCACTGAATTGAAACTGTTGGTACAATAGTCAACAATATGCAGCGTGTCAAGGAACTCGCTCAATTTAACAGCTGTCTTTTTTTAAAATGAAAGCTCACAAGTTTTGTAATTGGAAAGGATCACAAGGAAACTTTAATTAATTAATCCCAAACACCTGCATATTAAAAAGCTAATTACTGATAAAACTTAGCATTGAAAAAAGTATCATGCTTGTGGCTAACCATCTCTGGCAATTCCTCTGATTATGTACATTGAAATCGCACTATGAACGAAGTTTAAACTAAAAATAATTTTAAGCAAACTGCCACTGAATATAGTTTCGTACCGGTTACCCTTAGTAATCATTGTTTACAAAAATGCTGGAACAGTCTCAGTCATCCCGTTTAATCGGTCATTTATCTTTCTGGATTAGGTAGCCATTGCCAGTCCTCGTGTCTCGGTTGCGCCTCGTCCAACAGATTAGTCCCCAAAGCAATTCTCGTGCCAGTCTCACCAGTCATCTCTTATCCTTATGATATGGTATTCTCGATAGTATCTTCTCATTCATAGATTTTTTTGCAATTCAAGCTGTAATCGTTTTTGATTAGCTTTTATAGTTTTCAATTGTACTTCAGCTTCCACTTTTGTTATCGTCCTTGTTGGTCATGGCATGAATCACATTTTCTTCCACTTGATAATTTTGCAAAAAATGACACCAAAAGATAATGCCGCATACGAACATATATTTAGGCAATTCGAAACTTAAAACTTGATCATTCACAATAGTTTGAAGATGAAAGGATTAAATAAACAGGGGTCGAATCTATGTGAGGGGACAATAATTTACATAATATAATATTGCATAGTATTTCGATATTACATTTTGTGTGTGATCGAAACGACGAAATTCACAAGCGTGGAGAAGAAATAACGACAAGAATAAACATTTACGAGATCGAATTTTAATAACAACTAGTGGAGAAAGGAGATCCGATAGTCTTTAAATTTTTAATAGTCTGAAGAAGAGCCATGTTCAGTAATACATTACGATATATTACGACGACGGACCAAAGTTGGGTTTATTGAAGATTGACTATTACTATTGACTATTTAGAACTACAAAAATTATGTATCAATTTTCCCAAACGATCCAGAAGATTTAATGGACATTTTCGACCCCTGTTGTTCTTGATGCGGAAAAAAACTACTATTGTGAACACAGCACAAAAAATTTAGTAAATCAATGGAGAATAATGAAGTAAAATAGGAGTTTGCACATAACGAGAACCGCTCCTGTTGACTGTGCCCCCCTGTTGGCGACTTTACCTTAGCGGCCACCTGTCCGGCTGCTGGGGCGGGGCGGGGAAGGCATCAACACCACTTCACCAGGCTGCACCGGGACCGAAACCGGGACCGGCTCCTAACATGGGGTCAGACCACATCTCACACAGCGATACATCGAGGGCTCTGGGCACGTATCGCCATCTTCTGTCGTTTTTAAAAATTATCTTTAAGCTCGTAAGTAAGTTTGTAATAGATGTTATAATACAATACTGATATATGGAAGTTATTTAACTGTTTGAAAATTTAAGGGATAATGTTTATATGTGTGCAGTCAAAGCTAACATACAATAGCAAAACTGTGATCTACTATTTTAAGAACTACTATGACTTGTTATATTAGTAAAATTAAGGTATAAGGGAAGCTGTCGAGTCTGTGAGTGATCCTGAATTCGTCAGATGTAGTCGTGTGCTGGATTTGACAATTTTGTCAATTTCCAATATAGATGTCATCATAGTCCTTAGATAGATTCTCTCCTGGTGTGTAAGAATGGCTCATCTCTGCTCTATCTTTCTCTCTGGTTTTTGTTTTCACGATTTTGTCTCATATTCGCTTTCTTGACCTTCCTGTGACCTTTAGTTCAATTGCAGGTAGCTTCTTGATAGTGACTATTTTATCTTGTCGATTCATCCAATAGGACAAAAGTTTTGTCAGTTTATGCCCATCCATTTGAAGCAGGTAGATCCAAGCAGTCCGTTCCGAGATAATATATTGTGTACCGTCAGTGCCTCAGTGGTGGTAGTCCGCCCAGCCCTCAATGACCAAGAAGCTCAGGACCAGGACCCTGAGTGATGCAATGATGATGGACCCAATACCATTCCAGTTGGTTCCTTACCTGCCAGCTTATGCGGCTAGACAGATTTTCGACGATAAGTCGATACTCCGTCCGCGTTGGCGGGCCGTATCTATAATTGTAGTCACTGCGAAAAGAAACTATATGTTATAAGTCTTATAAACTTAAATTTATCATCAGTTGTAGCATATTTATTGAATTCTTATTATTAGAATAGAAATATTCCCAATTTTATTTAAGTGTTTAGCTACAGCTAATGATAAATGTTAAATAATTTTATAAATCTAAGTTAGATAATTTTGTAATAACGTGCAGTGTGACTGTAACAAAGATTTATGTCTAATGAGGCTAAAGGTATTTTATTACCCGGGATCGTAATTTCCTCGGTTACTCAGGGTCGAACTCAGATGTTGATTAATTTCCGGTACAGTAAAAAAAATACAATTAATTTTCCAATATCTTTAAAGTTATAATCTTATAATTGTTTTGCCGTTAAAGAAAAGGCCTTTTGCTCTAGAAAAAAATTAAAATATTTTTCTTTTGAGTATGCTTATTATTTTATCTGTAAAAAAACCATCTAAAATTTAAGAAAGCATCTATTGTTAACTGGTAAGAAATGTGCTTTATATGTATAAAATATTCAATTAATATTGGTATTTGCTGGTAGTCTAGCTTTATTACGCTGAGCTGCGAGTGGCGCCTTTGTACTAGTGGCGTCTTAAGAAACCCACGTCTTATGAAGGCACGTTTCTTACTAGTATACTTATGTATTCTGTCAGTAATAACGAAAAAAGAAAGTTATAAAATGTATGCTGTAAACATACGATCGATCATGTGGTAGAAATACAATCGTTTTGGAGCGATTGTCAGTTGGCCCCAAGCAGACAAAGACAGAGACGAGACTACTTTATAGTGAGTAGTAGTAATGTAAAGAATTCTAATGCAACCCAGTTTTCTGCTCAAACTAATAAAAGAAAACGAACTGGTTCATGAAATTTATTAAGTAGGTACATTTAATTTCATAATTAGTCTTATTTACTTGAGTCCCGTCATATTCGCATAAGTAGCGAAAATTGAACTGGCATGATCAAAAACACTACTAAACAAAATCTCTCACTACAATTTTAGTTGTGAAATTAATTAAGTTTTTAATTTCATAAATAATTAGACTGCCCGAGTCCACGTCCAAGGAAATTCCGATCCCCGTTTTTTACTTACTACAATCGGCTGTAATTAGCATTAGTGATTATTTCATGTCTGTTAACTAATAGGCCAGTCAACGAAAATAGAAGGAAACGCTTGGAACACAATTTTTGACTTTATAACTTTGTTTGGTTAGACTTTGTAGCTATAACAAGATATCGAAAAACTTGAGTAAGCAAAACTTGTAGCAAATTTAATCAGCTTTCATTTTGTTTAAAGTCTCATGTCGCTAGGGTGCATAGTTTCCGAGATATATCCAAAAAACCAAAAATGGGACCTTCAAACCCCTCGGCTTAATAGCTACGGGCGGGGACTTTTTGATATGTTCACCTCCTAACTAGTCCAAACAAAGTTACAAAGTCAAAAATTGTGTTCCAAGCGAATCTCTCTATACCTTTTTTGAGCATTCGTTGCCTGGCCTATTGAAGTTACCAGTAAGATTACGTAAAATTAAAGTTTTATTACATGTAATACGCATTAAGTCATTCAGGGGTTCCCAAACTGTAGTGTTACGCCACGATACGTACTGGAACCCTTCATACCGACCGAAATTTTGTGATTTTTGGAAATTTGTACAATGCGACTTGAAAAAAATCACATTCAAAAACAGAGCCTCAGTTTTCCTTGACTTCAGTTTTCCAAAATTCAGCCCCAATTTGTTAAGTTAAGCTCAGAAAACCAAGTTCATCCTCATGAATTTACTATTTGGTATATTTTCTTCTTTCTGGCAAAGCAGCGCCTGTATCCGCAATATAAATATAAAAATGATTGGGAGCCCCTGGACTAAATATTGGAAAGTAAATAACTATTATAAAGCATTAGCAACTTTGTGGACATCATGCTCATTATAAACTCACTACACTCATCTGAGTGCACATAATTATACACTTGCTACACTTACTTCTTAGTTGAGCATTAAATGGTCTCAAAATCATCAAATTGGTGACTTCGAGTCCAGCTTTTGCTACGTATTAAAAGCAAAACGGTTGTGACGACTGTCATCAGACCAAAGCATGGACATCATTATCAACGTTTACAAATCAAATTATACAGGTTGGACAGGGAAGCGACGTCCAAAAGAAAAATTTAGATACCCCGTACCAAGGGGCATCCGAATAACATATGCATGTTCCGCGATTTTTTGTAGTTTGGAAGATACAAGGAATTTTATAACTTTTTCCATAATTTTTACACGACATCATTTTTTTTTTTCTTTTGAACATTTTTTTTATTATAAGTTGGGTTAATTCTTGACCTCAATCTTGACCATTAATTTATGAATATGGTTTTTGGTGGTAGTTGTTACAAATAATATCAGTACTATCTAAATAAAAAAATTGAAAACCCTTGTCATTGTGGATCATGAAAAATAATCATTCCAGAAATTCAAATCGAAAAAAATCGCTTTTCAAGCCTTGTTTTCAAAAACACCCCTGAGTTTTAAAGAGACATCCGTTTTTGCAAAAACAAGTGACCGGTATCCTAGAGAAATTACGAACTCTACATTTTTATTTATATTCGATTCGTATAGGTCAATAGAATAAAACCACCAAAAAATTCAAATCGGATTAAAATCTTACAAGAGATTTTATTGTTTTAATAGCTTCATTTGTTGCCAAATAAGACTATCATAAGTTTCCCCCCTCGGCGGAGGTGTGCATAAGTGGTGGGGGGTAAAAATGTACCCAAAAAGGGATATTTTTGCGATTTTTCAGTTATATCTCGTAAAGGACTTACAAAATCGAAAACTGTCCTTCATAAAAGTTGGAGGGCATTTAAGCCTGCGTAGGATAAGACCATCCTACTATTTTATTATTATTAAAAATGAATTTGTTTGGTTAATCTAACTCGAACAGTTTAGAAAATATGACACTTTCAGTGATATCCTAATTTTTCGACATTATCCTAAATAACTCGAAAACAAAAGAAGATCGAAGACTGATATTAAGCATGGAGTGTTCTTAGGGCCTGCCAGTATACTACCTGAAAGAATGACCAAATCCGTCGTTAGGGGGCCACTTTTGTTCGCTTAGCCTGCTTGACGCTTTATCCAACTTTGATGAGCTAAAGCATGAGAACGGGTAGTCCAAAAAATATGAATCTGGTCTTATCCGGTGCAGGATTAATTGCCCTCTAACTTTTATGAAGGACAGTTTTCGATATTGTAAGTCCTTTACGAGATGTAACCGCAAAATCGCAAAAATATCGCTTTTGGGGTACATTTTTACCCCCCACCACTTACGCACACCTCCACCGTGGGGGAAAACTTAGGATAGTCTTATTTGGCAACAAATGAAGCTATTAAAACAATAAAATCTTTTGTAGGAATTAGGATTGGGCTACTAGTAAACTGACAGATAATACGCTTCCTACAAGTAAATTGACAGACATTACGCGAGGAATTTATGAATGAATTGGGAGTGTGTGCTTACACCACAGAATAAATAATAGTATTAATGAAGCTATTAAAACAATAAAATCTTTTGTAGGAATTAGGATTGGGCTACTAGTAAACTGACAGATAATACGCTTCCTACAAGTAAATTGACAGACATTACGCGAGGAATTTATGAATGAATTGGGAGTGTGTGCTTACACCACAGAATAAATAATAGTATTAATGAAGCTATTAAAACAATAAAATCTTTTGTAGGAATTAGGATTGGGCTACTAGTAAACTGACAGATAATACGCTTCCTACAAGTAAATTGACAGACATTACGCGAGGAATTTATGAATGAATTGGGAGTGTGTGCTTACACCACAGAATAAATAATAGTATTAACGTACTTACACTCCCAATCTCGAATGTCTAGGTGTGCGATTTTGCATGCATGTCAGAATTAAGAATTATAATAAATTAATGAAGTGATTCTAGTAAGTACTAGATACAGACCTCCGGCAATTTTAAAATTTTATTTAAAGCTCATCTAATTTACTAAATCTACCAATCCCAAAATAAGCGCCGCGCCATCTAGTTGGAGTTTTCCAATTTCTTTTGCTCAGCAACCGCCCTAAGAAAGTGGCTAACCAACAATTATTGAGTTTGACATGCCTGATTGACGTCACCTTGGTGATTTTGAGCCGTTACTTTATGTAGATACATAAATTATATTATAGTACAAAATCTAAGATGTGCTAAATGAGTTATACACAGAATCAAAGATACGAAACATGAATGTAAAAATAACTGCGTAAAGGCCACACATGCAACTAAAATTTGCATTAATAAGGTATATAATATAACACAATAAAATCATTGAGAGATATTGAATAATGCAATAGCAAATAGTGGTTTGCATATGGTGGCCTTAGTATAGTGTGATACAGACGGATCACGGCGCGGCGGCGGGCGGCGCGGGGGCGGTGGCGGCAGGTCCCGGCAGCGCCAGCGGTCCGAGCCCCGCGGCATGCCGCGCGCCCTCTCCACCGATACCCTACAACATAGCGACACTCACTCGTATCGCGACCTGCCGCGGTCGCGTTCGTAGTAGCGGTCGCGACGGTAGCGGTCTGCGCTGCGGTCGATGCCTCTGGCCGGCTCCACCACCACCCTGCGACACCCGTTCGGTACTGTTAGCTTCACCCACCCCCTCGCACTAACTTCACCCCCTCAACCCTCGCGTATCCACAGTCACGCGCCACTCCATGTATCCTCAACAATATCATCAAAACCATATCTACAATTCCAAAATTATCCAATATATTATGACTTTAAATTAGTAAGCGAAAATTAAGGATGTGAATCAACCCACGGAACAACCACTTTTCCCAAGGAACATAGGTCGAAATATGAAAAAATATCACCCCTCTCCATACGATTTGTGTGATTTACCTTTAAAGAATTCATATAGGTTTCTTGAGGAAAGTTGTTCAATTTACTGGGCAGAATTACTTTCTTAAGTTTCGCTAACTAATTTAAAATCACCCCATATGACAGACACAATATCAACAGCAGTGTAAACATTATCTCAAGTTTAAATAGACTGAATTGAATTTGAAAACATGAAGAGGATAATTGCTGGGAATGGAGTAAAACACTTGCAAACTTATGAGATCTCTAGCATTCCTATCTTGAGATCTATACAATTTAAAAAGATAATCATAATTTTAATTAAATGCCAATTAATTGCACAAATCATAACATCACTGAATCTTTCATTCTGTAATTAAAGTGAATCTTTCATAAAATATCAGTTCTCCATACTAATCTCACAAAAGTGGAGCCGGCTGATAAGAAAAATTGATTAATTTTATTCTATATTATTATAAACTTAATTAACACTCAACTACTGAATCTACTATAGTAAATGATACTGAAAGGTTGGGAAGAAATGTCTAATTTTAGTTTGAAAAGGTGCTAATTAATTAAGATGATACATTTGGTAATCAGGGTTGGGGAGGAATTGAAAACATATATGTACTTTCATCTATAACAAAAAGTTTGCTTACCTCTCCCCCAACAACTCCTTGCCATTCAATTCATAAACTGCATCATCTGCATCACGATGATCTTCAAATTCCTGTAAATTCAAAACACAGTCAACTCAAATATTGTTTTTTTTTTAACTATGATAAAATATTTTGTGTTTTTGACAATATTTGAATTTTTTTTTACTAAAAATCAATGCACATTATCAATTTAAAATGACCAATATACCTGTAACTTGTATTTTTTTAAATTAATTGAATTTGTTTGAGTCGTTTAACAAAATACATATACTAATAGCCTTTCTTTTAAGGTGTGAGATCCATTTTTTTCTTTTTTTTTAGTTATGCACCCAAAGAATCGTAGGGATAGGCAGATAAGAACGACGCACCTTTTTACTAGAGAACATACAAACAAAGAACGCACTTTTACACTTAATAAACACATACGCATACATACGTACACAGCTCTCATACCATGCTCACAAACTTTTATAATTCCAAAATTGTTGTATATAAAATATTTTTAATAAAAAATTAACCCGCCTTCAAAAAGGGTGAAATATTTTTGAAAGCTATATTCACGAGTAAGGAGTAGTTACGGGTAAAACAGTAAATAGGTGAATTCAAAGCGGAATATGGTAAATAAAAGGAATATTATTTTTTTGGAGTCGCGTCGGCGCCGACTGCCAAAAAAATCTTGTACGAATACTGATTTCATTAAATTAGGTCCTGTTCATACCGGCGACGACGTAAAAAAAATATTCCTCTCTATTTACCATAATTTTTTGAAATCTGTCTACAAATGACGTACTTTTGAGGTAACAAACATAATAAATAATAAAAAAAACAATTCACCCGAATTGAGAACCTCCTCCTTTTTTTTGAAGTTGGTTAAAAATTTAGTATAATTATCATTATGTTTTTGTTATTGTTAACCCTCCGCATACCAGGTGGGGTGTAATAAACCCCAGGCGGTGAAAAATCGATACATTTTCAAAAATTTTCGTGCGCGGAATCTGAAGCTCTTAGTAGCTGGAGTTGCGACGTTCTTACACTAGCAAGTACCATTAGTTTAGTGGTGCGTGCGTTTTTTAGGGCTCTAGATGCGTTTTTGTTTAGAGTTGTTGTTATTTGAGCATATACAAAATGCAATTATGGCGAACTAAAGAACTCCTATCTCGAGATTGAAGTAAAAATTTAAAGATGTATCATCGTTGTTCAATTTTTTTTAATTTAGTCAGTTTAATTACAAACATTGGTAATTATCAATTCTTAGGGTAATTTTAAGTCTAAATTAGTAGTCAGAAGATGGCATTTTCGCTACCTTTTTTCAACAAACTCTATTTTTTTTTATTTTTTATATAGTGCTACTCAGGTTATGTTCAATTTCAAAAATATGCAATAATAATTCAGTACCCCTATTCCTATCTGATTACAGCGACCATTTTGTTAGGGTATGTCACACCCCACCTTGTATGGCATGTTACAAATTTTCACCTGGTATGCCGAGGATTAAGGAAGAGGGGTGCACCTTCTCTCACGTATCTTTGTGTATCTGCTAGGATGGTTCCTGCTTTAGATTATTGTTTAAGACGATAGTTTTACTGAAATAAAAACTTTTTGATTTTTAATTGATTTTAGAATGCATAAATTATTTATGTTGTTTTGACATTGGAAATGTCTTGGGACGTGTCGACATAGAGCCTCATCTCACGGAAAAGTGTTAACTGCGTATAGCTCCGTTGATAATATAGCTGGGATAGTGTATGAGGGCTCAAAAGATGCCTATTTGTTAGCAGGGTTGGAATAAATCACGATTTTTTGCAAAAAATCAAAAATCATCGATTTTTTGAAAAAAATCGAAAAGATCCATTGAGCTATTACTACTACGTATAGAGAAGACGCCGCTCACTAACTCAGTGTTCCGTTCAACTGCGGTCGGCCGGCCGCAGTTCACTCAGTCGCTTGCTCGCTCTTGAGCGTTTAGGTCTTGTATGTTTTAAAGCAACAACCCGTTATAACTCAATAAATAATGATAAATATGCCTTCGTGTGTTTTACGATATTGCGATAATAATTCGAGTAACACGTCAAAATGCAAAGGAATAACTTTCCATCAATAAGTAACTAGATAATCGTTTTTAAAACTTAATTCGAGCAAAATGTTTTGTGGATGCCATTTTGCGTCATTTGTAATAGACTAAAAATATGAGAAGCGACATTGGGTGTGTAACAGTGTAGGTACATTACAAGGTACAAGCTAACGTTAATTTTATAGTGGAAAATAATAATCTTACACATTTAGAAAAGAAGAAACCTTGGTTATTAATTGTAAATAGTTAAGGCACTGTTTATAAGGAATGAAACTTCCCATGATCCTGACTGAACCAGTTAGTATAGGTATTTATGCCAAATATTGTTTGTTTCACAGAGTAAAGTCAGTTTATACCAAAAATAAATATTATACTTAAGATTGTTAGTCAAATAATGTGCACGTAAGAGGTACCCAATGAAATAGGCAGAATATAAACAAAGTGTCGCCTTTATAACGGTGACGTCGCATCTATGAATCATTAGCCGCCCCCCGCGCGCCCCGCACTGCCGCGCATGTTGCAAAGATGTTGTTCGCGCTGACTTTTCTAGTACGCTAGTACATAATACTTCAATGAAAAGATCATGATTTTTTCCATTTTTTCCTTGTGCCTTTAAAATACACTTAATATTTTTCATACCTTCTACTCGAAAAGTGTCGTTTTGTTCCTCTTTAAGTTGGACCAAAATAGTTCATTTCTGATAAGAACTCATTGGCGGGTCGGAATGGACTTTCCAGCCCGCCAGAAGATCATTGGCGGGTTGAAAGTTCATTTACCCCCGCCAACGAGACTTGAATTTAGAACATGTGTCATTCCTATGAAATGGAACGCAATTTGTATGGATACTGGCTGGCACGTGCTGGCTGTATGGCGGTGGCACCCCCGTGCTTATTAAAAAAAAATGCAAGAATTGTAATTCAGTAAAACAACTAACAATAACTAAAACAACTAACAATTGAGCGTGTATTTTGTAATTTGTTTAATTTTACGTTTCATTATTAAATAAATATTTTTAATTACTTATTTTTCTCATAGAATGGGTATGATAAGTAGAGTATATGACTTGAGAGCGAATTATTTTTTAGCTCGGGCGATGTATTTTGAATACAATAAGAAAATTATAAACGCCTTGATTTAATCAATGATTTTTATTGAAAAAATCACTTGATTTAAATCGTGATTTAAATCATGATTTAATCAAAACTGATTTAATCATGCCAACCCTGTTTGTTAGGGCTACATAGAAAAAATCAAAAAAGGTATGACGAAAATTTTTTTTTGGATTTTTGTCATTTTTTTCCTTTCGAGTCCAATATCTTGCAAACTAAAAGAGTTAACGAAATTTCGACAAAATAACCCCTGGGGACATAGATTGCGAAAATTTTAAGCCCAAAAAAATGAAAATCGGTCGACTAGTTTTTCCACAACGCTTACATAAAGGTGGTGAATGTATATTACTATGATTTCTGTAATCCTTTAGTGTTTGTATTTCGAATATGATTGTAATCTTCCGTGTTTTGTATTTCTAAAATTTTGTGCTATGTATTCTGAATATTATTGTAAACTTACGTGTTCCATAATAAAATGGGGAAATAAAATAAATGAAAGATGAAAAAAATAGTTTCGTTTTATTTAAAATATGAAATTCATTTCCAATGTACTCTGAAATCATGTATGGCATGAAATCTGTGTTTTATTTTAAATTTATTTATGTATCTGAATATTATTGTAAACTTACGTGTTCCATAATAAAATGGGGAAATAAAATAAATGAAAGATGAAAAAATTAGTTTCGTTTTATTTAAAATATGAAATTCATTTCCAATGTACTCTGAAATCATGTATGGCATGAAATCTGTGATTTTTTTTAAATTTATTTATGTACTAGCTTTCCGCCCGCGGCTCCGCCCGCGTGGAGTACAGGTTATATCGTGCCCAACTGTGGGATAAAATGTAGCCTA
This sequence comes from Aproaerema taeniolella, assembly GCA_949987775.1. Taxonomy (NCBI): domain Eukaryota; kingdom Metazoa; phylum Arthropoda; class Insecta; order Lepidoptera; family Gelechiidae; genus Aproaerema; species Aproaerema taeniolella. The sequence goes on along the minus strand of OX465242.1, from coordinate 11,623,214 downwards.
TGTCCTTTCCCAGGCTCTAATCTATCTCTGTACCAAAATTCATCAAAATCGGTTCAGCGGTTTAGGCGTGAAAAGGTAACAGACAGACAGACAGACAGACAGAGTTACTTTCGCATTTATAATATTATAGTAGGGATATGTTATGGACCAAGTGATTAATGCGGGCATTATGAATAATGCCCGGGCATTATTCATAATGTCTAGCTCTATCGGGCAAAGTGATTAATTACTATCTACACTTCATTATTTATCATGTTGCCCGGTCATATTATATTGCTACGTGACAATTTGATAATAAAGCTAAGTTTGATGCGGTGCGGGGAGGGAAGTGCGGGGAGGGAAGCGGTGCGGGGAGGGAAGTGCCCTCGTTGCAATTTATAAAAGTTTTCGTTATTTTTTCACGACCGCCATCTTAGATTTCAAAATCTAAAACGACATCCATGACGGCTTTTACAAAAAATGCATGTCCGCCATCTTGTATTTCAAAATGGTTGTCGTTTACGGAATTAGCACCCCCCAAAACCTATTAAACGACACAGTTTTTTCTGTCATCAGTTTTTTCAAAATGTAAACGTCCGCCATCTTGGATATCAAAATGAACGACATTTTCGGAATCAGCATCGCCGACAATCTATCAAACGATACCCATGTCGGCATGCCCGAAAATTTAATATCCGCCTTCTTGGATTTTTTGTGCGGGGAATCGCGACGCTCCGGGGTTTGCCCTTCTCGTCACGATTCCCCCAACTAAAATCAAAGTTGGCGGATACGAAATTTTCGGAAGGCAGTCGGCGGGTAAGACTTCTTATTCGGCCTCGCCCTATACGCAGCTTTTCTCGGCATACGGCCTCACCCCACCTTTAGTATCTAAACTTGTATGGCGGCCATCTTGAATTGGGGGGGGGGGACGCTCTGGTCGTCGCCCTACGCGGAGTTTGGACTTTGGCCTCACCCTAAACGCAGCTCGTCTCGGCCTACGGCCTCGCCTCACCTACAGAATCTTATCTTTTATGGCCGCCATCTTGAGTTGAGGGGGTTGACGCTCCGGGCTTTGCCCTACGCGGAGTTGGGCTCAGTCTGCGACCTCGCCTCACCGTTAAAATCTTAACTCGCATGGCAGCCATCTTGGATTGGGGGAGGAAGACGCTCCGGGCTTCGCCCTATGCGGAGCTCGGCCTTCGGCCTCGCCTTTTACCTTGCTACTTAATCCAAATAATGATTCTGATTACTTAAATTGTTTAACGTTTAGTTAAATGACTATAATAAAAAAAAATAGCAATTAAATATGTTTGTTTTACTCTGCCCAAAAGGTGATGGGCATTATGTATAGTGCCCGGTCAATTTGATTATTTGATTAATTATTATCAAATTGCCTTCTCATATTGGACATTTTTCATAATGCCCGGTCATTATGAATAATGCCCAATTTATCACTTGGTCCATAACATATATACAGGTCAAAAAGCGGAGTAATCCTAGACAACAGGTTAACTTTCTTTAGAATTTTAATTTGGACATTCTTTTAGCTATTTAAAATGATCTGTCAATGCCTTACAAAAAAAGACAAACTATGTCTTCTTCACAATTATATTTCTAAAAATCCTTTCTTGGTGCTTGCGTACGTCATAAAATACACCTTTTTGCCAAATTTCAGCTTTCTTGGTCTAAAGGTTTGGGCTGGGTGTTGATGAGTCAGTGAATCAGGACCACCAGTTTTATATATGTCACCAGAACGGAAAATAATAAGAATCGTAAGTTGATCAACTTTCGAGGTAGTTTAAGTATTTAACATTTACATTTCCGGTAATTGATCAATTTACAGCGTAGCGCGGTAAAATGATTCGACGAACGCGAGGTGTACGCTGATTGGTTGAAAACGCGAGATGTACCCTGATTGGTTGAATGTCTCACTTGGAACTGCGACAAGTAGGTTTGTAGTAGCCAAACCCAACCAACCCTTATTGGTTAGGTTATGTTAGAACTGCGACCCCCAACGCACGAGCCGAGCGAGCGTAGCGAGCGTGGCAGAAACGACTCGACTGTGGTTGCGTTAAGCGGTTTTCGCATCTACCGATCAGAGAACAGTGTATTATATTACGGATGTCAGTTTAACGTAAAAATTTACGCTGAGCAGCGAATGGACATTCGTGTACGATTTGACGTATGGAAAAATCATTAGTTTTAAACTTACAGCCAAGCAGCGTAAGTTGATCAATTAGCTAAATTGCGTTAAATAATACATTTCAACTGCCGTGTATGATTTTCCGATAGTTGATTAACTACCTCGAAAATTTATCAACTTACGATTCTTATTATTTTCCGGCGACATATACAGGGTGTTTGGTGCATCGTTTGCCAAATTGAATAGGGTGATTATAGAGGGGTCTTTGGCTACCTCTTCAGCCCCCATAAAAAAATCTTGGTCCAACTGATTTTTTTATGCGTATTTTAAAAATTTTTGGGTAAAATTTTGTAAAAGTCTACATTTAAATTTTCATTAAAAAAACCCGTTAAGTATTGCTTTTTTTTATCTTTAATTTTTAACGTTGTTGTACGCTTCTATATCTCGTGTGTTCATAAGTTTTGAGACAAACTTTGTACTTAAAAAATTAAATTAAATATCACTGGCTGCTATTTATTTCTTTTTCCAATTTTGAATTTGGAATTTCTTTGATTTTCACATTCATTTCTTTCAATTTTCTCGTGATGGAGGGAACCAAAGAATTACTTGCGATCGTGATTTCGCTATTTAAAGTGAGAAAAAAACCATTGGAGATTTTCCGTGAGGTGAAACTTTTGGTGTGAGCCGTTACTTCGTGTATTACACTATCAAATGATACAAGGAGAAAAGTTCTTTGCAAGATCGCCAAAGGAGTGGTCAGCCACGCTCTGTGAGGACGCCTGCGAAAATCAAAATCATCCGAGAGCGACTTCGTCGAAATCCATGTTGCACTCAGAAGAAACTCGCTCTGCAGACTCTTATTTCGCGCGTTTCAGTCAACAGTATACTGAAATATGATCTTAAGGTAAAGGCGTATAGCCGTAGGAAATTTCACTTTTTAACCGATCGCCTTCGTAAATTGCGACGCGAACATTGTCCAATACTGCTTAGGAGACACGATGCGAAGAAGATACTCTTCACCGATAAGAAAATCTTTACTGTCGAAGAAAAGTTCAACCAAAAAAACAATAAAGTGTATGCCAAAAGTAGCAAGGATGTCTCAGCTTCAACACGGAATGTCTCGCGTACTCATCATCCGGCTAGTGTGATGGTATGGTGGGGAGTTTCGTATGAAGGTGTCATTCCGCTTCATTTCTGACAAAAAGGCGTCAAGGTGAAAGCCAAGAATTATCAAATTGACATTTTAGAGCCTGTTGTGAAACCCCTCATACTTTATTTCAGAATAACGATTGGGTTTTCCAGCAAGACTCGGCGCCATCCCATAAGGCAAAAACCACCCAAGCTTGGTTGAAGGAAAATGTGCCGGCCTTCATCGCGGCGAACGAATGGCCTTCCTCCAGCCCCGACCTCAACCCGCTGGATTATTCTTTATGGACTGAATTAGAGCTCAGGGCCTGCCGAAAGTTCCACCCAAACTTTGAGTCACTGAAGCGAGCCCTTGTCCGAGAAGATTCGTACCGTCATTGATGACTGGCCAAATCGTCTAAAGGCCTGTATAAAAACAGGGGTGGTCACTTTGAAAAATAATTATATTTTATTGTTGATTATTATTTACTTAATGTTTACTGAATATTTTAGAAATATAAGTTAATTATTAAAAAAGTTATTCAACTTTTATTTCGTCTCAAAACTTATGCACACACGAGGTAAAAACCAAAATTAACAAAGGTCGGAATACGAAAAAAATTTTTTAGTTCCCATACAAACTGCGTCAGCTGATAGCGCATTTTGTATGAGGATTTTTTTTTTCATTTTTCGACCTTTGTTCCTTGGGAAAGTTGTTCAGTTTCATGGACTGATTTACCACCCGAGAGGTTGAAAGTGATTTACCTAAAGCCCTGTAGAAGCGTACAACGTTAAAGATTAAACATTTTAAAAAAATTAAGCTAGACTTAAGTTTTTTTATGAAAATTTAAATGTAGACTTTTACAAAACTTCACCGAAAAATATTTAAAATCTGCATAAAAAATTCAGTTGCACCAAGATTTTTTTATAGGGACTAAAGAGGTAGCCTAAGACCCCTTCTATCACCCTATTTAATTTGGCAAACGATGCACCAAACACCCTGTATAAGATTTTCCTTGACTTGATTTAGTGATCCACTCTCATGAGAGTTAAGCGTCAGTGTTTCTGGTTTAATTTACAGTTAGGCAGGAACCTTTCGGGAATTATTTTTTTTGTAAAAAATTTACCAGATTTTACATATTTCTCATTGCTTACTTTTTCAAAAAGTAACACACTGCAAATCGTGATAATTTATTATAGCCCGTGTATTTTTCCAATATAAGCTACATTACTGTAAAACACTACAAAAATCCATCCTCTCAAACTTTCACATGTAGGTACAAGTTTTTAGTTGGGTACATTCGCATTATACTAAAAAAACTTCCAAAAAAAGGCAAGGCTAAACAACAGCTGAGGCATTGATCATTCGCATGGCATAAAGTTGGCAAGCAATAAATGAATAATTGACGCTGATAAAAACTTACAAAAACAACCGGCTTCATTCCTGAAAAATTATCATCCTGCCACCCATGAAGGCCCAAAAATATAATACTAATTTTAAATTAAAAATTAGGAACAAATTTTTATTGGAGTGTTCCTTTGGCCATCTGTAGTGTTTTTATCAGTTTCACTTTTGAATGCAAGGCCTAACCTATGTCTGTAGATACAGCCAATCACGTACCAAAAAAAGGATTTTAAATAGAAAAAAAAAATAGTATCAGAAAGTTTGTCTATTTTTAATTGGGAATCCCTACTATTCAATTAAAAAAATAAGTTGATGATAACCGGATAAATATCAGTTCTATTATAAACATAATATTTTTTTTTTTTACTTTTAGCTCAGCAGATGTACAGTCAACGGCACATCAGGTTACCACAAACTGTCAAATTTCCCCAGTGGATAGTAAACTCTATTACTTGGAGATAACATTGAAAATCGATTGAAGAAATTTGACAGTTTTGGATAGCATAATGTGCTGTTGACCCTGTACTACATAAGATTAGCCAGTACCTAATAGGATTTTACTGTACTGCCTTTATAGTGGTACTAAAATGTCTCCTCAAGTTAAAAATCAATTCGCACTGCACATTACGAATTGAAAACATGTAAAAAGTAAATAATCATTCCAAGTTGGGTACTTTTCATTTTTAAACATCCTCCATCATTCATCATCATTTTTCATGGGTGGATAGTGTATACAATAAATCAGTAAATAATCAAAACTCTACTTCCTCAGACAACATGTTCTGTTTAAGTTTACAGTAAATTAGTTATTACTTGAATGTTCAAGTTTAGAACATAGAATGTACCTATGTTCATTATTAATTAAGTGTATTTGGCAACACAGGCCAGCGCATTAGGTTACTCCATTTTCATTGCAAAACTGCTCTTATTGTAACAACACAGACCGCACACATGTATTGATCTGATGTGCAGCCCTCTGTAGATTTAGTTTTGGTTGTCTTAGGTGCAATTGTACCTACAGGTCCCGGCAATAAAGAATGCACATTTACTTCATCTCTATACTAATATTATAAAGAGGAAAGATTTGATTGTTTGTTTGTTTGTTTGTTTGCATTGAATAGGCTCCGAAACTACTGGACCGATTTGAAAAATTATTTCACCATTAGAAAGCTACATTATCCCCGATGGACATATTATATTTCAAAAAATTAGGCTATATTATATTTTCAAAAAAATTAGGGATCCTTACTGAAACTCAAATAATGTAACCCAAGGTATAAAAAAATTACCTAAAATATTCTTTACATTGCGTGCGCTGCGTAAACTATTAATGATAGAATAAGATAATGTACTTCAACTTTGCAGAACACATAAATATTTACAAGAAGTGTCGCGACAGCATTTTTCTAACTATTGTAGTTATGCTCCAATATGTTTGTGTTCTTTTATTTTAAAAATTTAATTGAAATGTCGCCCGCTATAAAATGCTCTTTATTTGTATCTTGGTATTAATCCTTATCGAAATAAATTACTTCATATTCAAGACTGCTTCAATATCTTTATACAACTTTTTGAATTATGCAATTCGGACATTCCATTCAAAAGATATCACGAGTTTAAAAATGTAAGTATTAGAAAAAAGTTTCGTGGTCGCCTCTCATCCTGCTCAGCTAGCTAGCTTGGCAGCACCTTATGCGATGTAGGCGTCACTGGGGTACGGACCGTACGGGCGGGGAGTCAATGTCAAGAAATGAAAAAAAAACTTCAGAAAGTTCAATAATATGTTATAAAATCAATCAATATCTATAGTTGTGTATGCTGTATGACAGCAATGCAAACTGCTTTTCCAGTCTCTGTGGACATTCCCTCTACTGGTAATTTAGGTCCGTATTACCTAAATTACCAAGCTTGATATATACTTAAGTATTGATTGTCTCTTTCTTTCACTATCAAAATGACAAAGATGACTGCTGCTTAAGTATAGATCAGTCTAAGTCGCGTTCTATAATACGGACCTTAGATGCACATTGCATAAGTGCTCAGAGCATTTCAAGCAATTAGAATACCCTCTTCGTATATGATAAATAAGGCTACCTATATGCTATTTTAGGTTTCAAACATTTATTTATTCATAACTTAATTGAAAGACTTAAATTTAATAACTTAGGTAATAAGCATAGCCAAATACAGATTACCCTGGATTAGCAAATATTCGTCTGTTTAAAGGTGTTTTTATCTATGTAACAAACATGATTATTCTATTCAGCTTACGTCTTTAGTAAATAAGTAATTCAAATCAAAAAGTCGTATTTTTACAGCAACATTGTATTATATGTATACCTTTCTGCAGCTTTCTATGTAATACCTATCAATGTCGAGTATAAGATCTCAACTTTTTATTTGTTTAGTTAGGAATCATCAAAATGGCGATGAGCTTTACAGCACTAAGAAAGGATTTTTCTAAATTCTACCCTTAAGGGGGTGAAATGGGGGTTCAAAGTTTGTATGGAGAAAACAATTTTTTTGCACATTTTGACTCAAAACTTTGTCAAGATATACCTCGAAGCAAATAAACGGACACGTGTTTCGCTATTTTTCAAAAATCATCCCCTAAAGAGTCAAGAATGAAACGGGTGACTAAAAGAGTTCTATGCGCGAGCGAAGCCGCGGGGAAAAGCTAGTAATTTATAAAACACAACATCATAATTTATAAAACATTTACTTTAGTGACAAAAAAAGACAACACTCAACGAAGCTGTAGGTAGCCGAAGCTCATCAGGAAAAAAATTAAGCATGATCAAATTAAAAATAAACTTTTTTTATCTTAAATTTTAATGAAGCTCCAGCCACTCTAGGTGGTTATGCCAGCCTCATGGTATCACTCTGTACATACATTTACTACCGGATGATACAATAGATTTGGCCTATTCCTTCCCCAGACTATGTGCAGTTACACGGATGAGATTTATGTTAAAAATCCTTTGATAATTAATGATTATTAGCATGATTAGTTAAATCACTGTTAAAGCAGCGGAAACAAAGTGAACAAAAATAGGATATTGTATTCATTATCGACAGGAAACTATTTGAAAATGGCGAGAACTACTACTTTTTTCTATCATTCACCATGGAGTTCACACTGACATATAATGTCCGTGGTGCGAGTGTGAACCAGGTCCATGAAGGTTGGATCGGTATATTTTTTAGGTCATCTCTTTAGGTGGCCATAGTTTATGCCGATTCTGTGTCATTTGTCTGTCTGTCATTTTGACTTACTCGTATGCAGTCATTTTTATTGTTATGCTATTTCGTTACAAGAATAAAATAATCACTTATATAGTTATCTACCCATTGAGAAAGTAAACAGTAGCGCTGTGTTACCGTTTAGCGAGCCCTCGACTGCTTTGCATGAAATGGATCCAGCTCCAGGATATATGTCGACTCATTTACGCATGAAAACTTGCGATAACTTGTGGTGACGTAAAAATAGCAAATTACTTTTAAACCTCTGCTTTATAAATTAAATAGTATATACATGTTTAAAATACATGCTTTCCCCTTTCGTATGTTGCATAAATTATTGCTGTAACTTGTTGGGGCACAGAACTATGGCAAAATTGGCCATCTCATTTAACTAAGTAATTTAAAATATATTTAAAATTAATAGTTTACGCTTCATTATTGAAAACCGATTCTTTGTTGTGTATTCTAAAATCCTTTATTGCACATCAAACAAAATAAATACTTGGAATCATAAATATTACATAAATTCAAGGTACAAAGGCGGACTTATCCCACAAGGGGATCTCTTCCAGTCAAACTACATGTTAACGAAAACTTTGATGTATCAAGTTAGTGAAACTGAACTAAAAAACTCACCACAAATCCATATCCATTTTTGATTAGAATGTCTCTGATTCTTCCAAATCCTTTGAAGAACTTCTCCAAGTCCCGGTCGCGCACACCAAAAGGTAGGCCGCCTACATAGACTCGGGATCCTACCATCTTCTAAAACAAATAAATTTAATTGAAAATTTTATAGCTAAGCAGAAATAGTTGCAGTTCTAGGTATACTCTACCCTATATTCTTGACACACAACCACCTTACAGCGGTTAGTGAAATGCAAAATATGAATAAAACGCATCTCTAGATAATTACTATATTATAAAGAAATATTTTCCTAATAATAATAATACTCATGATAAGCTTTATAATTACATGTCTAATTTTTTTGCTCAAAGTACAACTCAAAAATAAAAAAGAGATCTTGTGAAAAATAATTATAGCACACTACCTTCAATTAATGGTTTATCAAAAAAAAAATTAAAACCTTTAAAAAGGAATAACACCCATATTCTTAGAAGTTAACTCAAAATTTCCTCCACCTCCACTCAACCTCTGTCAAGGATTTTGATGTTTTTATTTGACACTTCCGTCCTCGACTATACAATTTTCCTCAGCGGAGTCGAGGATGATTTGAGTATCAATTTTCAAAGTTAAGGTACCTCGCCACCTACCTTAAGATATCTTTAACGCTTTATTCGATGCTTGAGCGTGTTGTGATGCTACTTTTTCATATGAAAAATGAATGACTTTGAAGATTTCATGGATTATCTTTATGATAATATATCGTTAAAGGTTAATATCGAATAAAAATATATGCTAGCTGGTGCCATCTATCGTCGAGTAGCTTAATGCCACGTTCAAGGAATCTTGAGGTGACAACTAAGAATACCAAATTCAAGGTCGTTTCGAGGAATTCCTTAGCTGAAATTGAGTGGAGGAAGTTTCGAGTTAACTTCTTAGAATACGGGTGTAAGTGTAGAAAATTTGATGAAAAAGTAAATTTTTTTAATGCAAACAATTCCTGTCCATAGTTTGGAATTGTAAGAGGGGAACATCATCATCAGAAGAAAATTCCCCGTGTGATACTGGGTAGCTCTTATTACACAAAATAAAAAAGTATTGCTTTTGTATAGCTGGTTCTATTTTCAGACCAATCATCATCATCATGTCAGCCGCAAGACGTCCACTGCTGGACAAACTCAAAGACTAAAGCGATTCATTATTCTTTTTCTGATAAATTAACATTTGGTCTTGTCTTGGTTGTTGTTGCTTATATTTGTAAATTACATAATTAAATAAAACATAGCATGGAAGAGGAATGCTCACTCATGGACACAAGCCGAGCGCAGGCGCAAGACAAACTAATTCAGGCAAGAGACAGATAAAATAAAATACATGGACGCTCATACGACTAACTTATGGTATGATATTTCAGTAAAAGTCGTGGCGGTAGCTCTGACCGCAGGTAGGTATTAAGGGTTAATCAGCAGAACCCAAGGAATTTGTATAGTACACAGCGCCCTGTAAACATCGACCACTGATATCCCCTACAAAATGGCTTCTTTACATTTTCATAGGGTTCGGTAAGTTATTCCTAGCGATAAATACGAGTTCATCTCTCACGAGTTTAAATTCTAAAACTAGTTTCGGCACTACGTCGCTTAAGCTAAGTCTAAACCGCAGCGAAAATCAACCAATTAATAATGTAGTACTTTGACGAGATAACCGTGACGTACAATGATGGGTGAGATAATTCTATCTATAGTAGGATCGCATAAAATTGCAGTTTTCTTACGTTATAATGTAGATTTTCACAGCATTCTTTACAACTCTTTCAATTTTTATTTTCGGGTGTATATTTGAACCTAAAAATATCCTGTAATTGAAAAACTAAGAAACGCGTAACCTAAACCACGCAACAATATGGCGGCTGAATAACCTGCTTTCTTCAGATTTCGATTTGTAACAATATTTAAATTTACCTTAGTTGTTGAATTTCACTCCCACAAAAACAGTACTAAATTTTATTGGTGAAATACGTGTAAAACCTTCATTAAATTAACACGTGTAAAACCACTTCGAACACCACAATCACCACAGAGTTGTCCCCTCGCTTTCGGAAAGAAAACGAATATGCCGGACGGATGCAGTGCTGCCAACTTAGTGATATAAATTCTCTTTGCTGCCAACTATTTAACGAGAAGCCCATTATTGGGGCATAGCTAGGGGGCATAGTTTTAACTTACTTTTTCTGTGTCTATGGGCTGGAGGTCATTGGCGGGAACTCGGCGCGGCGTGAGCGGTTGCTTTGTCAATTGAAAAGTTGTTTAATGTGTAATAGACTTGGGTGATAAATAACGTCACAGTGAAAAAATCACCGTGATCGGCTTACCAAGGATATCACAGTGACTTGGTTCGAAATATCAACGTACCAAAAGAACGTCGTTCCAGCCGCTTCGTGATTGGGCGTTACAGCGTCTCAGGGCGCGCGCGGGTGGATGGAACGGCGAGGGGCGTGCGGGTGGAACGGTCGGTGACTGATAACGGCGCGCCGCGGCGAGGTGCGGGGTCCGGTAGTTATTGTTTATTGTTCCTTGGCCTTGGATGTGATTGGCATGGTTTATTGTATTGGGCAATCAGGTAAAAAAATTGTGAAAGTAAGTCGTTAGTTTTTTAAGTTTTTTTTTAGTTTCTAAGTAGCAAACAAGCGGTTCAGACGCTATTTGTTTGAATATTGGTTTTATATTAATTTATTTTATTTTGGACTGATGTAAATATGTAGAGTAAATTTAAGTGTTTAGTGTAGGTAAGTGTAAATAAACTATTGGAATAAACAGTGTTTTTTCAATTATAATGGTGGACTTTCGTAAAATGAAAAGTAGTTACTTGTGGAATTGTTTCGATTCTGTAGACAGTGTGGGTAAAGTCGCCAATTGCAAGATATGTAAAGTAAAGCTTAGCTATAAGTCTATAGCTATTGTTGAAGACCGCGGATTCAAGGCATTTGTTGAAGGTTTAAATCCGTCTTACACCTTGCCGAACAGAAAAACATTGTCAAATAATTACCTACCTCTCAATCAAACAACAAATAAAACATTTTTTTTTCACATCTGAACAAAGTTACTAACAAAAAACATACTCTAGTCACTCGACCTCTGCCCACACCTATAGCTTAACTTATACCAGGGGGGCTACCACCTAAGTGAAGTTGATGCTGATTGAACGAATGGAATGATGTACATTGCTGTGTTTGGTTCATATCATTAATCAAGGTCTCCTTATAAAGAAGCAATCGTCAACATTCCGTTCGTTCACCCAGCGTCAGCTTCGCTTAGATGGTAGCCCCCCAGTCATGACGGTTGATCGTGTCACTTTGTAGTATTACATACTCCTTGGTCAGGTTAGTCGCTCCTATCGAGCAAAATAACGCATGTGACAAAGTCACGGTGATTTTTCACTGTGATTTCTAAGTAACTGGAACGACAGTCACGGCGATACAAAAGTCACTTGTGTAATAGTGATAGTGTATTATGCAGTAAATTGACTAAAATTCGTGTAGTGATAAAAAATTCAAGTGTTAACAGTGTTTCTGCTCCGTTTGGTACCGACAAAGATCCTCGCGGTTGTGCTTCTCGCCGCCAGTTTTCGTAAAACAGACGCTATCCGGTTTTACGCAGAACATGACGAGCTTAGGGCTTAGGTTAAGTTGAAGAAAGAAGATTTTTCACTGAAGACATGGCTGTATGGACATAGTTTCCTTTGCCTTTCCCGAAAGGGATAAATTTAACAAAAAAAAATGTCTATGGGCTTAGTAATTTTAGTAATTTATGTACCTAATGGCCTTCCAAAAATCATAATGTTCATTTGAATTCGAATTTTATGTTTATTTGTTATAATAATTAGTGTAGAATATACCGTTAAGTTTTCTCGTGAATCAAATAAAGATTATTGACATAAAGGTCATTGGGCACAATCCGACCCCATTCGTGGTTTTACCTACAGAAACAAAAATTAATAAGTGAAAAATATTTAAAAAAACATGGGAATAAAATATTACAAGTGATTTAGTAAGTAGAACCTACTTATTGGGAATGTGATGGATGAGCTCATAGAAATCGCACAACACAACGTAATTCAAAGTTGAAGATATTTATTACAAAGAACAAATTCATAGTATTTTATTTTATTTTAGACTTATTGATGAAACAGAATAAATCTCATAAATAAATAAATCTTTTTGAAATGAAAACTTCTTTAGCGGCGTTGAGCACATGGGGAAAAAATGTTAAACTCGCGATGAACTCGCGTCAGATGTCACGTGACCGTGATCGTCAGATGTGATCGAAAATGCGTAGGATAGGGTTGCCACCTTTTTTGAAGTGACAACTTCTTTAGCCGTAGACAGAGAAAAGGTATAGACTGCTGGATATCTTCTTTTTCGGTTGCACAGATAAGGACAAAATTACATCAATTCCACTTGAAAAAAAGAAACAACGCTGGGCATTTTTTGTCCCTTAGCGCGTGCCGGTTTTTTGAAGGCCAGCACTTTACTTTGCTGTAACCCGTATGAATTAACTGTGCACCTCGCGCTGTGTTAATAGTACAGCGCGAGGTGCACAGTTAATTCGTTCGGGTTATAGCACATTAAAGCGCAGTACTACGGCCGACTACGGCAGTACTAATATTTCCTGTCCCTTTCGGTGGCACGCTCGGCCGCAGTCTATACCTTTTCTCTGTCTACGTCTTTAGCAGCGTTGTGCACTTTGAAGTATGGGTGGAAACTCGGACGGATGGCAGCCCTATGGCAAATCATCATCATCATCATATTCAGCCCACAACTGCTGGGTATAGGCCTCTTCTCTATAGCGGCAATCGTCACGGTTCTGTGCTAACCTCATTAGTAGAGGTCCCGTCAATTTGACGAAATCGTCTGACCATCGGGCTGGTGGTCTGCCCACTGGCCTTATCGCTCCCCTTGGCTACCATTCTGTGACTGCCTTGGTCCACCGTCCGTCGTCCCTCCTAGCCAAGTGTCCTGCCCATCTCCACCGTAATCCCGTTATCCGCTTCCCTACGTCTTCGACTCTAGTTTTCCGTCTAATTTCCACGTTTGGTACACGGTCAACGAGAGAGATACCTAACATAGAACGCTCCATTGCTCTTTGTGCCACCTTTATCTTATGCATATTTTGCTTAGTGAGCGTCCATGTTTCGGCACCATAGGTGAGGATAGGCAAGACACATTGGTTAAACACCTTGGTTTTTAGGCATTGTGGAAGTTTGGAATTGAAAACCTCATTCAGTTTTCCGAAGGCAGCTCACCCTAGACCGATGCGCCTTTCGATCTCCTTTACCTGGGCATCTCGTTCAAAAGATAAACGCTGTCCAAGGTATACGTAATCGCTAACCACCTGGATGGTTTCATGACCAACGGTTATATTTGGTAAGCGTGCAGAGCGATTTGTCATGATCTTGGTCTTGGACATGTTCATCCTGAGACCGATCTTTAGGGAAGCTTCATGCAGTTCTGCGAGCATTTTCTGAAGATCCAATACGCTTTCGGCGACGAGAATTAAATCATCCGCGAACCTCAAGTGCGTCATGTTTGCCCCGTTGATGTTAACACCTCTCTTGCTCCAATCCAAGGTCTTCACCACATCCTCTAGGACGCAGTACCAATAGACTATTTACGCAAATACCGATAGACTATTTTACTGAATTAAAAGTAGACAGTTCGGTCGAGTGGAAAAGTTGCCAGATTGTAAGCAGCAAGTCGAGGGTTCGAATCCTGAGAGAATAACGGACTCTTTTAGTGTATTTTGTTTTATTATTTCCATATTAATGCACAACGTTAATGTTCAAGTTTTCACTTCTGCTGGCACTCCCGGAGTGCAACCCGTTGTTTTTTTTTACAAATAACAAATTTAAATAAAATTAAAACCCTTTGGCTATAATTTATTTAATGAATGTTTTTTATTTATTTTCAATTAAAATAATTTTAATTACAATTTCAGTCTCTAAAATAATGGGACAGTTCCGTAATAGGATTTTTTATGTAACGTAATGGACATGTAAAGGCATGTCCAAATTACTATACGAAATGATTATTTTTGGAAATAAAACAACGGCATAATTGTTTGGCATGAGTACGCTTTATTCAGTAAGTGTGAGAGTTTTTTATTTAAGTAATTACCTAGTAAAGTCTCATTTCGTAAACTGCTTAATTGTTTACTTTCAAAGTAATAGCTATTTAACAACAAATATTAAGAATAGGACAGACATTGGAATAACTCGATTTTCGGAATAATAATAAGCCTCCTGCAAACTTAAGGTTTTTCCACTTGTGTTATAAACTGAGGATTTTCCGAATAAATAAATATAAATGGAAAAATAAGATGTAATTCAATCTCGATCATCACAATTTTGGAAAAAATCTATTATTTTAATACTTAATAGTTTTAAAAATGTGATGATCGAGATTGAATTACATCTTATTTTTCCTTTTATATTTATTTACTCGAAAAATCCTCAGTTTATAACACAAGTGGAAAAACCTTAAGTTTGCAGGAGGACACATAACCTCTCTTTCAAAGTTAGTTATTGCAATATGAACTTGGCCTTATAAATCCATTACGTAACTTTTTATATCCACTTAATACGTAACGTTTTGTAAAGGACGTTACGTATTTACGCCGGCCGGTATTTTATACTGATTTTGGGTATTTCTAATCCTCACAGTCACAGATAAGGATTAAGTGAATTCACTTATAAAATAGTAAATTACTCAATGTGTCAAATGACTAAGAATGACATAAAATAAAACTTACCTTCATTACTCAGCAAACGTGCTGGACACAATTTTTTGACCACTAACTAACGGTCTTACTTTATCACGGCTTACAGAGCAACTGACACACGTTTTTTGCAAAATGGCGTCTACCATAGACAAAATAATGTTACTATCATTAAAATCTAAAAGCAGTTTGGTATTTTTCTACGGGGCAGGGGGAAAAACAAGACCGTTACGTATGACGGACAGTCCACCGGACCAAATTTCAAGGACAGTACAAATGTTATCTTAAATTGATTTTTCACCTTATTTTTAGGTGAAATAAGGTTTTAAATTGAATGTCATGTTTTAAATCTTTCGAATGACATCTGTAAGGCGAATGCTACACGCTTAATATTTATCACGATTTAGATGATGTTCCGGAATGTTGTATCACGATAAAAGAGAAAGTACTAAGTCCATGATCACGATCCAATTTGACATTTCATACACGTTAGCCAAGTTTGCCACACACTTGACTATACCTACACGATAAGAAGAAGAATACGGATCACGTCAGTACAACGTCAGTATTGATCGAAATAATGTTCAGTATAGACGTACGTAACAATACTATCAATGGAAACAAAGGAAAAAAATGGAAAAATGAACACTTTTTTTGTATTTATTTTTCGTTTTTTTGAAGTTGGTTCTATTTTTAAAAAGTTTTTTTTCCATTTTTAGTGAAAATTATAACCACTTCCTTTTCTTAAAGTCGGTTAGTACGAAGTGTTAGCTTTGACAAAGTATAAGCGAATCATTAAAAATATGTTATTTTTTGATTTTTCATTTTACATACACACAGGTTAAACTGAGAACCCCCCTTTTTTGAAGTTGGTTAAAATACTAGAACCTTCTCCTAAATGCAACAAATAATTTTCTGAAAACAGCATCAAAATCGGTTCAGCCAAACACGAGATAATCGCGGACAAACATACATACATACATACATACATACAAACATACGTACATACATACAGGTTGAACTGAGAACCTCCTTTTTTTGAAGTCGGTTAAAAACTATTTTACTGACGTCCTCCTCCATCGCTTCTCCAATGCAGATTGACGCGATCCATATCGCAGCAAGACTACACCCGCAATATTTATCGCGATCCATCAATACTTGATACTACATGTTCAATAAATATCGCGATCCACGGATCACGATAAATATTGAGCGTGTAGCATTCGCCTAAAGTTACATAAAATATAAAGCATATTATTAAAATAACTCTGTGAACTTGGGCAGGTGAGGGTGGGACAAGCAAAAAAATTTCATTTTGTTGCTTTTTTGCATTATTACTAAAAAGTAATGATGTTAGTATGGTTTAAAACGGTTTTACTCTGGTTAAAAATATATACTTAATTTTAAAATACCGATGTCAAGCCACTAAAACATAAATGGTCTTAGGTATAACCGCCCTAAGATAGGAGGACAAGATTATTTCGCCTTAAGCAAAAAAAATGTATTATGCCCATTGTATATTTATTTTTCGATCGTAAAACGTTCGTAAATTGTACAAATAGGCAGTTCATGTAGTGTCCAGTCGAATTACTTAAATTATAACTCTTTAGGCGCAAGTTAAAGGACCGGCAATATTAGCATGAGTATGAGTGACCGGCCACAATACAATCGTGCGGACGCAGACGATTTTGAAGCATAGACAGAAAAAATAAGTTAAATACCACGAAAACGAAACGAAATACGTTGAAGTGAAACTTCTTTAGAGGCGTTGAGAGTAAAATTTTAAGGTCGCGTCACGGCCAGTAGGTACCGTCACGGCATAGCGTTATATTGAGGCTGGGACGATTTTAGATTTTAACAAAGTTTCACATCTGACACGGCACACACGCTCTTTTTTTTTAAGTTGGCAGCTCTAGGCGGATGTGACGATATCTAAAAAAAAGTAACGCCGTAGGGAGGGAGAGGGTTTGAGCGGGGCGGCTACCACATTTAAGCGAAGCTGATGCTGATTGAATGATGATGAACGAATGGAATGATATACATTGTTGTGTTTGGTTCATATCATTAATCAAGGTCTCCTTTTATAGAAGCAATGGGAGGTTTTCTTTTTGGGTATTAAAAAAAAAGTAGTTCCCAAGAGCTCTCTAGATGGCGCTGAAATGACTCCGTTACTAGGTGCCAAAGCAAAAAGGCTTGGAGAAAAGCATTGCATCAAATATTCTGAGTTTGTTTTGGCTTTCCAATCATCCTAGTTTTCTCGCGCTTTGTTATAATTCAGTTTTGTTTTTTCGTTGTTTTCGTAAAATCGTCTAAATACGTATGGTAGACGTGATATTGATGTGATATGACTATAACGTTTCGTTTTATGATCTCAAAATTACGTTCAAGTGAATTAATCAAAAATAATTTAACGTTCCGTTCCTTGCAGTAACGTACATAGTTTAGCGCCATCTATCCAGCGACTGGGGAAAAATTAAAAAATAAATAAAAAGAAAATCCCTCATTGACAACATTTCATTCGTTCACCCAGCGACAGCTTCGCTTAGATGGTAGCCCCCCGGTTTTATAAGTAGGGGAAAATACCCTATCTATAACTGGCACCCTAACTCCAGCCGGCTCACCTAATTATTGAGAAACAATGTAATGGAACCGCATATCCGGTTACTTTTTGCAAAAATGATATTGAAAAGATGAAGATTAAATGTTCGCTATTTCGCGTGGTATTCGCTCAGTGATGGATAGAAGTCTTTAGGTATATAATAATATATTTGCATATTTAAATCGAATGTGACTGACATATTAAATACAGGGTTAACGGAAACTCGACGTATTCCTGGCAGGACGTGGTAGGGCAGCCAAAATGCAACATAAAGGCCGTATTACACTACACTGAACCTAATTAAGGTAGTAAGGGTCCTAATTAGGGTCCTGACTTATTACACTACACTGAATCGTGCTCCGACTCATTCTTTAACGTGGACGCCGAGAGAGCTAGATAGTTCCATCCGATCTCCCTAATTAGGGAGCCTAACTCCCTAAGTCTTATTATTACACTTGCCCGATTTAGGGAAAGTGTGCTTAGGTTCAGTGCAGTGTAATACGGCCTTAACCCCTTGTCAAGGGGGGTGGCACTTCACTTGGCGTTGCGTGTTTGCGTAGCGTATTCGCCGACTTCGCCGTATTTGTCCAAATATTTGTACGTAGTCCAAACAGCACAAACACGACGTCCTTAATATCTTCTAAGTAGTCTGTGCTTGGGATGCCAACAGCAAATAACACAGGTAAATAAGGTCTAAAATGGTCTAATTAATGTCATATTGCGTCCTTTGCTTTGATGTGTGACCAAAGACCGACAGGCGAACGGATCGACGTATTTGCCTATTTGTCATATTTAAGCAAATATGACAATTATAGACGATTAAAAGTTATAATATTTTTCGAGATTTTTTTAAATTTAAGATTTTTTAGGAAAATAGGTACCCATATCCTCATTTAACGACCAGGTTCGATTCCCGGTTCAACCAAGCAATTATTTAAAAATCTATGAATGCAGTTTAGATTGTTTTTTAAATGAAAATAAAGTCTTCTTTCAATGTCCCATCTACAATAATGAAGGTACTTTCCCTTCATGTGGCATAGCCGTGGACACTCTGTATAAGATGAGTGTAAAAACCTCGGCCGACCCCGTTATTTGAAATTCCTAATAAGTAACTTTATTTATTACTTTATTTGTGTTTTTCTGGTAAAAGTTTTACTCGTTTATCTTGATAAAAATGAGAGGGTATAACACAATAATAAACCACATAAATAGGTTATCAAGTTTTTTATTTTCCGATAGCCAAATAGATTCATTCAATCAAATAGATTCGTAATTATTATTAACTATGCGGCGCTTGTCTATTCTCAACTACTGTTAGCAATTAAATGCATTTCTATAGTTTGTCATTCACTGATCTAGATATATAATAAAGGTGAAAATTAATATCTTTATTATCTTACACATTAGTAACCATAGCTATGCTATAGGATTAATAATTATTGATTATAATAGAAATAATTGTAATTTACACAAAACCTTTTGAAATGACATTCAGTGAAATAAAATTAAACTACGAAACAGTCTTAAATAGCGCTACCCTGAATGAACCCTAAGAAAAATCAAAAGTAAAACATGTTGTATAATTTAGCGATAAAGAATACGATGTTTACAGGTTTCTGGTAAGTATATTATATAATCTTACATAATTCAGTCTTTAACAGTAGGTACCTACACAGCATTCAGATAAGGCAAAGGCAAACTTGCTTTTAAAATTTTAAGGTTAACAAGCACTTTTCAGAAAAATAGGTAAAATAATACATAATCATAGTTATTCTAAGAATAATTTGTTACTTAACTAGGAAATTACAAAAATTGAAGAAAAAAATTTTCACCTAACTTACAAAAATTGAATCAGTATGACACTCCCGCGGCACGGACGTAGAATAATACTTACTTACCTATTTAGGTACCTTCACTGTGGTTATTTTTGCCGTTAGTTCAAGACCTTACCTATACAGGGTTACTTGTAAAACGCTAATAACCTTGCAGGACTAGAATACTCAGTTAATAAACGACAACTTTTGTTTTACGACTTTTCACATAAAACCCAATATACATTTACCGAAAATAATATTGACCGAGTATTTTGTTGCAATTTCTAACACTTTGAAAATTTCTAACACTTTAGAGCGATTAATTAAAATATCTTTTTTATTTGTACGAAAGTAAACACTAACGAATTATAAAAAATCGTAGAACAGAAGTGGTCGTTTATGATGTTAGTAATTTAGTCCTGCGAGATTCTTGGTGTTTCACAAATAGCCCTGTATCCTAAATAGTATCTTGCATGGAGCCACCTTTGGGATGGTTCGGCTAAATACCAAATTGCCGCTCTGGACCGCAGAGCTAGGAGGCTTATTAGTGACACAAAACTAGTAAAAGGTAAACTCCAAAGCCTAGCTCATAGACACAAATTTCTCCTGCCCCTTTCTTCTACCGGACGTCCAGACACACAGCGGGGCACCACCCATCTTGTTGAGATTCCTCGGATCTGTACTGAGCGCTTCTCTTCATCTTTTATGGAGCGCACTAATTCCATTTTTTTAAAATAAATTGAAAAATCTTGTTTACACGCTACTTTTTTATTACGGAAGGCACAAGCGCAGTTAGTAATTAGGAAAATGTAAATAATAAATACAAAAACAGTCAAATATTTTTCATTAAGATTCAGTAATGAAAAATAAAAGTGCCTAGTCAAATAACAAAATGATTGATGTTTATAATATTTTACGCGCATTTGGGCCTATTTTATGTACCTAACCTACTAAAATTGTACTAAAATAGGCATGCTTTAGTCTACATAAAAGTTCCTCAAAATTATAAGTACTTACTTTAGCTTTATAATAGTCTAACTAGTCTGAACTTCATCTGATACAGATGAATAATTTGAACACTTTCTATTATGTCAGCTTTATATGAGTAACTGAAAACAACTCGTATTTTTATAGAGGTTGTCCTATTAAGGCTTCTGATAACTGTCTTAATTTGAAGGCGTGAGCTTCGTTTGTCAACACTGCTGAAAATTATAGAAAGAAAGTCAACATTTATTTGTGGGTAAATTATTAGGGTTCTACTTATTCTTTTTTTGTCAAAACAACTGCATTCTACACTTACATATCGAAAGCGTGTAGTACGTTAGATAAATTTAAATCCACAATAAAATAATTTGTATCAAAAACTATAAAAATCTATAAAAAAAACGTAAAGGCTGGTTTACACTTTGATTAGTGCAGGTGATTAGTGACTAGGTGTGGACAGCGACTGATTAGTGCAAGTGATTAGTTGGCTGTGTAGTAAAGTGAATAGAAGCGTGTTCTATTTTTTTGCGAGTGGCCTGCGAGTCCACGTCCCGCGCGCCCTTCCTTTCCCCTCACTCGCAGCGTGCCTGCCACTAAACACGTCTGGACAGGAGTGTTTAGCGTTTAGTGTGTAGCGTCGCACTAATCACCTGTACTCGCAGTGAATTGGACACTACTCGCACTACACACCTGCACTCGCACTGATCAAAGTGTAAACCAGCCTTAGTCACAACTTTATTAAACACTCGTTCGCATTCTACTACATAAAATCGTAAAAAGTAACTACGCACTAACTCCAAATCTATTCGTGTTCTAGACTTCTCTAAATAACTACCTACAGCCTGGCAAGAAAGTCCTGAAACAGAACTAAAAAATATTATAACTGGTAACTTTCTTTCAGTCAGTTATCAATCACGTCAAGTAGACAAGAAACATAGGATAATACAAGAAACACTGGATAAGACCAAAATCACTGAATAAGACAAGACTTACTGGATACGACTATTTTATTGGATATGACAAATTCGAAATGACAAGAAACATTTTATAAGACAAAAACAGACATGGCTTCGGCCTTATACTATCTGAGAAAAGAGGAAAAAAAAAACTTTAATTGTTGACGTGCCTTAGGCCTTATTTTTATGATAAAGAAAGGAGATAAATAGAAGACGACGGCTGTATGGGTTAAGTTCCCTTTGCCTTTCCCGTGTGGGATAAAAGAAATAAAAAAAACGTATTGTGTCATTTCTTTAACAAGATAATAGTTAATTGTGTTTTGAGCAGGGGTTTAATTCGGAGCTCTGCTAGAGGAAACATCTATAAAGAATGAGATTAATGGAATGAGATTTAAAATGAGATTAATGGAATGAGGCAAGAAACACCCTAGGAGTTTCTTGCCTAATCTGTGGGGAATAATACATCTTTGGGAGTAGGCGTAGAGTCAGTACAGTCAAAAGAACGAATATGTATTTATGTATTTAAATCCTTTAATGTAACTTCCTGAATAAACGAATATATTTGTATGTATTTAATGTAACTTTAACTATTTTTACGACTTTCTTGCCAGGCTGTTTATTGCTGATTGACAGTAAAGATATGATAACGTCCTAAACGTTTTGCCTGCCATCTGCGAGACATGGACTCGTCTGCGAAACTAATGTAGAGCCAATAATAGATCACATTTGACGTGAATCCCTTAAGATTTTTAAACACTAGGGATGTAACAGAACGTAGAACTAGAAAAACAAAATAACTTTGACTAAGTAAGTAAAAATAGAGAATAGAACAGTAATCCAAAATCTCAAAGAGAAATACGATGTGATCTATTAAATTGGCCCTATTATTTAGCAGGATAAACAACAGATGGTCAAGACTATTTTTTCTGGTGACAGCTGTAAAATAGCATCACAGACATATTAAACATACAGGGTTGAATTCAGATGGGTGGGGGCCCCCGGACGTAGCGCAGGTGTGGTGTTAACGTCTGAGCGAGAGAGTTGAGCGAGTCGCAGCAACGGGGGCGATCGGCAAGCCAGGCGGCTAGTAGCAGCGCCACTAGGCACAGCTGTATGGGCAGGGAAGACCGCAACACGCGCCAAACCCAGCTCCCACGCGGGCTGTAGTCTGGCTCACCAGAACCCGTTGTGTTGCCGGCCAATCGCTTCACGTTCGTCTCCCTAATGACAAAATCTATATATATAAAAGAAAGTCGTGTTTGTTACAACACTTATAACTCGAGAACGGCTGGACCGATTTCCATGGTTTTTGATTTGTTGTATTTCTCTCCGTCCCGAATAGCAGAATAACTATTAAAAACATTGGAAAATTGACGGGGAAATTCCCACGGGAACGAAGTCCCGGGCGAAAAGCTAGTAACATATAAATAACTAGCTTTTCCCCGCGGCTTCGCTCGCGCAAAGAACTCTTTTAGTCACCCGTTTCATTCTTGACCCTTTAGGGGATGATTTTTGAAAAATAGCGAAACACGTGTCCGTTTATTTGCTTCGAGGTATATCTTGACGAAGTTTTGAGTCAAAATGTGCAAAAAAATTGTTTTCTCCATACAAACTTTGAACCCCCATTTCACCCCCTTAGGGGTAGAATTAAAAAAAAATCCTTTCTTAGTGCTGTAAAGTTCATCGCCATTTTGATGATTCCTAACTAAACAAATAAAAGTTGAGATCTTATACACTTGACATTGATAGGTATTATACATAGAAAGCTGCAGAAAGGTATACATAGAATACAATGGTGCTGTAAAAATACAACTTTTTGATTTGAATTACTTACTTAATAAAGACGTAAGCTGAATAGAATAATCATATTTGTTAAATAGATAAAAACACCTTTAAACAGACAAATATTTGCTAATCCAGAGAAATCTGTATTTGGCTATGCTTATTACCTAAGATATTAAATTTAAGTCTTTCAATTAAGTTATGCATAAATAAATATTTGAAATCTAAAATAGCATATAGGTAGCCTTATTGAAGTATTTATCATATACGAAGAGGGTATTCTAATTGCTTGAAATGGTCTGAGCACTTATGCAATGTGCATCTAAGGTCCCTATTATATGACGCGACTCAGACTGATCTATACTTAAGCAGCAGTCGTCTTTGTCATTTTGATAGTGAAAGAAAGAGACAATCAATACTTAAGTATATATATATCAAGCTTGGTAATTTAGGTTATACGGACCTAAATTACCAGTAGAGGGAATGTCCACAGAGACTGGAAAAGCAGTCTGCATTGCTGTCATACAGCATACACAACTATAGATATTGATTGATTTTATAACATATAATTGAACTTTCTGAAGTTTTTTTTTCATTTCTTGACATTGACTCCCCGCCCGTACGGTCCGTACCCCAGTGACGCCTACATCGCATAAGGTGCTGCCAAGCTAGCTAGCTGAGCAGGATGAGAGGCGACCACGAAACTTTTTTCTAATACTTACATTTTTAAACTCGTGATATCTTTTGAATGGAATGTCCGAATTGCATAATTCAAAAAGTTGTATAAAGATATTGAAGCAGTCTTGAATATGAAGTAATTTATTTTGATGAGGATTAATACCAAGATACAAATAAAGAGCATTTTATAGCGGGCGGCATTTCAATTAAATTTTTGAAATAAAAGAACACATATTGTGGCATAACTACAATAGTTAGACATATGCTGTCGCGACACTTTTTGTAAATATTTATGTGTTCTGCAAAGTCGTAGTACATTATTTTATTCTATCATCAATAGTTTACGCAGCGCACGCAATGTAAAGAATATTTTAGGTAATTTTTTTACACCTTGGGTTACATTATTTGAGTTTCAGTAAGGAACCCTAATTTTTTTGAAAATATAATATAGCCTATGTCCATCGGGGATAATGTAGCTTTCTAATGGTGAAATAATTTTTCCAATCGGTCCAGTAGTTTCGGAGCCTATTCAATGCAAACAAACAAACAAACAAACAATCAAATCTTTCCTCTTTATAATTATAATAATAATATAATATTAGTATAGATAGTATATATAATTTTTCCAATCGGTCCAGTAGTTTCGGAGCCTATTCAATGCAAACAAACAAACAAACAATCAAATCTTTCCTCTTTATAATATTAGTATAGACAACAAGCGATTTATGATGTCCTAACCTAAGAGATTATTGGTGTTTTGTAAATAACCCATTAAAGCTACACTTACACTTCAGCTATTTTGAATTCGGGCAGTTTCTGCTGCACCAGCAGGCGGCAAGATTCCTGCAGGCTGAGGACTTCATTTTCAGTCTGTTCCATGCGCTGAAAAAAAAATCTGGTAAATACTTCGTTAACTGAAAATAATTATGTGTCCACTACATATGTTGAGTTATTTATTGATTTGAGGATCTCCAACATTGGATATTACCATTGTTAAATATAATGTAAACTTGCTCATTACAAAACATTTTGAATGTTTCAGTAATTCAGGAGATCACGCATTCGTAACAAAAATGGTAACAATAGTAATTATAATATGAAGAGAGAAATTGTAAAAAGAAACAAAAAATCAGTCTACTAGAATTCCTATATACATAATTCCTAAGACTGTGGTTGGGATTGAAGTCGTTGATTCATACGTTTTTTACGTGAACAATAGGCTAGACGACTAAAAAAACTTTTTAGTCCGTCAGTTAGATTATTTAAAAAAATAAAGACAGTTATGAAAGAGAGCTTTTGGCCGGAGGGCGTGGCGCACCGCCGTTTTCGAGGGAGATTCCCGGTTATAGATACCCCGGAAATACACCCGGAAAAGTGTTGATTAAGTTTTGATTTTGTTAAATTACATTTTAAATGTATGTTAGACTGTAAGGTATTTATCTATGGGCCTAGTTGCCTGAAAATAAATGATTTTATTATTATTATTATTATGTTTGTCTTATGATTATGATCCATAATCTCGGGCAATTAAGTCCAGGACTTAATTATTAACTGTTATTTTTCTATCTATCTTTTAAAATGGAATTGCGAGCGCCCCAACCCCAACTTTCAGCCATGAGCTTGACCAACAGTTCAACTTAACCATTTCTTAATAAGATAGGGGCTCCGCCTAATGTTTAGTTTTCCAAAAGGGGTCAGTTGCTAGACAAGTTTGAGAGCCGCTGAGCTAAACAATACCTTGGCTATAGCTCTATGGGCGGGCGAGTTAGGCGCGAGTGTTGTTTGCAGTCGCCGGGCCAGTTCTCGAAGCGCACTGAGCCGGCGCGCGCGCCCGCCGGCGCCCTCGCTGTCTCCGTCCGAGATACCAGAGTCGGATACAGATCCACACGTTGAACGACCCTGAAATTGTTTGGAAAATACATAATTACATGATCCATACCATACACTCACTTACCAATGAAAGACATGATTTTTACACTATTTCCACTTATTTATTTAATACTAGCTTCCCGCGCGGGACTTCGTTACCGTGGGAATTCGGGAAAATCATGTACCCTATGTCCATCCCGGATAATGTAGGATTCTAATGGTGAAAAAATTTTTCAAATCGGTCCAGTAGTTTCGGAGCCTATTCGATGCAAACAAACAAACAATCAAATCTTTCCTCTTTATAATATTGTTGCGTGCTAGGGTTCTGATTCGGAGTAAAATTTAGGTGTTTATTCAGCCAGCTAAATAAATCCTAGGTCCACACAGAATCGCAGAGTCAAAATCTAGTCCGTAGTCACTTATATTCGGCTGGAAGGGGCTCTGGATCTATCCCGATACTCGCTCTCGTAGAATCGCCGCCCGTGATGTAAACAACTCGTTGCTATGGGCCGGTGTTCTCACGCGATGAGCACGGGATTATGTCCTTTACTTTCTTTGTGCAAGGGTCAATCTTGCGTGTACTCTGTGATGACGCAGCTTTGTGTTGTTGCTACACAACCCTTTTTTTTTGGTTGTTTACGTCGCCGATCTAAATTTTTTTGTATGTGAGCTTTCTCGAACTGGACTTGTTTATTGTTCCTCCTATTTTCTCTCGAATACTCGGGCCCGGCCGCAACACTATGTAATGTACCCTATGTCCATCCCGGATAATGTAGGATTCTAATGGTGAAAGAATTTTTCAAATCGGTCCAGTAGTTTCGGAGCCTATTCGATGCAAACAAACAAACAAACAATCAAATCTTTCCTCTTTATAATATGTATAGATATAGATTTTTATGCGACCGGTTTTGATTACATCATCTTCAGGCATGTCTTAGTTTAAACTAGCCTGAAGATGAATTAATCGAAACCGCTTACATAAAAATATTAAAAAAATAAGTGGAACTAGTGTAAAAATCATGTCTTCCATTGGTAATAATACGGAGTTTCTTCAAGGAGCAATAACACAAAGTACTAAACCATTTAACAAGGACCTATGTTAAAGTCCTTGTTGGGGTAGGCAAAATGTCATGTGGTTCTCAAGCCACTTGACACCACGTTCGACATACTTACACACTGTGGGTTATTAGTATGAACATGAGTATAGTGGTGGTGATAAGTGATCAGCTTTTCGCCCACAATACAGCAAAACTCGGGCGTTATTAGTTTATACAACATGTCAAGCAGGCACATTCAATTTTTTTATTTTACCTCTTGTCCAGCAATAGTTATTAACGATACTAGTGTCGTAGGTAATGTGTAACGTGAGCCCATTTGAAACACGAGCGAAGCGAGTGTTTTATAGGGCTCCAGTTACACATTACCTTAGGCACGTATATTGTTCAACGTTTTACAATGCAGTAGCCGAGGAAACAAAACTAAAAAAAATGTTGTCAAAAACTTACATCGTATAGGTATATAAAGTTCTTAAAATATAGTATTTCCATTCAACATTCACTGGAAACGTGTTACAATTGAACAATGTGCACTAATACTTTACGACTAAACAGAAAACATTTAGGAATAAACATTTTTATAACTTAAAATTGATTTTGTTGAACAAATAATTTCAAATGGCGGGCAAAACAATGGCGAGCAAAATATTTTTCCACAATTATGAGGCAAAGGCTAAGTTAATAAAATGCCAATTGCGCCTACAGAAATTATTAAATGGCTGCGCCTCCGCTGCCGGAACCGGCAGCGGGGACGGGTGCCGGAAATATATGAAACCTACAAAACAACCTAACCTAACCGAGCGGAACTGCGACAACCGCTAAACGCAACCACAGTCGTTTCTGGCACATCGCCGGTCGCTGCCGCGGCACGCTCGCTTCGCTCGCTCGGCTCGTGCGTTGGGGGTCGCAGTTCTAACCTAACCTAACCTAACCAACCCTTAACGGGTTGGTTAGGCTAGGCTACTAACAAACCTAACCTACAGTTTCTGCCCCGATATAATCTCCGCGGGGGAGGAGTTTTAACTATAGCTAGTTTTAACTATAGCTCGATGTGACAACTAGTTTTATCTGAAAATCAAAGTCGAATGTAAGTAATACATTTCCGATAGTGATTTAGGAATATTCGCAAATTCAATCTTAGATAATCACCAACGCATCAAAGCACAGACCCCGATAAGAACACAAAATCAAAATCAAAAATTGAAACTGACAGTAACTTCCGGCAACCGTTCCAATTTATCGTCGTTGCCGGTACCGGCAGCGGAGTCACTACCTTATTAAATAGTTCAATTATTTGTTAAAAATCAGATTTGTTTTATTGAAAAAGTAAAACAAATAAATTACTTTTATATTTTAGTTCACTGAAAAATCAAGATTTTCGTCAGAAATAATTATTTTGTCAGGCATAAAAACTCTTTGCTGTCATTCTATGAAGCCAGTATGAAGCTTTATGAAAAAGGTAATACTCTCACTTGTCAAAAGGGTCACTGAATTATCAAATTAGCTACTCTTAATTGCGTCATACATTTTTTTCAGTATTTTATTCACCTTTTGCTTACTTTTTATCCATGATTTAATAAAAAAATTACTTTACTGGATCACGGAACAGCCACTGAAGTTTAATTTTGGTCTATGAAAAATGGTCTATTTGCACATTAGTTCAAATATTTTTTTTCTTTTCAAAATCTTCTTCTCATTTCAAAATGTGTTTTATGGGGTGCGTAAACGTACACTCCGCGACCATGTTACGGGGCCATTTCCGAGCAACTGCATTGTAAAAATATTTTACAAAATTAGTAAACAATGACTCGACATATTAGCAAGTAATTAATCTTGTCTGAGTTGAAAATACTGTATTAGAGTAAATAAACTAATAATTTGATACCTTTTTGCTATGGAAGAGCGAAGCAGCGAACTGTCGAATCTGCGTGGCAACCTCTGCGTGATCTGCACCCTTATCACGCAACGCCTTCAGAGTGGCCAGGTCTCCTCTTAGCGCCCCCTGCAATTCCCTCAGTGCGGTCTCCCACTCAGCCCACGCACTCACTGCCTTTTCCAGGGAGAGCAGCTCGTTTGAAGTGCTGGTTTGAATACAGTATAAACAATTAAACACTGACGATAATCTCATCTCACTATTAATATTATAAATGCAAAAGTATGTTTGTGAGCCTCAGCGATAGATCAAAAATCAGGCACGGACTTACACATAAACTTACTTTATAGTGTAAGCGCCTAAGATATTTGTAATCGGTATTGAAAATAGGTCATTGTACCTACGGACAGTTTGGATTTTCTTTCTAAGTAACTTTGCACTAGAGATCTTTAAGGCTACTAAGATGATTACGAATACTCACTTCTGTTGAGCCTCGTCCCAGGCAGCCAACAAAAACGATAAGTCCCTTGCCAGCCCCACGTCCTCTACTTCCATCTGGTTGAGCGCGCGTTGCACTGACACATTTAGCTTTAGAATTGACACCTTGTATTCCAGAAGAAGGGAGAGACGATTCTGTAACATAAAAATCTAGATTATTGAATGAATTGTAACGAACGCCTCGAGAGCAAAGAAGATTTGATACGTTACTAGGTTGCCTACTCCCTATGACTAAGTGGACCCATTCCCGTTGATATGTAGTAAACTGTACCTTGAGCTCCTCGATCCTCTTGTTTATCTGAGCACGGGTATGTGGCTGCTGTGGAGAATCTTCTGGCTCGCATATTTCGTCAAGAGTTTCGCGCAATGCGGCCATCTCCCGGCGCAAACGACGGATGTTCCCGCGACGTAACACCACAGTGCGCAACGCTGACCATCGTGATATAATAGCTAGAAAATACAATTTAATAAGTTTTATCTTAGCGAGTCAATTTATACATATTTTGATAATAATATGTAGGTACAGCCCAAATAAGGTAAGTACGTTTTTTTTTTCGTGAACGAACAATACACAACCAAACATCCATTCTCACATTACATTCAGTTACTTGTATTATTATATATTCTGTGCTATTACCGGAAGTGTTTTTAAATCATATTTAAATATGGGATGGGATGCCGTTTCTGGCGACACAATTATTCCTTCTCACTTGGAGGGAATCTCGTCCCATTCAGGAGAAGCAGCATTGTCCGCTGAGGCTCTCAAGAAAAGGAAATACTCCGGTCTGATGGGTACATACACACTCGTGCCCATCTGTGGAGACGATAGGCCTATAGCCATACCGGTCGTAAAATTATCTATCAGTACGCCTCATGGAAGCAACTGGTGAGCTTTCAGGTGAAGGAGGCTTTTTCAGTCAGAGAATTTCCTTAACTATAGGTACTGCGAGGAAATCTTGCCTCGGTGCGACACGCTTGAAGAGCTTTTTTTGTTTAGATACCTTTAATCCAGTAACTTATGCGTCAAATCCGGTAGTTCTGATTTTTTGCAGACTTGTTTATGATGCTGGTCCAATGAATATTACAAGTTTGTGACCTCGTGCACCGAACGCAACTTGGTCAAAAATCTAAAAAACCGCGAAAATTTCGGATCTTTTTCATACTTTAGCGGTTATAACCCTAAAGGACTAGTTTTTGATGATGGTTTTCTCATCAAAGATTATCTCTCGCGATGAGTGTGACTTGGCTCTTCGAAGACGCTCAGAGTTCTTTGTGTTTTTCTGTACAGCATCTATGGGGTAACCATCGAAAACTACTACCACGTTTGAGCCATAGTGAGCAGTAATGTGCTTTATGTATCTGTCAGCTATAGCACCAAATGATGAGTTTCGAGGCCACACAACTTTGTGAAGTAGATTCCCTCCATCCACTACTACAAATTTGCTTGTCATTTAAGGTTACAGGTTGAAATATTGAATACAAGGTGGATTTTAAAATATTACAAAAAAATTGCGAAGTTCAAAAAAATTATAAACTTTGAAAGGCTTAATCTCGAAACTGCTGTGTAGTGTACTTTAAAAAGGTCATCAAAAAACTAGATAGTATCATCAAAAACTAGTCCTATAGGGTTATAACAGCTAAAATATGAAAAAGATCCGAAATTTTCGCGGTTATTTTTGACAAAGTTGCGTTCTGCACACGAGTTCACAAACTTGGATTATTCCAACACTGGCACTTGGATTATGCCAACATCATGAAATACTCTGCAAAAAATCAGAACTACCTGATTTGACGCATACGACCCCCATACTTTCAGGCGACAATGTTACTGGATTATACAGGGTGCAAATTTGCAAGCTTGCCATATTCACCAACGTGATAATAAGTCATGTTTCCTACTTTATTTGAGAACTTCCAAAATGAAATACTTTATGAAAAACTAAAATTAAACAAAACTTTTTTTTTTAATGTGTGGCCCGAAATAAACTACATAAATGTTTTTCCTGTCCATATTAACTTTAGGAGCAATAGAAATTTACCTAATGTTCGTTTATCTCAAATCAAATGATAAACAAAACAAATCATTGCAGACTTTCCTTTTTACTTTTTAACCTTGACAAAAAAAGTATGATATAAGTTTCTGTGTATCTGTATGTCTGAGTGTCTGTTTGTGGCATCGTAGCTCCTAAACGAATCAACCGATTTCGATGCGGGTTTTTTGTTTGAAAGCTGCCGTGATTAAGATGGTTCTTAGCTTTATTTAATCAAAATCGGTTTAGCCGTTTAAAAGTTATACGCAATAAATGTCGGGGGCTATACAAAATTTTTAATTTTAGAGTTACACGGGATTCCTACTAAGAAATAAGGATTTTTTGGCGAAGTAAAAAGCATAAATGATATTATTTACAACATTTACACGTTTATTTATACAGTAGGTACTTACAGTATTCTAAGTTCTAGTTAGCAGTTGCGGTTATAGTCATCTTAGAGTACCCATCATTTCGCACTAAACACAATCTAGCAGAGACGGAAATTCTTCTTTTAACTAACCAAAACGAATACGTGTTCTAGCACTTTTTGGATTGCAGACACAGTTAAGGAGTCAATGCCTCAAAGTAAGCCAGTCTTCATCAAGCTGGTCTAAGTTGGTGAATATGATGACTTTCCTTACGATTCATTTACGGTTCACTGAAAATTATGTTTCGTATCACATCAATACATTCAATTTCCTCCGTGTACACCAATCTTTTCAAGTTTTCACATCTCCTCACTCACAAATAAGTTAAGTCCGGGAATCGTGCTGGCCAGGGAACTGGGCCATCACGTCCGATCCATTGTGTTATTCTCGGTATTTTTACGTATCGCCCCGTGGCGTAAGCGTGAGTATCGATAATGTATCGATGGATTAGTGCTGTGTGCATTAATTATCGATGAAAATAAATAAAAAAATAAAAAATTCGAAATTTTGTCAATCTTATTTTATAATTTATTTAAGTTCTTTACGAGCAGTACAATGACCTCAGTGAATATGGCAAGCTTGCAGATTTACAGTTTGTAAACTTTCTTTTCATTTCTCATAGTCGGAAAGTAGTGTTATTTTGATCTGATTATTGGGTGGAAAATGCTGCTTCCCTCCATAGGGAGAGAAAAACTCATACAAATTACTTCCCACCTAAGGGCGGGAATGAACTTTAAAAATAGAACTTCTGTCAGCTGTGAAGAGTTTTATGTAAAAAAAAACTAATTTAAAAAATGCTGCGGCCATGTGATTTTCTAAACAGCCAGTGTGAACTGAACTTAGCGCAAACTTCTTTGAGCGGAATAAGCCGCAACAATTACGCGGTGAGTTCCATATTTAAAATGTAACTTTTAATTTCACGAATTGTACTAATTTGACAATTAATTTTAAAAAGGTACAACTAATATTATATAGTTATAAATAAATAGAAAATAAATAGTTTAGATAAACAACTAGTTTTATTTTCCTCATATTCGAAATGAAAATTAGAGTGTTTAACACGGGTAAAAGAATCAATTCCTACCTAGGTACTCGGACTATAGCCGAGTACCTAGGTAGGAAATACCTCGAGAATTGATTCCTTCCACCCTTGCCTAACAATCTACTATTTTATATCAGTGTTTAAGATTACATTCTTTTGTTCTTTATTAATCATATTTTAATAGGTACACATCTATATACCTACATTGGCAAGCAACCACAAATGTTGTATGTAATTGCGAAACATTGACGTAGGTATTGTTGGTGTGTTGGCCGACTGATGTGCATCATCCGCCAGCCGACCCAGATGCATGAAACAAACTCAGACGTATTGCAAGTAACAAGTGTAAGCAGGTATAGGTACCTAACGGTGCGAATGCGCAAAAAGGGAGCACGTAACTCGGTAGTCGGTATCTCCATTACCTACTCATTATACCTACCTACCTACTCCTATACACACCCCGGCTGGAGGCTGGGAACTTGTATACTGTAATCAGTTTATTTATTTATTTATTAGGTATTCATTTACTGTTTATTGTATACAATAGACATATAAAAAGAAACATACAAAAAGAAAGACGACACAACAGGCACTGCTTATTTATTGTTTATTAAACTTTTTAGTAAGAGAGGCTATTGGGTCTTAAAAACATTACATTATTTTTTACTGAAAAACATTTAAAAATCTATTTTTAGTAAAGAAAATTAAGACTGTTTAAAACATTACCAAGCTACTTCGGTTAGTAAATAATAAAGCGCGACAAGGGTTAACAACATAAAGTCTAAACATAATAAATCGTCCGTCCGATCTATTTAAGTTTTGAAAGAGTAAAAAGATGAAACTCGTTTTAAAATTAATTTAACAACGCGGAAGCAATCGCAGGTGACTCGGACCAAAATATCGTTTTCTTTTCTGAACAGGCTGTTTAAGTTTAACATACGAACAGGCAACTTTTATTTTATTTCTTTACAAATGCTGCAGCAGTATAAAAACAAAAAACTTTGATGCTGTTTGATTTTATTGGTTTATTAAATAAGGACCTACAAAAAACATAAATGTGAAAAATGACAGCCAAGTTCAATAATAAGAACATGTTTGGTTGTGGACTTCGCCGAAAAAAGTATTGAGATCTAAATGAGTGCCAAGTTCATGTGTGTGTGAACTGAGGGCACAACGGTTTTTAACAGTGGTGCTTACGGCAGGCTTTAGTAAAAGTAGTACACATTTTGTAAAACGAATACTGGAATTTGTGAATAATTTATAAAAAAACTGTGACGCATAAAGTGTGGTCCCTCAGTCCACACACCTAACCTTCCACTTCTGGACAAGTACTTAGCTTGCTGGCATATCTTGCTAATAGATTTTTGGAAAACATATTTTAATACTTACACAATGAATAGAATGCAGTTTACAGTTATTGTATTATTATGACTAGGTATGTGATTTTCGTGGTCCCTGAGGGACCACTTGAAAATAACGTATAAATAAGTAAATACATTATAAAAACACAGCATTTCTTGGCATACGTTTAGTAAAAGTCATGAGGAATATTATAAAAGTAAAACAAAAGTATGATCACTTGTAATTTTTTTAAATTTCATATTTTTTTGTGGTCCCTCAGTTCACACATTACAGAAATGTAAATTAATTAAAATATCCTAAAATATAAGCAATACTTAACGATTCTTCTTATTGAGGGTTAGTAAAAGACTTAAACTTTATAAAAGTACTTTTTTATCATTGATAGATAGCTTAATAGACAAGATATTTGATTTTAAAAATTTACTTAGCAGTGTATGTAGTAGGGTGACAATACAATCAAAAGTTTATTTACTCGTAAGTATCACATCTAGGCTCATAGATAAATACCTTACAGACTAACATACATATGAAATATAATTAACGGCGGAACACCACGCCCTCCGGCCAAAAGCTCTACCTCATGACTGTCTCCAGCATGAACCGAGGGAACCGCACCACAAATGGTTTGAAACTAGCATGGTGATGCTATTCCAACGGTTTCACTCTCTGGAGACCTAAGGGAATCTTTGTCTTCTGCCGTATATACCTAAAGTTCTCGGTTATCGGGTAGCTTGTATAAATATAGTTGTCATATTTTTCTATTAGATGGCATTAGTAGTATCGATTTTAAGTTAGTATGAAATAGTGTAAGATATCCAACTCGAGGTAAATTGTTAAGAATAAAGAGGTAGGTACATAATATTTAATAGGGCATTACACTACGATTTATTAATATCATTACAAGTGAACAAATAAAATAAATGGCGCCTTTTTGTAAGTTTTTATTGTAATTTGTGCGCATGCGTAGATTATGTTTTTTGTGTAAGTATTAAAATTATTGGGCAAAGAATTAAAATATTCAGCCTTGTTTTTTCGTTAAATAAAATATTATAACATTTCAAATTAAATGTAATTAAATATACGCAAAATATTTTTTTTATTCCAAATATGAAAATTATTTGATTGTTTTTATTGATGTGATTATTGTATTACACATGAAGACGAGATGATTTTATTTTCAGTATGCAAACCTCCTTGCTGGTAAACTTTTTAATTTGACTAGTGAAAATTAAGAAAAAACTACTACGTCTAAGTTTTCGAACTTATTTATTTACACCTTTTAATTGCACTGATTTATTAAATTCATTTACTAAGTACTGGAATTGGATAGTTACTGTGTTGCAATGGATTTGTTATTTCTATTCATATTTTTTGCATTGTCATGTATGTTAGTCTGTAAGGTATTTTTCTATGGGCCTAGATGTGATACGAGTAAATAAACTTTTGATTGTATTGTCACCCTACTACATACACCGCTAAGTAAATTTTTAAAATCAAATATCTTGTCTATTAAGCTATCTATCAATGATAAAAAAGTACTTTTATAAAGTTTAAGTCTTTTACTAACCCTCAATAAGACGAATCGTTAAGTATTGCTTATATTTTAGGATATTTTAATTAATTTACATTTCTGTAAGGTGTGAACTGAGGGACCACAAAGAAATATGAAATTTAAAAAATTGACTAGTGATTATACTTTTGTTTTTCTTTTATAATACTCCTCATGACTTTAACTAAACGCATGCCGAGAAATGCTGTGTTTTTATAATGTATTTACTTTTTTATACGTTATTTTCAAGTGGTCCCTCAGGGACCACAAAAATCACATAGTCATAATAATACAATAACTGTTAACTGCATTCTATTCATTGTGTAAGTATTAAAATATGTTTTACTAAATATTTATTAGCAAGATATGCCAGCAAGCTAAGTACTTGTCCAGAAGTGGAAGATTAGGTGTGTGGACTGAGGGACCACACTTTATGCGGCACAGTTTTTTTTATAAATTATTTACAAATTCCAGTATTCGTTTTACAAAATGTGTACTACTTTTAAAAACCGTTGGGCCCTCAGTTCACATACACATTGAGAATAAATCTCAAAGATTTTCACCTTTTAATTTTTTTGGATAAAGATTAAAAATGTGGATGTCTACTAAACTGAATTATTTTTTCTAGATAATGTAGTTAGTGCAAAAATAATAATTTCGCCTCTTCATTTTGTACAATGAGACGTTGCTTAAAATTATGAAAAGCTGAAATTTAATAAGGATTTCCTGGGGAATTTCATTGAAAAATGTGTCTAGAATCATGTCTTAAGGTTTTGCTACCAAACTTATACAGATTAGCCTCCACAATATTGGATCTAAATCCGATTCTCTCGTAAAGAAAGTATAAATTACTGTATTACCCAACTTCGAGCGATCGCAAAGGAAGAAAAAGCTGCGATTTCTACACGGGTTCACTGCAATTTGTGCCAAGAACGGAAATTGAATGTAGTTTGGTTCTAGGTTCTAATCAAGAACCACTTACTTCACATCGAAAAGTCGATTCGAACTAGGTAAAACAAAAATTGAGGCCACACTCTTTCTTTTCTAGGAAAACAATAAGTAAATTAATATATTGATTATACTGTCTGGATAATTAATAATTATCCGCATAAGGTAACTGCGAAAAGGCGAAAAGCGAAACTTAAGATGTTTTTTAATTAGGTATGATTTTATGCAACTACTTAGTATATCGTTTTGGACAAGTCAGGAATCTATAAACACTGCATCGAGGCGAAAAGAAGATCTCATTAGATGAAAAAACTAAAAACATACTTACATACCTACTATACTTAAGTGCAAAAAGCTGCGAGATTTTAAAACAAGGTTTTTTATCAAATTTAAATGCCTACCCGCATGGAGAACCGAACAATAGAAGAAAAACTAGCTATATTATTATAATATAAGCCAAGCTCGATGCTTTATTCGAGTAGGTATGTGTTTTTGAAGCGTTAGTAAATCAGAATAATGCTTGCAAGCGAAAACTGACGTCGAAAATAGCGCGCCTTAAATGTCACTGGGTCCATGAACTTGTCTCATCTAGCACACCCCATCTTAATTTAAAGTTCAAGAGAAGCTAAGTAACTAGGAAGAGGCTTATTAATATCTTCTTCTATTTTCGAAATGTTATATTTGAAAGTAGACGCATACTTAGCAAATAAATTTTAAACATATCAGTATGTGTGTAGATTAACTCGACACCAGCATATCCACACCCATAGTTACACATATTTTTACGAGCCGGATGGCCAGGAAAGTTTGCAACGTATTGTAAATCAATTCGCTAACCGTAGGAGCCATCAATTAAATTCAACGAGCGATTACTTGTATGATTTGTCTCGTAACTTTTGAACGACAAAATGTTTTAAGAAATAAAACTAAAGCAAGTGATACACACATTATTCAAGTGTTAAGTTCTCTTTGATAAAGTCGTAAAATTCTCCGAGAACCTTTCGAAAATAAATACATACTTGTTCCTTATGTGGGAAAACTGGTCATTACAACGCGACAACCTTACCACGGTGAAAGCAAACGAATTGCATAAACGTACCTACAAGTTTGCTATTACGATGTGCAGAAAAGTAAGTGATTATTAGTGGAGTTGCAGAACCTACGAGTAAATCTAGAAATTAGACCGCTGACCAACTACCTACCCACTATTAGCTGTTTTCTCAATTGCTCACTCGAGTATTAGGTACCTACCTACTAAGAAAGTTACCACCTTTATACTTTTCTATTCTTTAAACGTATTTTCAAGGCACATAAATCGTTGAAGTGCCATGGCAGTGATTTTATTCCTTTCACTGGAAATTTAATGTGACACTAACCTACACGAAAATATAATTTCAAACCATCGTTCCGTTAATTAAAACCTATAAATAACAATGAATCTACATATTAGTGAACTATAAACTCTTACTTCTTCTTCTTATCGTATAGGTATAGCCAAGTGTTTGGCGAACTTGGCTAACCCTGGTGTCAGAGTTTTCAAACCGCACAATGGCCTCTGACTTGGTTTTAACGACTGTAGTCAAACGACAACAGCCGGGACCGACAGCTTAACGTGCCCTCCGAAGCACGGAAACGCTCGTAATAAATTGCCACTTTGGTCATCCATCAGGTTCCCTGTCTCTGTGTACGTTTGCTTTACCTCACTGATCGGTTGGGATCAGCGAGCGCCACTGGGCTACGAGTGCTCTTGCTCGTAAGTGTATACTCGGGTGATTCCAAACGATGACTCGGAACTCCACTAAATGCGGGAGTCGACATGAAGACGACGACGGCAAGGTCGCAATTGCATGATTGGTGCAGCTGTCATATCGTACTGCAGTCATATAGTACGTGTAAGTTTTGCTTGTACCCGCGAGTTATAAAATGAAATGATAAGAAGATTGGATCTGTTTTTTGTTGCAACGTTATTTTAGGAAGGTAGGTAATAATTTTCATTGTTACCGAAGATGTAGTAAAAACGAATAAAATTATTAATATACTAGCATGCCGCTCGGGACTTCGTTCCCGTGGGTATTCGGGAAAGTTATGTAGCCTATGTTACTCAGGGATAATGTAGCATTCTAATGGTAAAAGAATTTTTCAAATCGGTCCGGTAGTTTCGGAGCCTATATTCAATGCAAACAAACAAACAATCAAATCTTTCCTCTTTATAATATTAGTATAGATTACCATTTTACATAGTTTGATGAACATTATTCAACTACCTCTAACGTTTTTTTTTATATCAAGGTGTATTTAAAAAGCAAAGTTGATTAGCGTAGGCGAATGAATCCAACACAATCTATCAGTCCACGCTTTAACATTCCAATTTGGAAACGTTAACAGAATATTAAATACTTGATTTTAGTTTAAAATAGTCGAACCGGAACCAAATGCGTGAATGAAATTATTAATGATGTAACTGAACAGCTAACGTAAGCGATTCGACTGAATCAAGCAATTCTATAACGAACCAAATCCAATTTATGCCAATCTTGCTACCAGCAATTACGCATTATGTAACAAGCAATTAATTAAAAGAAATTAATCTACCTAAATTAATCTGACGAAACTTACGTGGATTTTACATTTTTGTTTGTTATTTTGCATGTTTTTTTTAAATAAACTTTTTATATCTACCTACTTAAATTTTTTAAAGCTTGATTTTTGCTAAATTTTTTGACCATGAAAATATATATTTTACTAGCATTCCGCTCGGAACTTCGTTCCCGAGGGAGTTCGGGAAAGTTACTCAGGGATAATGTAACATTCTAATGGTGAAAGAATTTTTGAAATCGATCCAGTAGTTTCGGAATAGAATAGAATAGAAAAATCTTTATTTTATAGGACATTCAGGATGTCACTTAAAACAAATCAAGATTACAATGAAATACATACAAACATACATTAAACGATTTAAAATACATACGCATTCGTTCTTTTGACCCTACCTATTCAATGCAAACAAACAAACAATCAAATCTTTCCTCTTTATAATATTGGTATAGATAACGAATAACGAATGTTATATCTCTTATCCACAACCATACATCACCACCACCTACATACATAACGGCAGTGTATCAGCCAAGATCGCAAAGCAACACCTTGGCACAGGCTGATTAATGCGAACCGTTTTCGGCCACTTTGGACCTCTCCAAAACTAATCCTACACATGGAATTGCTAATCTATACTAATATTATAACCTCCTAAACCATATCATCTATTTCAGAGTCACTGAGGGCATGTTCGATCTCTTCGTCGTTCAATGCTAAAAAACAAAGCACCATGTAATGTATACAAAAGCAATAGCCTTTTTAAAAGTTATTTGAATCAGAGTAACGGAAAAAAGTTTTGTAGTAGTAGGCCTCAGCTACTGGTAGACCTTTTTTTTTGGCAAGACATATCACAGGAACAATGCACAGATAAAAAATTAAAATAGACGTGTGGCACTCGGGGACTGCCGCGGTAAAGCTATTGCATAGCATTTTGTATCAACTTATGCAATTATAATTAAAAGTAGCCCTCTACTTTGCAATTATAATTAAAAGTAGCCCTCTACTTTTAATTATAATTGCATAAGTTGATACAAAATGCTATGTAAAAATTTCAAAAAAGTTTACCATTTTTTTTGTTTTTTACGGCCGCCATCTTGGATTTTAAAATGGATGTTATTTTCGCAATCAGCACCCCCAAAAACCTATTAAACGACACCCATGACGGTTTTTTTACAAAAAATACATGTCCGCCATCTTGGATTTCAAATTGGATGTCATTTTCGGAATCAGAACCGGGCCTTGCCCTTCGCGTCACGATTCCCCCAACTAAAATCCAAGATGGCGGATATGAAATTTTCGGATGGCGGTCGGCGGGTAATATGCTTGGTGACGCTTCGGGCTTCGCCCTACGCGGAGCTCGGCCTTCGGCCTCGCCCTATACGCAACTCGCCTCGGCCTACGGCCGCGGCTCGCGCGTTCGGCTCGGTCTGCGACCCTGCCTCACCTTAAAAATCTAAATTTGTATGGCGGACATCTTTAATTAGGGGGGGGGGGGGGGACGCTCCGAGCTTCGCCCTACGCGGAGTTCGGCCTTCGACCTCGCCTCACCTTTAGAATCTAAACTTGTATGGCGGCCATCTTGGAAAATGGTGGAATCGAAAAACTGACCCGATATTCGGAATCATCGACCCCAAACCCCCCAGATACCGATTTTCGTCCGGATCGGAGCAACTTCATTTTATTATTATTATTTATTTTTTATATATTTTGTATTTTTATTATTATTATTTTATTATTATTGTTGTTGCACGCACACAAACACCGTGTCGAAGACTGACGAACTGAAACGACGTTAGACGATGCACGGCCTTCAAGCCACACCTCCGTGCCCGTCGGAGTGGGGAGCGTTAGGTTTTTTCGTTACGGAATTTCTGGATTCGGTTCCCGCGCTCAAGGCCCGCGATAGAAGCTATGCAATAGCTTAAAAATCACAAATGTATAAAAAGCAATCCATAGTTGCGAAGTTTAACCGGAAACCAAAATATAATTTCACTTGATTATAGCAATAAAAATATATTTTAATTACCTTCTTCTTGTGGCCCTTCCATGTCGTCAGCTGTAACTTCACTTTGTCCAATCACAGCAAGAAGCAAGAAATAGAATTGAACTTCACTTTGACAGTTTTTTTTTTCATTTGACCCTAGTGTTGTCACATCACAAGTAACTCAACAATATCGACTACACATTGGGATTATCCTATTCTTACGGCGCGAAATTTGAATCAGGTATCTGACGTTTTATAATAAGTTTTTTTTATTATTATTATGAGACGGGCTAACTCTTGACCTCAATCTTGACCTAAAGGTTAAAGATGAGGTCGACGATGGAGCGAGTTAACCCAGAAAATGCCTATAAAGGTAGGCCCTACTGGTAGGCCCTTGGGCGGTTATGAGTACATGCCTCTTAAGAAGGTTGGGTCTGAAATACTATGATCATTAAGGACTACTGGTAGGACCGTGGGCCTTAGGAGGATAAAGAGGAAAGAGATTGTTTATTTATTTGCATTGAATAGGCTCCGAAACAACTGGACCGATTTGAAAGATTCTTTCACCATTAGAATCCTACATTATTTCTGATAAACATAGGCTACATAATTTTCCCGAATTCCCACGGGAACGAAGTCCCGGGCGGAATGCTAGTTATCTATATTAAGAATATTACTCACTTAAATACCACATCGCAGATTCCAAAGAAACGAGACTTGTACTTCTTTACATATTTTAATGCACTTTATGCTCCTGTTGTATACTGTGTCAGAAAGAAAAATAGATTCGATTTACTATTTCGGACATCACAATACATAATATTGTGTATTAATATTACTACATAACTGTTTACAGCAAAGAGTTTCAATAAGTATAAGTATTTGCTTATCGTTTTGATGAAGCGTCACACGATTTGCATCGATAAATAATAAATTGTGATATCGATTAATGCGCCCGCCACAGTGTTGACGATTTACGAACGGAATAGCTACAGCCTAACTTAAAATCAATCATGCATAGATTAAAATCTGGTGTTAGTCTTTTTTATTACCTAACCGATAAAATGTAATTACATAGGCCTCATCTCAGTTCTGCAGAAGGATTTAGCATAACCACTTTAGATTTACGGTTGTCCAAGATAAGAGATGTAGAAATACCTACAATAATTGATATATCCTGCGTCCTGGAGATATAGCTGGCCATGAGCTTTTTTGCCAGGGCTTACGCAAGAGTGCAGTGAACGTTGCAACATCGCTTCGTCGTCGGAAATAATGATTGGACCAGCGCCGAATGTAAAAAAGTCCAGTGGCCGTCTGACCTACTGACGACTTATTGTGCTGGTGCACCGCTAATTTTAGACCTGTGTTTTTTATGCATTTAATTCCGAATCGCGGCCGTACTTGTCTGAGAATACAACAACAGTTTTGC
The DNA here is from genome assembly GCA_949987775.1 of Aproaerema taeniolella. NCBI lineage: Eukaryota > Metazoa > Arthropoda > Insecta > Lepidoptera > Gelechiidae > Aproaerema > Aproaerema taeniolella. The sequence goes on along the minus strand of OX465242.1, from coordinate 11,580,443 downwards.
TATCAGTGTCACTCAAAACAATAAAAACAATGGTCAATTTATTTTATTTGTTAACATAATAAATAGAAATCTAAGTGTGATTTAAAATACATTTTAGTGAATGAAGTTTATGGCTTGTGAAAACTTAAAACACGGTCAAAGGAGTTCAAATCGGAAGTTCTTGATGTAAGAACACATGTGAAGCATAGCGGACAGATGTTTCATGTAATGTGCAATTGACGAAGTAAAGACGAAGTTATGCCAAAGATGCAAATTTTACAATTAGCACTTTATGGTGGGTTAGGTAGGACTGGGGAGAAATCAACGGGTCTGTGATGTTGAAGAGGCGTGGGTGCTCTGTAGGCGGACCAGACAGCGCGGCTCAAGTCCGCACTAATATAGTTAAAGCGTATAATAACATCGTTAATTCACCGCATACACTTCACTTCATCATTCACTTCATCTCGACTTTGGCAGTTCTGCGTTTAAAATAAAATCTTTAGCAAACAAATTTTTAAGGTAAATACCTACATGAACATTTCTTAGCAAAATAAGTTAAGCTAAATAAGTTAATATGTAAGATTAAGTAAAACTTTCATTTAAAGATTGCCTACCTAAATTTTCTAAACAGGTTATGCGATGCGATACCCTTTAAGGTAATATTAGTCAGTTGCGTCATGTCACTCTTAATAGCTAGTTATTATTATCTAAGGTAGGGTACCAAACTACGGTAGTTATGTCAACTTACCGTCTTCCTCGTTATTGCTGACGGTTGGTGCAACGAAAATACTCATCTTGAACATTTGGTGATTTCAGTAAAATAGTTTACGGTTAACTTTCACCTCTCACTTTTCATAATTTGTCTTTTTTTTTTCGCAAATTTACTTTTTTCTTTCCTGGAGAACAATAGGTTATATTTTAATTATTTGTTTTTATCTTTTATCTACTTAATACTGGAAATGTAATAGAAGTAGAACGTTAGATAACACGAGAGAAATGATGCACACGAGCATGTGAGCTGCGCCTGGTGTTACGTCACAATAACATTGCGCTTTTCTCCTTTCGCCTTTTATCTATAGAACAAAGGCTTTGCTGCTGATGGTATACTAGCGATAACGCAACGAATCAAATGTAATGACTTTATTGAAACAAATAAAATGATTGCTAATGAAGACTGTTTATTTAACAATTATCATCCGACACGAATTATCTAATGACCTCTAAAAGACTTCGTTGTAAGTATGTTATGTACCGATAAATTTGTACTAAAAGTAATGTTGTAAAAAGGCAAGTATATACAAAACAGAATGCCTTAGAAATTTCATAAAAATAAAAATCTAGTTATGTTATGCGTTTAGACACGAGAGATAGCGGTATACGAGATGAACTAGAATGGCCGGTCTGATAAACCGTTATTACCGTCTGACAGACGCAATTAATGGACTATGTAATCTGTAAAGTTGAACAATAGGGGAATTGAGATAGACCAATAGAGTTTGACTAATTTGACCGAAGTACGATTAATTAGCGTTTAAAATTCAGCTATTAAATGACTCTGCGTGGTATGAAATTAAGGATATTTTTACAATTTATCATTTAAATAAGAGAGTATAGTGAAACGAAAATTACTAAATCACTATAAGTTACTTAATTAATTTTAAAAGCGGGGGCTCAAAGTTGGTATTTAACATGTAGGCGGCCTTTGGATAAGGCCTTGGCTGCGACGACTACTACATTGTACATGTTTACTCTTGAATTTCTAGCTATAAAGCTAATTGCCGTGACCAACAAGTGTAGAGAAACTTTATGAACAACTCATATGTGATTGAGCGAATGCGGCGCGGCTACTTTCGTTTACTCGCGCCAACTAAGTACGTAGTAAAGGAAAATTAAGTATCGATAAAATTCAGTAACAAGCAAGTGCTAATAGAAATAGAGCTAAATACATAGATTCTAAAATTAGTCATTCGGTACCTAGTTGGCAGTCATTAATGTATCATGTACTGGCCATGACCTGCGGGCGGATACAAAAGTTTACATGTAGGTAAACACAGGCACCGTCTCCGAGCAAATATCTTCATATGAAGCATTGAAGTATTATGTAATGATATGAAGGCGTGGTTCAACATGAGTATATTTTCGCAGCAATCATATACGGGCTGTTTCAAAAATACCCAATAAGAATAAAATGTTCTAAAGTGTGCCCTAAAATCAGTCTACTGACGCAATGTTTAGTCATGTCTAATTTTCATTAAATGGAATTTTAATAGACAATAATACATTTTTAAGTCTAAGTGCAGCAATTATTTTCAAAACACATTTTATACCATGACATATAAAAATTATGTTCTTCATTTTATTCGGAAAAATAAAATGTTAATAGACAATAATACATTTTTAAGTCTAAGCGCAGCAATTATTTTCGAAACACTTTTATACCATGACATATAAAAATTATGTTCTTCATTTTATTTGGAAAAATTAAATGTTAGTATAGATGTTTGGAAGAAATTCAAAGCACGACTCACGATGTTTATCAATATTCCATTAACGCTTCACAACATTTTTTAAGTGCGCGGTTAAGCAAATTGCATATGAAGCAGTTATTGCTAACCACATTAAAACTTTAATAGACTTTCACAAAGACGCATGTTTGATGAAAACGTGAAATTTTGCTATAAAAAAGCGAATTGTTAAACGTGCGAGAAAAGAAGCTAAAAAGATAAATAAACGCCAATTTATAGAATGGTCAATGCGCTATAATTATAGCTGATTGTATACCAGGTTGTTTAACAAAGAGAAACTTATTGCACAATTGCTTCTACATTACGACATGGCGAATTCAGAAAAGTATAAAATTAGCCACATTTTAAAGACTACACTATAAGGAAGATAATGCAGACTGGTGAGATTATTTTGTATTCTACCCATATAATACCTTTAAAATTCAATACTTTTAATATTAACACAAGATGTAGGAATAGGTAATTTAAGTGAAATTATATAGTCGTAAATAGTTCAATTTTTATAATTTAGTGTAAAAGTTACATAAGAATGTCATTGAGAGAAAAAGTCCGCTGACTGGAGGTTTTATTGCGGCTTGATTGTGGCTGAACTAAGGACGTCAGAAGTATGTTTTTTGTTTTGTTGAACAGAATAAATACAGATCTAAAACTTAATACCAATTTATAGTTCATCAGACTAAACTTTGGTAAATATCCCGCTGGCTGGAGGTCAGTTAGAAAAGTTTTTTTAAACGGAACAAATTTTGTTTTCAGCATAATTCAGTAGAACAAATCCAGATCTAATTCTCTGCATCACTCTTATGTCTCCCAGACATGGGACCCCGCTGAGTGTAGACACATTTATAAAACGCACGCAAGCAATAGGTTAGTATTACTATAAACTTATTTATTAATACGAGGTAACCATTTTTATGGACGTAATAATGTGTTTTAAGATTTGATTTCGCAACTGGCTTTCTGTAAGTAAACAGTCTAGACTTGTACGCTCGCTCGAAGGTCATTTTAAAACTAAAACTTTGCAAAGCCTTGCCCTATTCAAAACAAAAATCTTTCATTGTAACCTTGTATGAAATTAGGACACAATTGCAACTGTTCATTTTGAGTGCAACGCATACCAACAGCAGCGAAAGTGTTAAATCACTCATGCGCGTCTAGTTTCTCTCATGTTAACGGAAAAAACAACTCTTTTATTTGAATTTTATGACTTTGATATGATAACAAAACTTGCAATAAATAAAGAATCGTTAAACAAGACATTACTCACATAAATATTTAGTAGAATTGTCACTGGAAGCGAGAAATAAGTCTATAGAAACGTAAACACAACACACTCGCGACTTTGAACAAAAATAGCGCGACGAGTACGTCTGTTGCTCGCGCTGCATACAGCTGATCTACTGTGTATATCCTACTCTACCTTTTGAACAGAAAGTGCGTCCGCAGCGCTACAGGCGACCGTTCTATATCGAGGCGTCTAAACGAGGTTCATTTCACAAGAATTAAAGGCGCTATCCGGTCTGCGAGAGGCGCCCATGACACGCCAATGGCTTGGAATGATATCACCTTCGACATCGGTGTGTGTATGAATAAAAAGCGGATTAGACTTTGGAGTCAATCATGAAGAGAAACGATCCATTGTCTTAGTTTCCTATCCATCTCGAGACTGTATGCTCTGAAGTCGCAGATCACGATTTATACTGGTCTGAAAATTTATTCGGCCTTGTTTCAGCTAGTTGGTGAGGCAATAAGAACAGCTGAAGGCAGTGGTATACATATATGAATAATAAGCTATTTCTTTTCAATTCCTATAAATGGTAAGTAAAGCAGCAAGCTATTCCATGTTGCGTCGTTTTCTTATAAATGTGTAAGTAGTTGTTCAAATTATTGTATTTACACTGAAGCCTTCGACTGAATTGTTAATTTTATTACACGTGTAAAGGAGGTAGGTATCAGAAAACCGAGATAGTTTAACTGTATGTCGCTTATAGTCGGCTAGGCTCAAGACGGGCTAGAATTGCAACTTTAATTATAATTATAGATGGTCACTTAACCACACTTTATTTATAATAAAGTTATGGAGCGTTCATGTGGATGTAATTGAAATTAAAATCTGGACAATATGAATAAATAGTAAGTAATTCTTACCTCGAATTTCGAAACTATAATGTAGGTAAGTACATATTTTTATTTCAATGTGAATAGTGTACTTAGATAACAAATTCGTATCGTGGATTAAATATCCATTGTCTTACAGATAAGATGAATACAATTATTAAAAAAATGTAAATGTTCACATTAACGACCACTTAGGGTTTAATTGTGTGTGGTGTACGAGTATATCATATAAATGGTCTCGCAGCCGAATTCGTTTTCCTATTATCGGGATCTACTTAACCTAAAACAAAGCCGGGAGGTGTCCTAAACCTACATACTATTTGTTAAACGTGCCTTATATTGTACTACACATCACACTCGTGATAAATGATTAACATTACTTAAAATACCGAAAAGTTGACAAAAAGTTAAGCTTAAAAAATTTCAAGATATGAATGATATTTCTTAGACAACATTATCCACTTTAGGATTGCTGAAAGACAGGATAGGAGCCTCCCTAAAGGCGTAGGTATCCATGTTTTTATATACTTACCAGGCGCACCCTGGGCAACAGTCGGTAATGCAGAATAGGCGAGTAAAAATCTAGCTTGCAATATCTGATAAGAAGAAGAAGCTAAAAAACAATTAAGTAATTACAACAAAAATGTTGAAAATGTTTACTTCCTTTACTAGTGAAACTGTGTTTGTTGTCAATCTTATGTTCACGTTAAGACGGAGCGAGTTTCTTACATGGGCATAGTATCACTCTCCAGCCTTTCAACTAAGTATGCGGCATACTTAGTTGAAAGGCTGGAGAGTGATACGGGCTCGCTCTCAAGGCAATCCAAGTCTAGAGCCAATTAACTTGCATTATTATTATTGCCAAAACATCACATTTAAGTATATTTAGCAGCCATTTTCTAGGAATTTATCACAGCTAACAAATAACGTGCAGTAGTATGCACATCCTCCATATTCAGATATCTATCAATCATCTACTTAGATAGTTAGCATAGTGGCGCGGCAGCGGCGCGCGGCGAGGCGACTTGATCACCTTTTTCCTGGCCTTGCTGGTACTGTGCAAATATATATGGCTGTACCTAGTATGTATGTGCACCAGCTCTAGTTACTATTACAATGACTCGGCAGCGGTGCCAGGGAATGTAACACAGTTCACATACACGTGAGTAACTAAATTATTGAGTTATTGTCTTACTAGCTTCCGACTTCGTTTCCGTGGAAATTCGGAAAAAATATGTATCTTAAGTCACTCGCTGATAAGAGAGCTTTCTATAGGTGTTTTTTTTTTAATCGGTACATTCGTTTTTAAGTATATTCGTTACAAACATACAAAATTACAAATCCTTTCTTTTATATATAAATATACAATATTATAGTGAAGATATAGTATGCACAAATGAGCAATTAAATATCTATGAAAAATACCTTGTCATAATACTATTTCTATACTTGATTGAAATAGGCATCGAACTTTTAATTTATAAAACTAGTTAAGTATAGGTATAGCATAAACTTAGTTTCAAAATAAAACTTACTTTTTCGACTAGTCACAAGTCTTGTATATTTCCGTACTACGACCAAAATTTTACTTCGGACAACCATTGCGTAATTTAACTACTAAATAGTAAGTGCGACCAAAACTTTCAAAATGCTGAATGCCACTGACACGACATTTTATTAGTACCTGCTTAGTGCATTTAAAGAGTCGGTAGATGATGTCAGTTACCGTGATCACATATCGTAATACCTTATAAAAAAAACTGTATTAATAATTCTCCTCTCCATAGACATGTTTATCGTTTAGCACATTGATTTGCAGCTACTCCAATGTCCAACCGCATTATGTAATGACAAAATTATTTACGTAATACATGCTTTATGTGCTTGTAGATCTACAAACATATTGAACACAGCCTACCTGTAGCTACCTCCATCTCAGGGCATGATGAGGTAGCTACAGGTAGGGATTTAGCGAGACTCAGGGCGGTGTCGCCCTACTTTCACAACATTTTGGAACCCTTTTAGACGGTAACTCTCTGCAGGTGGCAGTGGCTCTCCGCCTGGGCGGCAATGTATGCGAACCCCATATATGCATTTGTGGCTCAAGGGTGGAGGCTGACTGTCACCATGCGTTGAGTTGTTGCCGCTCATCGGGTAGGTTTCCCCGCCATCATGCCTTGAGGTTTCCCCGCCATCATGCCTTGAATGACATCATTCGTCGAGCCCGTGTGTCCGCCAACATTCCGTGTGTGCTTGAACCGTCTGGTTTGTATCGCGCGGATGGAAAGAGGCCTGACGGTTTAACTTTGGTGCCGTGGGCGAGGGGGAGATGCCTGTTGTGGGACACCACGTGTCTGCACCTTCGCCCCCTATCACCTGAGTCGCACGGTTAGGGCGCCTTGCGCTGCTGCCGAGGGAGCAGCCCTCAAAAAACACAATAAGTACTCTACCCTGACACAGACCTACGCTTTTGTACCTTTTGCTGTGGAGACCAGGGGTTGCTGGGGAGCAGAGGCTAACAGTTTTGTGGCAGAGCTCGGGCGGCGTTTAAGGGATAGCACAGGGGACTATCGCACTCAGTCGTTCTTGGTGCAAAGGCTGGCCATAGCGATCCAGCGTGGCAATGCTGCCAGTGTTATGGGGTCCTTTACGCCAGGATCGACTGTAGGCGGTTTAATAGACTGAAATATCAGTCTTATTGTTATTGTTTTGTAATTTTGCTATTGTATTTTTATGACGATTTGGTTGTTAAATGATTTTACATATTTCACCTTTTAAATGTACCTTTCTTAATTTCTATAATATAACTTGATATTGTACATTATAATTACAAAAAAAATTCTAATAACAATAATGGAATTGACATTATAAAATAAAAAAATATTGAACCCTGTACGTCGGTTTTAAATTAGGATTGAATAATATTTACCTACACAAAACTTAACTAAAAATAAAAACTATTTCTCTTTTTAGGGTTCCATACCCAAAGGGGAAAAACGGGACCCTATTACTCAGGCTCCGCTGTCCGTCCATCCGTCCGTCCGTCCGTCTGTCACCAGGCTGTATCTCATGAACCATGATAGTTAGTTAGACAGTTGAAATTTTCACAGATGATGTATTTCGGTTGCTGCTATAACAACAAATACTAAAAAGTAGAATAAATTAAATATTTAAGGGGGGCTCCCATATAACAAACGTGATTTTTTTCCGACTCGCACTTGGCCGGTTTTATAGGTAATGGTACGGAACTCTTCGTGCGCGAGTCCGACTCGTTCTTACCCGTTTTATTATTTTCATATGCGTGAAAATTCCTTCCATATATTATGCCCCTTAAGTCTATTTAAACTCAAAACGTAAAACATATGTTACATGTATGTATAATTTAACGTAACTATGTATATAGGGTGTAAAATACAGCTTAGAAAAAACTGAAACCCTGGACTCAGACAATCATTCTGAATCATCATTCTGAATGATTTTCCAGTGAAATTTTTCTCTGGAAAATTTTCAACTTATTTTCATGTTTTTAAATATTTTCTGCTTACATTTTTTGTTATTTAATCGAATACACTCCATTTTGCAATAAAACACAATCATAACAACGTAAAACACGAAAACCAGCAATGTACATCGCATTCCGATAGCAGCGCGGCGCGGGGATTCGGGGCACTGTTTCGCGATAAATTGCGGAGCGCCAAAGTAGGTAAATGACGAAAACTCCTTAACGTGACGTTTCTGGGAAAAAATAATTACTTATAGCTGATGATAGTTATGGGTTATTTGCTAAGCTGTCCTTTACACCCTGTATACCTATAATCCTTATCCTTACTAATATTATAAACGCGAAAATTTGTATGTATGGATGGATGGATGGATGTTTTTTACTCTTTCACACTCAAACGGCTGGACCAATTTTGATAAAATTTGGTATGGAGGTAGCTGACACTCTGGATTAACACATAGGCTACATGTATTAATCCAGATGCTACATGTGCTATTATGATGTAGGCCATTAGGCATCCCACCATTTCACCTTTCAGCATTAAAATGCTACATTATCCCTGAGTAACATAGGCTACAAAATTTTCCCGAAGTCCCACGGAAACGAAGTTCCGGGCGGAATGCTAGTGTTAACTGAACTCGAAAAATCCGGTCATGAATGAAGTTAGTTACTATACTTTTTATGGAATTGGAACCAAAGTTCTAAAAATCTGCTTATACTAAATTTAATTGCACTTTATACTGGTTTCTTTTTCATGTTAGAGAAGCGCTCGTAGCCCAGTGGCTCTCGTAGATCTGAACAAATCAGTGAGGTTAAGCAACATACTCAATGGTAGGGAACCTGATGGGTGACCAAAATGGCAATTGATCACGTGCGTTTCTGTGCTTTGGAGGGCATGTTAAGCCGGTGGTTCCGGCTGTCGATTGACTACAGTCGTTAAAACCAAGTCAGAGGCCATTTGGCGGTTTGAAAATTCTGACATCAGGGTTAGTCAAATTCGCCATACACTTGACTACACCTATACGACAAGAAGGAAAAGTCATGTTAGAAGTGGGCACCTCACCGCGTACTTAATTGCCCAGCAGTGGGATCTTGTAGACTAGATAAAAACAAAATAAATTTGTATGTGTTGATTGACTTCTGGCTTAATCTATAACCCTGTCTACGAGTATACTAATATTATAAAGAGGAATGATTTGTATGTAACGAATAGGCTCCGAAACTGCTGGACCGATTTCAAAAATTCTTTCACCATTAGGATTCTACATTATCCCTGAGTAACATAGGTTACATAATTTTCCCGAAAATAAGTAATTTTCCCAAATTCCCACGGGAATAAAGTCCTGTACGGAAAATTAGTTTCTATTTCTTTTTTCTTTCTTCTCCTTTCTACCACTTTTTCAGTGTGCAATAGTGTGCATTAAGGTACTAAGTACATACACTCACGTCTAATGTCCCGGTTGGGGTAGGCAGAGCATCAAATGGGTCTCACACATTAAAGGGAATAACATATATCTTCTCTTTCTTTTTGCGAACGAGATCTTTTCTCCGTATAACAATATCAAAGTAATAATCTAATAATGTTATATTATTTTGTACCACCCCGACATTCGATTGCTTATAATTTTTAAACGGCTGAACCAGTTTTGAAAACCATCTAGATTACGTCACCATTCCAACAAAAAAAAACCGTATCGAAATAGTTTTGTTTTCGTTTCGGAGTTACGATGCCACAGACAGACACACAGATACAAAGACATAGGTGTTTAGATACTCACGTCAAATTTATAACACCCCTCATTTTTGTAAGAGGTTACAATACGCCAAATTAGTTATTAAATCCTTTTTTTTTAACAACCCATATACGTCCCCACCGAGGGGCACGGGCCTCCCTTTGAAACACGAAGGGGATTTTGGCCATAGTCCACCACGCTGGCCCAATGCGAGTTGGTGGACAGCTCGTCTTTCGAAAATGAATTTTCTTGGACGGGCGGGTTTCATCACGATGTTTTCCTTCACCGTTGAGGAAGTGGTAATTAGAAATCTATACATAAATCCGAAAAGATGAATTTAGTGGAACAGGCCCGCACCAGGATTTGAACCCGCGACCTTCGGGTTATAAGTCCGGCTCATTATTCATTAAATTCTTTAATATTGTGTAATTTTTCGTTTACATATGGATGAAGTTCTTTGTTTGGTCGTTTTTGTACATATTTCGTATAAAAAACAATGTTACCGTTGAAATTTCATAAAAAGATACCGTTAGACCGTTACATGACATCTAAATAAAAAAGAAGAGCAAGCTGGAATAATGTAAATTTTTTCGTATTTTATTTGTGTGGTGGTCGATGTCAGAAAGAAATTGAGAAACTTATTGTCTATACATATAATTAAGTGCTTAGGTTCAAAAGTTTTACAAGGAATGGGATGATTTCTGTGGCAGTTAAATAAGAGAAGGATGGGAAATAAAGTTGCTTTTCCGTAAGCATTTCTCACTCAAATAATCGTTCCGCTTTCGTTAGCAGAAATGCTTCGAAATGAACGAATGCGCGGGTGGTTTGCATGCGCAAGCCTCCGTGTCGCCGCTTCCGGCATCCAGCACAAAAAAGGACAAAGTACCTAATTTTAAAAAATGTTTACAAAGTTCAAAGATTTAGTTTGGTATATGGCCCTTTTTCGTACAAATTAGATCGGGCACAAAAGGTAGACGGACATTAAATAAAATTAACAGCCGTTTCTTACGATGAGGCCTCTAATGGAGACCTATTGATTCGACTCCGAAACAGCCAGAAAGGTTTATAAGAAAATATTTTCTATCATTTATTGCACTGTACAAAATATACATTTAAAATGTAAATTGTGTTATATTTGTAGTGCGACAGTACCCCGCCAAGAAGAACAAAACACACATCTAAATAAATATATAAAAGGAGAAACTGACTGACTGACTGAAATATCAACACACAGCCTAAACGGCTAAACGTAGGCACTTGAAATTTGGAAGGGACGTAGCTTAGGTACCGTAGAGGTGCACTAAGAAAGGAATTCCCGAAATTCCCTCGCGAACGGGAATAAGCGGGAAAATCCTTTTGTATGAAAAATCTAAACCGCTTAAGTTAGACGCTTGAAATTTGGCATGCAGGTACCTTAGTAAACTTAAAGCTTAGTTACAACAGGATATTGCAAAATTCCCACGGGAACGGGAGTTAGTGGGAAAAAACTTTTGTATGTAAAAATCTAAATCTTAAACTAAATCAATATTTAATAAACTAAATGAAGGTCCGTCAATAAAGTGTAATCTGTTCAAAAGAAAAAATTAACACGCAAACGAAGTTGCGGGCATCAGCTAGTACAATATACTCGTCGCCGATGAGTATATTGTATGTGTCTTCGTCGGGGCACATATGTATTGAACTGTGGTGCTATTATTTTAGTTAAGTGGGCAACTGTTCAGAGTATGTTGGAATAGGTTAGTACTTCACGCACACTTGTGAAGACCAGTCAATACATTTCAGCAATTAAATAGCTCGTTGCCCAGTGGCGCTCGCTGATCCCGACCGATCAGTGAGGTAAAGCAACGTACAGAGAGGCAGGGAACCTGATGGGTGACCAAAGTGGCAATTTATCACGAGCGTTTCCGTGCTTCGGAGGGCACGTTAAGCTGTCGGTCCCGGCTGTTGTAATTGACTACAGTCGTTAAAACCAATTCAAAGGCCATTGTGCGGTTTGAAAACTCTGACACCAGGGTTAGCCAAGTTTGCCACACACTTGACTATACTTACACGAAGAAGCAATTAAAATGCAAAAGAAAGATTCAAATAAGCGCGTGCTTATTCTTAAAATATTTAACAGCTTCAAACTGAAATTTTACTTTAATATTATGGCCATGTGCGGTGCGATAGCTCGTTTCTATTCGATCTAGAATGGGGATGCGAAACGTTTGTTCTTATTCCATTAATTCTTCTACTTCCTTCGGCTAGAATTTGAATATATCGACGATGTTTCTACCTAAATTCTTCATCTACCTTCGACTGAGATAAAGACCACTAGCAACTAAATAAAATTTATTCCAACTTTTCTGCAGCTTGTTTTTATCCGGTGCTTTGAATTTGAATGGTAATCATTAATAAGTACTCCACTTGAGACTACAGTAATCTCAATTCTACTTGCATGTCTTACGACATTGTAAATTTATTTCGCAAGCACGGGTTCAGGCATAAATCAAATTTGGAATATAGTCATTCCAAATATAGCGTGCGGCTCGATCGAGTCGTAATTGTATATTGTAAAATCTGTTCCGCCAAACCGGTTGTAACTCGAACGAAGAAGCCGCTGACCACTACCGCTCGCGTTTTCGCGAGAAACAAGATACTGCAAGCTGTTTATCGACTCGTACGTAATACAACGTCTCATAATTACGTACTTTATCATGTAAAAAATGTTCTCAGGTACTCTTATGCTTCGTCTACACTTACCTCTTACGTCTCTCTGCAACGTCGGAGTCAAACATCCTCCAGCAAGAACCGCTTCCATAAGGTTGATGTTTTCTCGGCATCGGGTAACGATCTCCGTCTGTGTACGGAAAAAATCCCGATTTGCAGAAATAGTATACACTCAATACAAAACAACTAAAGCATTGTCGTGCAGTAGTTAGGTACGTTTGTGTGGTTATTATACACTAGGTATAGTAAAAATCAGCAAAACTATTAATATTTTCATAATTTTTCTACAAACTCACTTTTAATTCTTCCTTTCCATCTATGAACACTGCATCACGTGGAACACACAAGTTTTTTGTTATTTTTGCTAAGCGCAGTGCGCATGCATATTTTTATTGTTAAGCAAACGTCATGCTAATTGGTGTTTCGTGATGAATTTGCTTTTGCATAAACAACCGCAGCGAGGAGTTAAAACTACTTCAATGACTTATAGGAAACATTAAATGACTAGAGAGTAGGCCATACGTGTTAATAGCGAGGAAAGTAAGGGTCCCACTACAAGACTGTTTCATTAAATAGCGTTGAAACTAGTTGATATCTTGCGGACAGACTCTATCCTCTATTTATTGATTCTTCAGTGATGTTGATAGAGAAGGGTGTTAATTGACTGAAACTCCATTTTTAATTTTCACATTAACACATTTATTCTTTGAAACATTTACACAAATCACTTTAAAAAAACATCTGTAGAAAAACTAAATCAATTAACAGCCTAGCCCTATTCAACATAATGGTAATGACAGACCTAGAATCGTTGAGATACTTTAGGAGTTCAGTCAAATCACAAACTATAGATATACCAAACCCTAAGTTGTTAATGATTTTATTACAACAGACTATAATAAAAAGTGGTTACTTAATCCCTATATCACCCTTGACAAGAAACTTTCATTCGTTGAGGTACTGGTTTCTCCTTTGCAATAGAAAGGTAACAAGCTTTTGCAGCTATTTTTTATCACATAGGATTACTATACATACGTACCACAATATACCTAGAGGTGTACGATACCTACATTTAATGAGATTAAGTATAAACCTAAGAATTAAAGTAGCTTTAGCACCGAGTTATCACCACCACCAAAGGATGAAAATAAAAAATGAGTAATTCAAAATAAGCAGTTAGTACTAATCACAACACACAATAAAGGGTTAGTAAAAAAGATGACCAAACAAAATAATGGAAACATATTAAAAAAAATAACGTCTAAACATTAGGATGTGGTTAAAGTTTGAAAAAGACAGTTTCACTTGGAAATAAATAAAGGGATGAACTTACGAGTTCATAAACAATAATTGAAAAGTGAAACTGTCTTAAGTGATAATGGTAATAATAAATAAGAAAAATAATAAAAGTTAGTAGAGAACGTTAATCAATTATAAAAAAATGATAAATAATAATAATAATTATTATTAATAACACTGCTGTCGTCAGAATTAATACAGTCCTCTAAATAAATAAATGCTCATGATTTGTACATTATATCACCATGATTATTCTACTATTTACTTGATCGTTCATGTTTATTAATTGGAATGCATTATATATTTCTTTTACAGCATTGTTTTTGCGGGACATAAATCGCAGTCTAATTCTGACTTTTAATCTGACGATTGCAGCGACCTTAATGCAAATACTTACATACATAAGAATAAATATCACACAAGCCAAAGCTAAATGTTATTGGAGATGAACGTAAACTATCAATAGAATGGATAATGCTGCGACGGCGAGGCAGGCGCGCGCGCGCAGGCAGGCGGTGCGGCGCGCGGGGGCGGCGGCCGGCTCGAGGTCAGCGTCCATGTAACTACTGAAATCTGTATCGAAAGTCCTTACGTAGTGGAGCGGGTCCAGCGAGGCGTCCGGCCGCGCCAGCAGCCCTTCCGCCACGCCCAGCTGCGCGCTCGACCGCCGCACGAGCGCGCGCACCCCCTCCCCCTCCCCCTCCGACCCCGAATCCCCCCGCTGCCTGCGGCTGTGCTTCTTCGGACTCGACGACTCCTCCTCCGAGTCACCGCTCTCGGTCGAACGGCGACGCAGTTCCGTCAGTGCAACCTTTTGCAACTCGGATTCACCATCTTTCTCTACGTTCCTTCGTCGCCTGTTCAATGAGTCCAGAATGTCCGGACGGTTATTGACTTCCGTATACTCCAAAGAACTGTTCAATTCATCGCTTGTCACGTTGGAGCTGTGACGTCTCCTACTCAGCGCCTGAACGTTGAGCAGATCGAATTCCGGGGTGCGTTTGTTTCTGCGGTCACCCTCCGACGGCTTGCGCCTACGCACACCGTCGTTGCTTTCGATGCTCGGGTTGTTTCTGGATCTCTCTAAGCTGTCGAGCAGCGATTTTTTACGTTCGGCGCTGGACATGGACTTTTTGGGTTTTCGAGAAGGTGTTTCGACAGGAGAAGTTCTGGTGGGGCGTTTGTGTCGGGGCAAGCTCCTCTCGTGCGATGCGTCGTCGAGCGGACGGCGGCGCGGAGCGGCGGGGGGGCTGGCGTCATCGGGCTGCGCGGACACGCTGGAGCAGCAGTCCGACTGCGAGTCGAGGAAGGCGCGGTAGTCGTCGCCGAACTCCAGCAGCCGCCGCGCCGCGTCCGAATCCGGCGCCTCCGAATACGGCTCCGAGTTGTACTTTTCCTGTATGCAACAAACGGTTATTCTAAGTATATTCCTTTTAAAAATCCTTATTGCGCTTTTAAACTATTTCTTCACACATTCGCCAATGCAATCGCTCGCTTATTTTTCATTGCAATTACTACATACCTGATAGAAGTCCCAAGCTTGCTCGGAGAAGGAGCTGTGCTCTTCAGTGCCGGCCGTGACGCTTTTATCGATATCTGAATCTTTGTCGACGCAGAGGTCCCACAGTTGGCTTGGGTCGCCGAGGCTGAGGGCTAGGAAGGTTCTTTCGCGTTCCATGCTTCTCGCCAGCCGATGCCTTACGGGGCCTCCAGCTGGTCCTAATTTGAAACTTGGGAGCACTGGGTCAGGTTCGTTCTGCTCTGGGATGGCACTGTCAGGCTCTCTACTAGAAATGTGGGTCTTTTCGATGCTCTTCCGCAGGTTGGCGATCGAAGCTAGCTGTTGTTTTATTAACTCTTCGTCGCTGTCGTTGCCAGAAGTTGATGATGTATCGAACCTAGAGGATAAACAAAGTTATTTTTAATTATTTATATTCAACTTGTGTTTAACAACACAACACAATTTCTTTAGTTTTTTTGCCTCTAATTTACTATTTCCTATTATTAAATAAAGAATGTACCTACTTTAAGTTTGAGTGCTGTTAAATTATAATTAGTTTTTGGTCTTAATCTTTCAAATTGTTTTTACTTTATAAATTTCTTTGAGATATCGTAAAAGTGACACATAAGGTCCAAAATTACGCAATTGGTCCAAAAAGCGTTAGTTTGACGTAATGCAAGTCGATAGTTAGGGACTTATGTACTTTTCTAAATTACAGTGTTTGTTTTTTGTAATGTCAGATGCTATGGTGATCTATGCTGGAGATTTCCTTTTGTACATACTCTTGAAAACTGGTTAAACCCATATGTTTTCTTCGCTATCATTAATCTTAGAAAGGAGGACGCCGAAGATCGAGAAAAGTGAAGGAGATCGACTCAGATAAGGCGGGACTAGGTGTGGAAACCATGGCAAAGGAAAAAAATAATAATATTGAACCAACCTATTCTTCCTACTGGTAGCGGGATCACTAGCCGCACTTCTCTCAAGTTTTTCCTCGATCTCAGGGCTAACGCGTCCACAGAAAGAGCGGCTCTTGACGAGGCGTTCGCGGCGTGAAGATACGTTGTTGTGGCACCGAAGCTTCCTCTTGCGACGCAGCCGGCAATGCTTGTCATTCGCCTCCACGCATGACGTACACGCCTCTGTCATCGTATTCGTGCTTGACACATGACCCTGTGATGTCAAGTCTCGGTTAAGTGAGCATCTTGTAAAGGCATTTCATAAGGAAAATTTAGTAACTACATATATCATAGACTCCCGTGAGATTTCTCTGATTAACGAAGAGCCTGGACGTGTATTTAAATCCAAAATATAATGAACTGGCTATTCGCTTATTTGAAAATAATGTTAAGCTACATAAATATTTGTTCAAACTGGTATCGTAACCTTAGAATTAATTATTTAATATTGAGACAATCAACATGAAAACTGACTTAAATGTCAGTACGAATGCAACAATCTATGTTTATAAAGCTGTGAAGAAAAATTGCGTCATTCATATTTGTACCTACTTTGAGCAAGAAGTAAATAATTCAGTATGCAAAGCGAACATATACAGCTCCGAAAGGATTGTTTTGCAATCCATATCAATATGGAATTATGTATGAGTCTGATACATACAAATGTCGTCGGATAAACCATGTATTCTGTGCTGAACATGTCGAGAAATCATAATTTTTTACGAAAAAACAACCCGTCACAAAGGATTCAAATTCACATATGTTGCTGTGTTCATTGAATAAAGATAAGTTTGCCTTTGTACCCAATGTTACTTTAAGATCTTAAAACAGTGACTAAATTGTAATTTTTACATAGAGGATTTACATGCATACATACATAAGTAGAATGTTTATTTCTCGCAGAATGTGTCTTAAGTGTATTAGGTCATGTATTGTGTTAGGCAGTTTGTCTGCCGCCACCCTCGCCAACCTCGGAGATTAAGGCTATTTTACGAAATTATTTGAAAGAAATGAGGAGCGTGCTGTGGACAGATGGTAATAATAAATGTAGGTATATCGTTAAAGTCGTGCCGTCACCTCATTAGCCCACTCGTAGCCCAATGGTACCGATAAGTGAGGTTAAGTAACATATACGGAGGCAGGGCACCCGATGGGGACCAGTAGCAATTTATTATGAGTGTTTCCGTGCTTCGGCGGGCACGTCAAATCATCAATCCCGGCTGTCATCGATCGAATAGTAGTTAAACCAAGTCAAATTCCTTTGCCGGTTTGAAAACTGGAAACTAGGCTCAGTCAAGTGTGCCAAATACTTGATAACACCTACACGATAATCTCATTCTCAGTGAAGGCGGCGATGAACAAACGGCCTTAAGGTGCCCAGCATATGCGATTACAATATTTGCGACTGTTATGCAGCTACAAATAAATTACTTATTCAAAGCTGATGGTAACGACAAGAGGGGAAGTAACAATACATCACAAAAGTGTTTTGATGTGTGTGTGTAAGCGACAAATATAAGCAAGAAAAAAGTATTTTAATGTGGCAGTAGAGTGTTTAATGTGGCACTGAACCGCTCGTAGATCGTACACAGAGGGGAACATTTAAACTGTGTGGTTTCATTGTCTAGATTTAATTATTGTTATAGTGCATAGTCTACCTAACATTTATTGTTTATATTCTTGTGATTATGTCATGGTTGATAATTCAATAATTCTTTAACAATATTTTAATTTCCAACTATAGCAATTACAAAGATTTGATATAATGTTTCCTTTGTGCAAACACATTTGTTTTTTTTTATGTTCAATATTGATGAATGGCTAAAGTGTCAACTGTAAGTGACGTTGACAGTATAAGTAAGTTAATTTAAATACATGTTCATGAGTGATGTTTAAAAATTAATGTCGTTTGACAACTAATTTGTTGTTGCCATATCCGAAGTTTTTGGAATTCAAGTGTCAGCTTTTATAAGCTAGACTCTAGTTTCCCTTCACCTTGTACCAGCACCGAAGACAATGTAATTGCTTAACAGTGATAGACTGGCATGACGACTACTTAAAAGTACACCAAGGATTCAGTTAGTGCATATTGTTATAGCGAACGTTTAACTTTTCGCGTTTCTTTGTGACGTGACCTTTCCCAGTGAAGTTTAGCATCTAACGTCATGCCCGGTCATTTGTTCTTATAAGAATTTTCAGAGTTAAAAACATTTGTTCGGCTTTGTCAGTCTTACTAAA
Organism: Aproaerema taeniolella; assembly: GCA_949987775.1. Lineage (NCBI taxonomy): Eukaryota > Metazoa > Arthropoda > Insecta > Lepidoptera > Gelechiidae > Aproaerema > Aproaerema taeniolella. The sequence continues at coordinate 11,561,883 of OX465242.1, read as the reverse complement.
TTAAGCAACTACAACCACCACCAGAAACATTAATTCACAACGTAGTACCTACCTGTACAGTAGTGGAACTTCCTCTGAGCCTTGAGTTAAAGTTAGAAGGCGTCACTCTTTGAGGAGACGCGAGTGTGTTCAGAGCTGACTCGGAAATGGACATGTTGTGCGACATAGCGGCAACGTCGCCTGTGGTAGGCGTGGCAGCGAGGGAAGCCGCCGCGCCACTCAGCTGCGACAAGCACGACACTGACCACGGCCGAGCGCTGTTGCCAGCTCGCTTCTTGCGCAGCTGAACCTGTGTTAGATAGTCACCGATTGCCTCAACCAAATTATGTTACACCAGCACGACTGACATTAAATAATCCATGTGTTAGAAACAACTGTTACGAAGAACTGTTATACGTGTTCATTGAAGATCTAATCAAATATGGTATTAGTATTCCTAACAATGCATTGTATTAGTTCTTATTTGGTGTTTGATTACAAGTTGTTTTACTGTAACACGTAGGTATAATATACTTGTTTCTCTACATTAAACTTTTCTCCTCTGTATACATGCACCTACAATATATCTTATACGACCCTTAGGGTCTTAGATAATGCCTTCATTATCTATGATCCTAAGGGGAGGCGCCCATACTCCTGTTGTGCATTAAGTTTTATAAATTGGTTGTTAAAAAGAAACAAGACACACAGCAAGCATGATTAAGAATTAATGATAATTACCTTGGCATGATGTGTGGGTGTGACGGTGCAAGTCGAAGTGCTCATGTCCATAGATGAGTGCAGGTTTCGTTCCTCGGATGTCAACGAAGTATCCACTTCACTCTCCGTGGTATATTCTCCCGATGCATCGTAACTCTCCGTGCCCTGTGTAACACATACATGGTTTAACGATTTGGATGTTTTCTTAATCTTAGCGGTTTGAATTTTAATCTTAATTTACAATCACTCACTCACCTGATTGCTATCACTTTCGAAATTTCTTCTTTGCATGCTGGCAGTTTGATCGTCTGTGCTCTGGTTTAACCATTCTTTAATCCTAGACATTTTGGTTCTGCTTACTGTTTTTCCTTCTTCCTCAAACATCAGCGGCTTGAAATTCCTGGAACCCTTTTTCTTCGCCATTTGTTGCTGGGCTTGTTTCTGGACCAATTCTTCTGCCTGAATCACGAGTCTCTCTATATCCCTGCAACGCGATTTCTGGTCACGAATCAGATCCGGTGTTGCTAGTTTAGATTTGGGAGACGGCGGTTTTTCCTCCTTATCGTTCTGGTCGTCGTTTGGCAGCTCGCATTGTATTTCTACGGATGACGTCATCAGGTCTGTGGAGTCCTCATTAGCTATCTTCCCGCCGCCGACGTAAGTCCACTCCTCCTCAGATGACTCTTCCTGTGATTTTCCATCTGTTTCAATCATTTGCCTATCAGAGTCGGTATCATGATGTCTGAAGTAGAATGTCGCACAGTTCTTTGATTTCCTATCGGACTGGTTGAATTTTGAAGAGTCTATTGGTTTTTTTCTTTTGATAATAACAGGCGAAGTTTTCAATTTTTCTTCGGTGATCGAGTTCCCATGGTGTTGCGAGTCGTGCTCGTTGGGGCCTGCAACGATGGACAACTGGTTATTGTGTGATTAATTGATCTCGAGTGAATGTCAACATCACTTGTTTGTTTTTAAACGATTTGCAATATGCAGACAATACTTCCATTATTACAGGCAATACGCATTGTTTACCGTTTGGGAAACAAGCAAGATGTATGAAGTATGAAAATTCTTGAGCTATGGGTAAATAGAAAGCTATATTGTTTTTTAGCGAAGTGGGATGCATAATATGGCATAATTTATCGTGTGAATAATGAAAATAATTGATTTGAATTCATAAATGAGAACGAAATAAAGCAGTAACAGGCATACAATAAAACACGATCGCAAAGGCATTGTGTATATTTCTGATAAAAAATTTACTATAAACACAAGATTACAAAACTTATAACTTTTTACAGAATCTTGAAATAATCCCTATTTAACAGAGATTTAAAATAAAACCAAATAATTATTAACGGCACATTTGTGACATAAACAGTGTATTTAGCATAACAGAAATTACTGACATTCACCGTTCTCGCTAGCGCCAGTGCGGTTACGCACTTTATCCGATTCGGTAATCGGTTCCAATCCGAATCTAAACACTTTCATCAACCAATAGGTCGATTTATTGCCAACCTGTCATGAAAATGACACTGTTACCACTTCAGATGGCATTTTCGTGAATATAAATCGGATCCAGTGCGTAACGGCTCTTAACGTATCTTACATTTTAATTTTCTTAACTAAAGTGCATCACGATATTTTTTATTACATTCGAGGGAAAATGTCAACGAATATGCCATTTTGTTTTTTCGAAGTTTTTAGAGAAATAATATGGCACTCATTTGATTGACTGACGCTTTTGACGGAAGACAGATACTTATCTAAGGGTTATTTAATCATAGACTCATTCTTGTAAAATTGTTCACATACAGTCATGACTATAATTTTCAGGGACCGTAAATGATTCCAAATTGCTTTCTTGTTCAAAAATCAACGAAATAAAAACATCTTGAAAATCTTTAAATTCAAGTTTTTTCGGGAACTAAATGGTTGACTAGTCTGGCGGATTGCCCGACGAGAAATGGGAGGAATCGACATTGGAGACCTCCAGTACAGAGAAAGAGGCAGTACTCCAGCAGTACTTGTGTACTACTCCAAGCCCTTTTTCAAGGCAAATTTTACTTGTCTACCGAATAAGACTTTATTAGAAATGTCGATGCCAAGGATCCCAAGATTGCCAATCTACACTTTAACTATTTGAGATGATTCTGAAACTGGAACGCTGGAACGAGTTAAGTTTCCGTAGCGCCGAATTCACAAATAGGTTGAAACGGAATAAGTTAAATCTTTCTATCCGGAAATCGCCCGCAAAAACACAAGAACATCACAATACTTCTTCTTATTTTTAACAAAGACATGGAAGGACCTGTCTATCTTGATGATTTTGTGAAATAATTTTATTATTGTATATCATTGGAGGACGCGGAAGCCTACCAACATTTCATGAATTTCAAAAACCATTTCAATACACACCTACGCATCACGCTTGGGATGGAAATAGTGATCAATAATCTTTACGGGGCGTGAGAGCTACATCATATGGCATTCCAAGAAAACTGAGCACTATAATACTGAACTGCCTAAGTGGTTTCAGTAAAAAAGCCAGGAATCAAATTAGGTACCCTAGAAAGCCAATACAGTAGGCACTCGGTAATCCGGCGCTCGTTAGTCCGGCACGCTCAGTAGTCCGGCACTCAGCGACTCAGGTAACCCGCTTGATAGTCCGGCATTTTACACAGCCGAATGCCGGATTACAGAGCGTTATTATATATTCAGTGGCGTTGTGTAATTATTTGTTTTGCTCGGCAGTCTGGGCCTAACCTTGATAGTGAAGATGTTTGTTTTGCTTTTCGTGTTTCGCCACTTTTAAATAAAAATACCTAACCATATAATATTATATAGTCTTTTATTGTGGATCCGTAGTAGGTCTCCTGCTTACTTCCCAAACAAATCTGATAATCCGGCAGTTCCGATAATCCGGCATCGGCGAAAAAATATGGGTGCCGGATTACCGAGCGCCTACTGTATTAAAATTTTCCTATAATACCTATAAAGTATTCAACTTTGCTGCTGCGCATTCGTATCTGTAGCAAAGTTGTAGCAAAATAGTGTTTTGTCCTCTAGACTAGACAGAGTACTTAAATTGAATAACGTTAACCTCGTTGTACTTGACTTCTCGAGGTAGTCATAAAAAGAAAAGCCACCAAGCGAATCCTTTGTGGTCTTTTTCTCGCCTATTTCTAACTTTTCTAACAAGTTATTGGGAAAAGGTCTTTTCCGGCAGGTTGATCATGGGACTATTGGGTTATATGCGTCAGCGATTGTTGGAATTAAGTGTTTATATGTTACCGTTGTAGACAGAGGGTAAGTTAAAAATTGCATTTAAAAAAAAATCTTTTATTTTAGGCATTAAGTCCCATAAGTGATTTATTTACTAACAATTATAATATTACATTTTAATTTCAGAACTGAAATTTTCAAAATTTAAAATTTATTTGATTCATTTATTTGATTCATTTATTTAATTCGAATTACTTGTATGGGGAGCTTGACCATTTCATGTTTTTTCAATGTGTATTTTGGTTTATGATAAATAAAATAATTTTAACGTCCATGATGATTATGCCTTTGATAGAGCGACTTGATATATTAGAAGACTACGCTAAATCAGAATGACAAGCGAATGCGTTATACTTTAATATAATATATAAAATCCATGGCTGTCCCATGAAAATTTTTGCCATTTGACACATTTAAATTTAACAATCATTTCACATTTACATGGGTACTATTTATGAAATAATACATTGTCCATTTAGTTGTTTTAGCACTGATGTAGTTCGCGGGTTCAGTCATTTGGACTGATTGTTTTGAAGCTTTGTTGTTTAGTAAATATATGACAGTTAGTTTTAAATATACAATACATACAATACAATACAACTACAGCTGAATTTCGTCAGCGAGTTTGTTCGAAACTCGAGTAGCTCGCGCACATGTAGTATGGAACTTATGTGAGACGATTTTTCGTCGAATGTAATAAGTACATATGCATTAAAGTTATCACATATTATTAAGATTGTAGTAACTTTAAGCAATACCCCTTAGTACCACAAAAAAATAATCCACTGTTTGAGGTGATTTTAAAAATGTGTTTTAAGTATTGTTTCAAAATTGGTTTTAGTGGTATATTTTTTTTGTGATAGAATCCTTAATTCTTTTTTACATCTCTATTCTGCGCAGCGAAATATTTGGATATTAAATATATTTCCATTTCTTCAAAACTCCAAAATCCAGAAATTAAACGTTGATCTGATGAGCTGCAACGTTTTTCTGGACTAGTGAAAAATACTGATTTTCTGGGAAAACAGTAATGTTAGTTCTTAGTAAATCATAATTTATCACTATGATATTAAAAACAACTTACCGTGATCACGTTAGATTCTGGCACGTGTGTGACGTTGTAAGTGAGTGACGTACAAAGAAACCTCGTCGCTGAGCAGTCCATCGTTCCACGAGGATCAAGTTGAACCAATAGGTATTGCGTCACTCGACAAAGGAGTAAACGCTTTGAGGACGAAACAAGGGAAACATATACCATTTATACTGTTTTCTAGAGTTTGTTAACATAATGTATACTCGTAGTGAAATTCAAGACATTCTTAAGTCCGAAATCAGTTTACCTTTCCTGGTTACAGAGGAAAATGAGCGCGAATTCCATTTTTTGTGGAAATTTGCAAGCGTCAACTAGGTAGATTATGAGTACCAACGGGTACATTCGGGAGGAAAAGCTGCACTGGAATGAGAAACAAAATCTGTCTGAGAAACATCAACAAAATATACATCGCCGAGCAGAGTTCGCCGAGCAAGCGCCACAATAATCGCGGAGCAACACATACAATATCCAATAAATAAAACACAGTAAATGGCAATAATTTAACCTTTAATTCTCCTTAAAAACCGATCACGCAACGTCATAACCAGTAACAACCCCGAATATTTTAAGAAAAAGTTCTATACCCTGTTTTTACTTGGCCGAGTAGAAACAAGGTATGTAGACTAGGTAGGAGATTAATATTTGACGGTCGTTTATTTTACAGAATAATGTACTACCCATTAAAACAGATATTAGAAAAAAAATGCTTCAAACGCTGTGACAACCACTCAAGAAATTTAAAAACATAGATCAGTCGACTAAACTGGGAATAGGTAGCTTTGTAGCAAAGAAAATTGGTCTGAAATTTAAAAATCTATGATTTCAAAGTGACACTGGCGTGTGCTAATTGAACTGTCAGGAAAAGAGTAAAACGACACCCTATATGAAAAAAATGGTTTTTATTATTTTCTGAATACTGATAGTTTTTGGAGTTGATTAACTACAATACAATGCAATCAAAACAAAGTAGCAAGGCTTAAAAGTGAGCTTAGCAAGGTACAACATAGGAGAACTTATCGCTTCAGGCGATTGCTTCCAGGTGACCTTTGGGAATGAAATAGTCGCAAAGTAAAACGAATATTTTAAAAAATATTGAGTATTTAATTTTTGAGTAATTGTTTAGTTTCATGGGGATGATCACTGCCTAAAGTTTCGCTAAAAAAATTAAGTTACATTTGTTTTGAAAAATTCGGGATCTCACATTTGAACAAATCTTGCAAATTGTAAGATATTTTTGTCCTTATTATTTAGGAAGACTGTTAGTTCAGTAGTTAATAAACAGAAATGCAGGTAAACGTAAAGAAAACTTCATGCTGTGGACTTGCTCTTTTGCTTGAAAGGTAATTTTTTTGGAATATAGTTTCTCAAAGAAGACGTTCAGTTTAGTGGACTGATTCCAACCATGCCATTGCTAGATTACCGGGGAGTATCTGTTATATAATACGGAGTACACTATTCTTGTGGTAATAACAATGAAGGTCCTCACCGTCAAGTGTGTCGGTGGCGGGCACCATCTGGTCGGTGGGAGTGGGGAGCAGGCCTGCGCACGCGCTGGGCACGCGGCGTTCCTCCTCCATTACGTCACGAGGGAGACGCACCAGCTCGGACTCGCAATCTGACCCGAAGCCGCGCCACGTGTACGTTAGCACATATTCCTGCTCGTCCTGGAATTGACAACACATTATTGTTAGTATTTGTTAATATCTGTGAAAATTTGTGCCCGCACAGGTCTAGTGGTGGGAGCTGAAATCCTTATCCTAAGACACATAGTGTCTAGCTATAAGAAAATACAAACTTCTACATATAAAAAAAACAGAAAGAAGTATAAATTTTAAAGGATATAAAGTTTAATATTCAAATAAGAACTTTTTTGCAACAATCTGAATGTACAGACAGCAAAACGTCAGTACCCATCTGTGTTACGAATGCGAGCGAGATAAGGCCGACGTCAAGATGTATGTGCTGTCGTGTGCACACAGTTGTTGTTCAGTTGTTTGATTGATTTTTATTGATATGGACTGATAACTACGCACTGAGTTACAAGTATCAATGTCAGGTTAGAATTTTCTAGACGGTTCCAATTTAATTAAAAAAATTGAGAGATCTGCAAAAATATTAATGGTTATTTAAACTGCTCTGTGCAAGTTTTTCATTTTACTGATTTTTTTTACCATAGAGCTTTCCACTCGCGACTACGTTCGTAAGAAAAGTAGCCTATCTTGTCACCCTTCTATTGGCGTACCTAGGGTTATTTTTCAAGGGGGGCAGTTTCATGGCGGATGCGTTGAAGCAGAGTCGACACTCAGTGTGCAGTCAGCGAGTAGATGCGATTGATCTCATAACTCATAAATAACTTTACACTTAAAATATAGTCGCTTCGCCTAGTGGCGCGAAAATTGAATGTACTCTTAATCAATTCGCTGTGTATTCAAAGTAACTAAATGGAATATAATTAAAACATGTAGTAGATAGTTATTTGATCTTTTAAATGATTTTTGTGTGAAGTTATCAGTATTTTGGCGTTCATCATACAATTTCGAATCGGTAGCCAAACTCGGGTGGGCATCGCGTGTAGGTACAGAGGCTAGCGCATCAGGTTACTCCATTTTCATTGCAAAACCTTATCACACCAGCACAGAGTGCACGCGTGGGGTAGCCTGAGTTGCGGCCGTCCGTACATCAGAGTATATCTTCTTACACTATACAGATGACAGCGACAGTTAGTGACAAGTATCGGGCGCATGTCGGTCGTAGGCTTACAGAATAGTTGTCTTGTTTCCGACTCGTAATTTTATTTCAATGATTATTCCGGAAAATTCTCATTTGCCATATACACAAATGATAATTTAGAGTTACTATAAATCTTATTTCGAATTAAGGTCCGTATTACAGAACACGACTTAGGGTTCTGATCTAGACTTAAGTAGCAGTCGTTTTTGTCATTATGATAGTGAGAGAGAGAGAGAGACAATCAACAGTTAATATGGATCAAGACTTGAGCCTCCTTCTGTAATACGGGCCTTAGTGATCTAAAATGTAAATCAAGATGACGGGCGTGCCAGCCATTTGACACTTATCGCAGTGGTGCCAGATTATGTCGAATTTTAGTATTTTGTTGTTTTTTTTTTAATTTGTGACTGTTTTAAGTGCTACAGTATATAACAAATAAGTTTGAAAAATGATTTTACAAAAGTGTTTTAGTGATCTCAAAGGGATTTGTTGCATGCAGTGCAATTCGGTCTTTTGTCGGTGGGTTGTTTGTTTACATTTTAGGTCACTTGGTTTGAAACAGAATATACTGTTCGTCAGCTAACGTCATACTTAAACAGGATAAAGGGTGAGGACGAGTGATAGAGCAATGATGCAGGTTTTCGAAGAGCGAGGTAGTTTTCTTTAGATTACAACTTAAACAAATGAGTGTAGATACTCGTAACATCCATACAACTTAGATCGCTTAATTATCTCAGTAGTCTTTGGTTTGAGTTAATACTGGACTTATAATCTGCTACACACCGTGATCTAAAAAAACAAAACAAAATAGTGTAATCCCTAAGCCGTCTGTTTTGGGCTATCGCTCTCTCGAGTTAAGTTAATCATAAAAGTTGTTTCATTTATAAATATCTCGTAAGCCGGCGAGTGACATCTCCAAAGTGAACGACCTTGTCTAATGGTCTATGCAGTTATACCAAAAAGAGTACCTGGCGTTGAAATTTATATTAACCCGCTTTCACCTCTGACTCAAATTAGAAGAAGCAATTCCCAGCAATGACGTGGATGTCACGGGCAGCTACGATAAAGTTTGTACAAATTGTACCTTATATATTACGTTTACTGGCATCTCGTGAATCTCGTGGAAATAGGCTTGGGAGCTCCCAAGAAAAGAATACAAAGTCCTATTTCAAATCCACATACACACCTCAGAGGCAGACTGGCGGCTGTCCACGGAAGCGTCGCGTTGGCGCGCGTTGACCGGCGTGCGCTGACGCCGCAGGGAACCCTTCCGACTTAATCGTGGCTGCTTCAATGCCGGCTCGTCGTCACTGTCACTTGCCGCCTCTACTGATGCTCCACCCTGAAATTTAAACAAGGCAAGTTTTGAAAACTCACAGGAATACCCTGAATGTAGACATATCACATTTGACACATCTTTTTCTATATCTATACGATAAGAAAAACAAGCAAGATCTAACTTGTTCAGAAGCTATGGGGCCGGATTTTTGAAATTATAGAATTCCAATTCGCATACGAATTGACAAGATTTGTATGAGATTCTTACGCGAATCTTGTCAATTCGTATGCGAATTGGAATTCTATCGTTTCAAAAATATATCTCATGGTCTAGAGTAAATATAGGCAGATATTAGTTTAGTACGGGAGTTTGAATAAGACTATAGAAAATAGGAAATTTAATAATTTAATAGGTACCAAGTTATTGCTTCATTTGAACATAAAGTTCTAAGAACCGTAAAAACTGTCAATATATTTCTATTTATCTAATCAGCCCACTACTGCGTATAGGCCTCTCCCGTATCGCACCAGTCTCTCCAATTCCTTGCCATTCTTTACCAGTATCAAGATTTTACATTATTATAATGATAATGGACTGCATAAATAATTATAAAAGCTCTTTAAGCCATTTATTAACAAGAGAGAAATTTATAGCCTGGTTACAGTTACATAAATTACTCCCGAATAAAATTGAATACCTTTATTATCTGCCTTTGAGCTAAAACTGGGTCAGTTTGTTTCCTGGCAACCACAAATCATAACATAGGTTCCATACAAATTCAATAATGTTATTTATTGAAGCAGAGACACGTGACCAGCCCTTTCGATGTTTAGTGTTCACTTGACATTTATAGCAATTACGATTTTGCGGGGAAGTCGGTCCTATTATAATCGTCGTGCGGCTTCGAATTGAGAGGGTAGGGCTAGGGAGCAAAGTGATCATAAAAGTGTCTCTTACAAAAGTTTGCTTTATTTGATGGCGCAGAAGCGAAAGGGGTATGTAGTTTTAATGCCTCTTGGGGTTAAGTTTGCAAACAGGGAACGGCGGGTGGTTGATTGCGCAATTGTCAGCAACAAGTGCCCAACAGATTCGTGAGAATTTGTAAATAATAACGATGGGAAAATATTACAGCAAATGATGGCAATCTACGTATAAATATTGAAAATATTTTTGAGGTTTTTGGAATCGTACATTATGATACAAGTGTGCTTAATTAGATATTACATTAGAGGAGGGCTCAACGGAGCCGAGAATGTAATATCCAATGCGCACGCGTGTCATACGACGTTTTTCAACACATTTGCGAAGAAATAAATAAATATAAACTTTCCTTTGATATTGGCGGCAACAAACTGTCACTTGCATGTTGCGCCTCGGAAAGTATTTCTGGCGGTGGACCCACGTACCTAGGTGTCCTGTTCTGCACTTGCAGAAGACATTTTTTGTTTTGTATTTCTGACAATAAACACAATCTGATAAATAAAACTAAATGCCATTTGTGAAAACCAAGTGAAAACATCTGAAAAGAGGCGCGATTATTATTTTCTTTTTTCGCTATCAAAATGAGATTCACATTGACAAGTATGCCAATAATAAGAAATACTGAACTATATATTATCTTCACCGTTGTAGTATAAATAAATGTAAATTTTCTGTTAAATTTTAATAATTTAGTGGAATTATATTTTTATTTACAAATAGTTTAATATTTACACTTAATTTTAAATAAAAAATAAGATCTGATCTCTTTGCTGAAATTTAGAAAAAAAAACCATTGCGTAGATTAGGTACTAGTGTTTTATTTTTATTACGCACGGGCTGAGTAAAACATATCGTTATGAACCTTAAAACAATGAAATAAGACCCTCTATAAGAGCAAATGTGTTGAAAACGGATTCACTGAGGGGAAAATGTGCAGAATTCTTAATTAAAGGGGCTAGACATCTTCTTTGACTTCTAATATTGCTAACGAAAAAGTTGTTCATCTCGGAAGATTATAAAGCTGGGAGGTTCGGAATTATACCATAAAAAAGTAGTGTTTATGTTGCGGACCTGGTTGTCGATCCTGGTGAGACAAGCCTCGAGGTGGCACTGCCACTCGATGGCGCGCAGATACAGCAGGTGCCAGCGCCTCTCGAGCGCGCGCGCCGCGTCGCCGCCGCCGCACAGACGCACTACAGAGCTCACGATGCGACCGTGGCACTCCACGTCACGTTGCAATACCTGAAAAAAAGCTTCCATTAATAAAAGTAATACATACGATAATGAGCCCTTTCGGCCGCCTTGGTAACCGAGTTTGGTAACCAGTTACCTATGAAGAATTTTTCCTCTTTCCTCTTCAGCGAACGTTTAAGCCCCGAATGCCCTCTGAACAACAACCCCCAGGATTCTGTCTAAGCAGCAACGTCGTCGCGAAACTTAGATTAACGTTTAGCTAGCGGCCGGTTCTTTTAACGCCAACTCAATTGGAAGAATTTACTGAATCAAGTACGATCTAGCAATTTCCATATGAATATGTTACCAAACATCTGTTTTCTTTCAACGTACGAGTATACTCAATTAAATTTGATAAATGAAAGCGACTCGTATGAAACCTCATGAGAACGTTTACCTACTTATGAGCTAAACGAAAACATACACAATAAGATCAAGAAAAAGATACGAGAGAACGTTACAAAAGATAGAATTGGACTCTCAATACAAATGAAACTCGGCCCTAACATTCCTACCGATAAAAAAAGCATGATTTGGTTGGTCACAATGACGATGGCTGTATACGAAAATGCAACAGCACCAACCAATCAAAACATAACAATAGGCGTTGACACAGTGGCGGTCACGGCAGTTTAGGAAAACCTAAATAAAAACCAACAAAGAAATAGACGTGCTGCAAAGCGGCTTCACTATTTAATATAAATAAAACGGTGCAAATAATATGTAACATAGTTTTCGACTCTCCGTTTTTTATGAAGGAAAATCAAGAAACAGATAAAAAAAATTAAAATCTTCTAACCAGTAAAGGTTGAATAATTAGGTATTACGATTTTCTTCTACTTATGTGGGTGGTGCTATGTTTTTAGAATTATTTACATTCAACGCATTTTCCGTCGAAAATGTTGTGAAGTGATACCAACGCTGCGATATGCCTTCGCTACGTATAATAAACCCATTCACAGCTGCGCTGCAGCTGATCCCATCGCCTCGCTATCAACATAAACAAAGGCCAAGACGATATTATAATAATTATGTGCTAGCCCTACTTCGATCTATTTCAGATAGTCGGAATTTCAAAATTCTTTCGATTTACAATGTATTGAGCAGTCCTTACTTAATGTTATACTTCCTTCACGTCGTCGTAACGGAGCAACGGATCGATCTGATTTTTTGCACAGTACATAGTTGCGGGCTGAAAGCTCTTTCATTATAAAAATTGATACGTAGCTGTAAAGCCGATAAGATATATTCTAAATACGTACAAACTTAATACTGTCTAACTGTTTGTTAAAATAAATTCACACATTCCAATTAATTTACTTGTCTTCAGTAAATAAACGAATATCGAAGCTGCTGCTAACAAGATCAAAATCAGTAATATCGTTTTTGTAAGTAAAATTGCCTCATTTGAAAAGATGGACTAGAGATCTTAATCTCGTAATAACGATGCATCTAATTCCGTATGTATGTACAGGTACATATTACCATAGCCATAGATGGATGCAATGGTTGCTGATCAAATTACAATTTATCGAGATCGTTCGTAGTCATTTTGTTTTCTATTACGTTAGGAAAATTGTCTTCTAGTTAGGGGACTGGAGAGTTTTGATTTCGGAATCGATTTTTGAGGTAAATCAAGAATTTGATTGCGATGCAAGAAATTGCTTTGGGAAACAACCCGGAACAAAATAAATCCGAGTGCATTGCCTTGCGGGAATTGACCCGAGCTTTTAAAAATCTCACAACACTGAATTCCATTCATCTCGTTTTATGCCCAAAAATTTAAATAACGCGTTGGCGTTGTTATTACATATGGAACTATAAAAACTATAATAAGCATTTTTAAGTCAACGTTTATGAACGATAAACTAAAGTTATTTAGATCTTGCATACAATTTCATTAGCTGCTAAGGCTTTAAAATGCCTGTTTTAGTATATTACTAAAATATTACCAGTCACCACATCAGCTTACCATTCTAACAATCAATAAATTTAACCCAATTGTAGATGTAAATAGAAAAGGAAATACTTTATTTCGTTACATGTATGGAAATTCTAATTCATTATGTTTTTTAATGTCATGTTATTAAAATCCGTTATGTTATTAAAATCCAAAAATGAAAGAGGATTGTAGGTACCATAATTAAATTCAATTCTCCTACGCTTACTTAGACAATGTAATGTCATCGATAATCGATAATCGATAAATATTATAAAGAGGAAAGATTTGATTGTTTGTTTGTTTGTTTGCATCGAATAGGCTCCGAAACTACTGAACCGATTTGAAAAATTCTTTCACCATTAGCATCCTACATTATCCGGGATGGACATAGGGAACATGAATTTCCCGAATTCCCACGGGAACGAAGTCCCGCGCGGGAAGCTAGTCGATAAATATACTGCACTGCACATCATGCAAACTGATTATAATGATGTTATCATCTACATATAGGCCCAGGCGACCAAGCTTTGTATTTTTCGGAATTATATTCTTATTTTTGCTTAAAAAAAGGTTGAAGTTGCATTGTAAAATTCAAAATCAATAAATCAACTTTTTGACATAAAATGCTCCTAACCAGTCCAGTTTAACAAATCGTTAGAGCTGTTTTCGAGAATAAGATAAAATCTTTTTAATGGAATGTAACAGCAATTCAGAATTATACTCGTGTCTCGAATCCTTGCTTGTTCGGAGTGCAGTATTGCAGATGCAAGTTGATGTGTGTTAAATACCAAGAGGTCTCAAGTCAAGGCTATGAAGAACAGAAATACAAACGATGTCTTTTGACATTTGACTACAGATTGATTTCGTGATATGCCGACAGCTAAACGTGACGTCTACTTCTCTGTTTTGTGAGTTTATACCCTTAAACGCATTTATAGGTTAGGAATAACATATACCTAGCTAACAAATTCTTCATTTATGAAACGGCCGGTTTGGTCGAGTGGTAGTGACGCTGCCTCTTGATCGGCGGGTCCTGGGTTCGATCCCCAGTCGGGGCAAATATTTGTGTAAAAAGCAGATGTTTGTTCTCGGGTCATGGGTGTTTGTGTTTGTCTTTATGTGTGTTCCAAAGGGACCCACGACACAAGGGAAAACCTTAGTGTGGGCCTTTGAGTGAGTAGCGTTTATTTATTTAAACATTTATTTCATAATTTTACAGTATTTATAAATCCTGCTCAAAAATCAGAAATCCTTTCAAAGAAATTTTAGTGTGAACGTTTGGGCAGGAGTGATTGGGAATCAGGTAATTGGACCGCATTTCCTGCCCGATAACCTCAATGGTGACAATTATTTGGACTTTTCTATAGAAGCGTATAACGTTACAGATCAAAGATTTAAAAAAATTAAGGTAGACTTAACAGTTTTTTATTATTATTTAAATGTAGACTTTTACAAAATTTCACCCAAAAATATTTAATATACGCATAAAAAATTCAGTTGGACCAAGATTATTTTATGGGTTGTGAAGAGGTAGCCAAACACCCCTCCAATCACCCTATTCAATTTGGCAAACGATGCATCAAACACCCTGTATATCACTTCCTTGCGGTCTACTCTCCCTCCGTCTTACGAATTTTCGATCAGGTCACGTGTCCTGACGCGAGTTTAACATTTTTTACCCATCCCAAAAAGAACGCCGCTAAAGAAGTTTTCACTCTCCCTCCGTCTTACGAATTTTCGATCAGGTCACGTGTCCTGACGCAAGTTTAAATTTTTTTACCCATACTTCAAACTACACAACGCCGCTAAAGAAGTTTTCACTTCAAAAACAACGGGTTGCATATTTACCCATCCCAAAAAGTGCACAACGCCGCTAAAGAAGTTTTCACTTCAAAAACAACAGGTTGCATTTACCCATCCCAAAAAGTGCACAACGCCGCTATAGAAGGTTTCACTTTAAAAAAAACTACACCTATCTTATCTATATCACGCCTTACTATGAAACACTACGAATTCAGATGTTTTATGTTTTGTTTTCTTTTTCCACAAACATACCTCGATCGCCAGTCTAGGCATCCAATCCAAACATGTTACGTTTTCTATTTAGTCGCCCTTACTAAACATAAACTCACGAATTTGTCCAATTGAGGTAGGCAAAGACCATATATTGCTTATTGGTACGATGCAAGCAGACGTCTCTCGATACATTCATCATTCGTGTCGTCCATGGGATGAACAACGACTCCCACCCATATCAATGGCGGGGCCAGTCCAATATTAGTCGAATTAATGGTGAATTGGAATACTCGGCAGATTCGAGTACTTCTAACGCAGCATTAATTTGCAAATAAACAAAATTATTAAAATTTATATAAAAACAAAAGTTTCTTTAAAAAATGTTTTCAAGATGTGAGCCAGTAGTTTACAGATAGTCAATAAAAAACTTCCGGATGGCAATGCCAATATCAGAAATGACCTCCAAATGGTACTGCATCAAACGCTGACCGACACAGACACGATCTTTTTTACTGCATTCTAACACCGTTATTGCTTTATCGATACTTAAATTGTTTCAGTCTAATATTGTACTTTATTTAGTGGTAATAACAGCGTGAGGCTACTTAAAATTAGTTCATCGGCAGCAGAGTTAAAAGTGTTGAAAAAAGCAATGGTCGAGTATAACATCAAGTTCAAAACATATTATTGAAGCTTTTTCCTGGTCGATAAGATGAATATCGGTTGCGCAAGCCGATTGAAAGCCGGTGGCAAGCCAGAGTCACGATCCTATTCGATAGTTTTTGTAGTCTTCTGCTTTATCACGTACACAAGCATGAAGCGGCTGTTATTTTACTCAACAATAAATATTCCTAATTTGGAAAGCGACCACCAACCCCGAAGCTAGAATACTTCTGACATAGTCGCTATGAAGATTCTTGATGCAAAAGGACTACAAACACCATGAATTATAAGCTATTGACTGTACCCCTTCACTGCAGAACCGCTTATTATGGCACCAGACGCAACAGCGCAATCTGAAATGACTAGGATCTGGCTGTATGGGTAGGTATTTTAATGGTGCAAAGATAGAGTGCTTCGATCTGTTACGGATCAAGCGCCACTTATTATTTTCTGCACGTTTGTTGGGATTTCAGATTTGAGAATAGATCTAAACGACGCGACGCTCTGTAGGATGCGATTTTCTTAATCGGTCTTGGTGCTCTCAGTCCAAGACAAATGCCGTGAATGAATGGCATTGCTAGCGGTACCGTTGGTAATTGGTGTTATTAGTGCTCATTCGCTGCGAACGCGAGTCGCCGTCAGATCCTGACAAACCATGACTTCGATTGTGCCAAGAACAATTGTTATATTTCGTAATCGTAATTTCAACTACTTTTATAGTTCGCTAGAAAAGACGTGTGTTATCTAAGTAATTGATGGACAGAAGGAGGTCAAACAAAGCTTTGTAATATTACGTATTATTATGTACTTCAAAAACACGTGTTTGAATCATAATCAGACAGTATAATTTCTGGGTTTCCTCAAGATATACGAATACGACTCTTTAAAAGGGCATACTTGATATGAAAATAGAGATTATAAGAACTCCAAGGATTGTATTTATTCGATTTTCTCATGGAAAGGAAACTTTTGAAGTATGACTCATCAACTCATCATAGTGTAATAATCGAAATATAATTTGCATTTTCAAAGATCGTTAACGGCTTTCACGAAATCAACAGCATAATGATGTAATAACAAGAACAGTGTACAATAGGTAGTTTATTGAAACGTCGATGAAAGCGTAGTCACATAAATGTCACTTGGCGACACCAGGAGAGCTCGACCCTAATCCAATCTCAATAGCGATGGCGACCTGCTAACCCTGAGGTGCTAATGATTGTAGACAAGGAAATTTTACAAATCAATTCACTTTCATGTGCAGTATTTCTGGTTCTTCGGAAAGCATTACACACCAAAGTGTAAATTCTTTCAAAATTTCCTTGCCTGTTCTGAAACGTTCAAATTTTATTGCTTTCGTATAAAGTTTGTTTTGTATGCTACCTAATAATTGAGCTAATAAAGTTGATAGTGCATTGTTGCGGTTGCAACCGTCAAGTTTACGTCAAGGTCCGGCGCAGGCGCATGCCGGTGGAGTCATCGTCCGCCGACGACGGATATAGCCGAACCGAAGACGGAAATAGCCGAATGTCCAGAAACATGCGCTGTCCGCGTTTTCAGCAAATGTTTTGAGGTGTTATCACGCGGTCAATGGCGGCAAATCATAAATGAGAAAACGTTCCGACATTCAAACACGCGATCAACTGCATTAGGTTACAAGTTGTTAAATTAACAAGCACCAATTTTTTTTTTAAATCTTAAAGTATTAATTAGGCTGAGTAATAAAAAAATTGACAAAGCAGTAAACATCACGATTATGTTGTCAACTTGATATAGGTAGGTAGGTCAGTATTGGACTAACCTTTGTGTGTTACAGGATGAGAACTTGGTACCTACCTACTTATGAGAAAAAAGCCATTGTGATGTACAGAAATCCATTTATCATGTCCACAGTCGTGAGAATTGATTTCAAGGTTTGTAAATATAATCTTTAGATTAGGTACGGAAGAAGGTTATCTTTTGTGCGATAATTAAGGAAGTCAATGTACCTTGATTCAGAGAATCTGCGCTACAGCAAACACTTGACGAATGTAACACTTGGCGCTGGTAATTGTAACCCTTATCGTCAATTTACGCGTAATTATGTTGTCAATGCGGACGTCGCCGATTGACTTGGCGTCTTTTAAGGGTTCTCAGAGAGGCCGCTGCTTGATAGATCAAGGGACAGAGAAATCCATCTACCAGGCACCGTTATAATATAGGTTATGTCACCGCAAAAGGAAGAGCGGACGTGCGACCGGCTAGCTGACTAGCTATGCGCAATTTTCCCCGTACCTATACATATTCTTGCTTCGGAAATTCTCAATTTACTGTTAATCCGGTACGTTGAGCTGCCCACTCAAGTTGATTGGGAAGTTTAATTGTTAGTTGGGTGGGGAGCAGTTTGTATATATAATTTTGGTATAAACAGTTACTTGAAAAAATAATCATGAATAATATGTACTACCTACTCCTACAGCACTCACTGTCGTTTTCTAACTAACCAATCGGTAATATAACCTCCAGAATATCTCAACAATATTCTCATTTCGTGTTATTGTCGTTATATAACTCAAAAAAGGTAAGTATTGACTTCCTTGTAGGTGTTCTCAGTTTTACGGATTTTCCAGATTTACATGAAACACTATGTGGTAAAAAGGCATGAATTTTACATTTCAACTGCATTTAATTTATGTTGTACGAGTAATTAAGTAGCATAACTTTATAAGACGGCCCCGGCCCGGTTATAGACGCCCCCGGAAAACACCTGGGAAATAGTGTTAATTAAGTTTTAATTTTGTTAAATTATATTTTATATGTATGTTAGTCTGTAAGGTATTTATCTATGGGCCTAGTTAATGCCTGAAAATAAATGATTTTATTATTCTATATATTCTTTAACAAAGAACGGGTAGCAGATCCTCATCGATCGGCTTGTTCCAATGCCGTTACGCTGTCAATATGTCTGATAGAATAGAGCTTAGTGGTTACGGTAGTACTACAGTTTTTAAGGAAGGCTTTTTTACGGAAAATATCTTTTGTATAAAATTGTATGTAATTATTATTGATATGAACATTTTCCAAACGCTAAAAATATTTCACTAATATCTTTAACCCTTTTAGCGTCAAGAGTTTTCGTCAAAAACACCCACCACACGCCACGACATCAAAAAATTAAAAAAAAAACTAATGTCGTGGCGTATGGCGAACGCTTGGTGAAGAACGATATTAAAGTGAAAAAAAAAATTGTCTGATATATCAGACTTTGGCGGCGAGGGAACGAAACTTAAACGTCTGATATATCACACTTTGGCGGTGAAAAGGTTAAAATGGTCAATAGAGCTGCACAGATATTGCAGTCAAGAAACGATTGATGGCCTTGTGGTTGATGTAGTTAAAGCGGATTAGAAACCGGCGATACAAACAACATGACAAGAGTAGTACAATCACGAACATAAATCTGTCGAATAACCCCCATTCCCATTTCCCACAGCCCACATGTATGAGAGTAATCGACGCAAATCTGTGCAGACGCATGGTACCTACATAATGTGAACATTAGTCCGACCCTAAATATTTCTTGTTTACTTCGAGATAAAGTAGGCAGAGAATTTTAATAACTATCTAATTATTAGGAGTAAAATATCTATGTATAGGAGTAAAATGAGAAGTCTCGTTTGGCTGCAGAGGTTTTCTATTTCTGTCTAAAAGACAAGTCCATTACTTTATGCTTTGGACTGCGAATAAACCTATTTTATATAGACAGCTAAAATAACATAAAATCGTTAATAGACTTATATTTCTTCTTAAGACATTAAAAGTAGTTAAGTATTAACATTTCGCTGCCGACGTTGCCTTTCAGAAACAGTCTTTAATCACCTGTAACCGACAAACAACATCTTATAGTTCCACACTATAAAATATAAAACGAAGTACCTATAGGATTTATGATGATCAATAAACATTTACAGTCAATTTAACCAAGTTTCATCTAGAGACAGGTTAACAAAGGAGCTTCCACCAGGCCCAGGTGCAGAAGCTGGCAGATTTCATTTGGAGAAATTGACATAAACAAAATATAATAGCTCCGACCTTGGGGATTGGATGATGGGTTTTTTATAATGAATGGGTTCGCTCTTCACCACAATTTTTTTTAATAAGATGAGTTAACTCTTGACCAAGGTCATAGATGAGGACGACGATGAAGTGAGTTAACCCAGAAAATACCTGTAAGGCACTGGTACTCCTATGCTTCGACGGAACACAGCAAGCTGTTTGGCGTCGGACTTCGGTAGGAGGGTGGTTGCGAACCAGACGGCCCTTTACAGAGCCTACCACACCGCATGAGACCATAGGATGACACCTCAGATTCAGAAAAAAATGAGGTGTTGTTGCCTGAGATGGATTAATAGGAGGCAGGTCTCATTTGAGTTTCCTTAGTCGCCTCTTACGACACCCACGGAAAGAAATGGTGTGGTGTTATTCTCAACCGATCACCACACGGCAAAAAGACAAAGATTTAGACGAAGATGTGGTTAAGGATGTAGCAAGCTCACCCAGAAGACGCCTATTCACTCGCACTTTAAAAAGAGTTTTATTTTTTTTATGTGCCCGAAAATACAGACGCAGGCAGAGAATTCCATTCCTTAGCGGTGCGCAGTATAAAAGATGAAGAGAAACGCTCAGTACGGATTCGAGGAATTTCGACAAGGAAGGGTGGTACTCCGCGGTGCGCCTGGATGTCCGGTAGAAGAAAGGGGCAGCTCGTGCAGCTCATAAGCACACTCCCCGAAGTACATCTTGTAGAAAACACATATGCAAGCTACTTTGCGTATATGGATCAACCTATAGTGGAATATGTGTTATCTGATCTAGCTCGCGATACCACTGTTACTAAGCTGAATTTACAGACTTTGTTGGACAATAACACGATTTGATAATCTGTCAGTAAAATACAGTTTCAGTCACTCTAAATTTTTACAGTTCAGCAAAGCCAACACGACCCGCGATAAACTTGATGACGGTAAAACTTCACTTTTATGGTGCTGTCATTTCGACACTTTTTTGACATTCAACTGCATTGTTTTCACGTTGTACTTGAGCGCTTTACGTTAGCGTTACCTTTTACATACAAGATAATAGGAATAAAATTGTAGATCTATCCATAAAATTTGATTTATATTATATACATAAACAAAAGAGAGAAAGATATATTTCCCCTTGTGACATTACTTATTCTCATTACATTACGTAAAATGCGTATTTCTTACATAGCTCAGTATATCATACGCATGGATAATCGTGTTGACAGACCCGCGGCGGCGCGGCGTATCTAATGCTTGCAAAACTTTCAACTCGAGGAAACAGCATAGCGAATTTCCGAAATGGAGCCCTATCACCAGGTCACTGAGGTGATCCCTGACGTAACTTGCCCTCCGTAAATAGCCCACTGTATTAGGTAAATACTAAGCTAAATGAGCCGTGGCTTAACGGAACCATGAAATCAGGAATTGCGGTATTGATGTGACGATCGAAGCATCGTAATGATGTATTGTCCGCAGTGACCTAATGCTTTGATTTTGCTTAGTGCACCGATTACAGAAATTTTGCAACCTGGGGCTCGTATACGAAAGTACAAAGACGATGTCAATCAATGTTTTCGTTTGAAATCAATATTACTCAACCAATTTTCTAAAAATGAAAAAAAAAATTCTGAAGCAACGAAGACTGTCTTGAACCTTCATGTAAACTGTTGGCAGTAATTTCAAAATGCCCTTTCTGGGAATATTTTACGCCTTATCGTGCTGTACGAAACATCGTTTCACGAAATTACTGACAAACCGCAGCAAGCCTCATGTTTACGAAATTACCGTGAATCATCAAAAATGTTGCAACAGTAAACGACCCCCACAAAACTTTAATTAATATACTTAATGTTTTTGAAACTCTAGGTTTATGTTCCCAAAAGTAAAAACACTAATTACAAAAAAAATTACGGTTGACCAAAATGAGATAAAATAACCAAAATAATCAAAACTAAAACGAGGGAAATGTTTCGAAATGAAAAGTTTTTAGAGATTGTTGCTGACAAATTACTACATTATAATTAACAAGTAAACCTTATTAAAAGGTGCAATTCGAGAGTTCAAACCGCCAAATTACTGAGATGAGGATAGTCGAAGTGAGGTGTTCTTGGAGAGAGTACAAGAGTGAAGTGAAACTGTAACTGTGGCGAGTAGATGTAGATATGCAATCAGACCACAATGCAATGAGCGCGGCAATCCACCGCAAATCACAGTAATGAGTGCGCGCACAGCATGTAGGTACGATGCGATTTGTAATGAACCAAATTGGACATATACTATCGATGTTCATATTTCTGTTTACTTTTATTACACTTCACTGGTTTAACTGTAATCAATGTCAATGTTATCTTAAACACTGTTATTCGATTTCTAAGTGGCGTTATGAATGCAAACTTAATTTGAAGTAAAACTTTCTAATGTTTATTTTACTCCCGAAGGTTTGTTTTTGTTTGTATGGAATAAAGTGTCCCCTAAGCGCAGGCGCGTTATGCAACACGTGCGCGATATATGGCGCGCGTGCAGCTGCGTGTTGCTCAACTCCCCGAACCTCCATGAAGGGTTCCGAGTACCTCGACCCGACCGATACAATACCTACTTTTAGAATACATCTACATTAGTACTTCCGCAACCCGCCCTTACCAGACCACCTTTGTTGTGAATTGTTTTAATTATTTAATATAAAAGAACAACAGTCTTAAATGAAAATGTTAAATAGTGGAAAATAAAATAAAATTTATTTAAATATGTATTAAGGATGCCACACGTCATGGATAAATTAGGTTCATAAGCTGCAGCTATATGAAATGGAAATACATAATAATCAAGCATTTATACCGACAACAAAAGGCCACGCAAAATGGCTTATTTGCATATGGTTTGATGCAAATATAGCAATTTAAGTGCACTAAACTTCACGCAACACCATCTTACAGATATGCCGCAAAATTGGGTGGTGATAGATTTACTAGTGTGATCATTTTATGTTTGTACAATAAGGTGAATCATCGAAACGAAGTAATGCATATTTATGAGGAGTAACATCGAACCCACAACATTATTATAATGACGACACTAATAAGTTATTTGGTTATATTAATTGACTTAGTTTAATTTTTACATAGATTATTACACCAATTTACACAATTCAAAAGCGTAATCTCATCTTCAGTGTACAATTACTTTGAATAAATCATTTATTATATGATTATCTTAGTATAAACAAAGCAAATTACGATGGGAAACCAACACTCCCCTCGGAATTTCTTTTACAAATATTAACTTCAAATAAAGCTATAAAAGTGCAATTAAATTTGCCATCAGAGGGCAATGCACTGCGGTCTGTCGATCTGATAAAGTTTATAGCTTTTCAGGCTTCACTGTGAGTGTGAGTGAGCGTGTAATTTTTACTTTTTTTCAACTCTAACGAACCTCGCCGCTAGTCTAGGTTAGCACTTAGGTATAGTCACTTTAGCCTACCGTTTCTCACTTTCTCACCGTTTCTCACTATTAGGTATAGTCACTTTAGCCTACCGTTTCAATATTTGTATCGTCAGCCATTTTATTTACCCAAAACCTTGAGCCACGTCTATGAGTCTCGTTCTTACCTGCAACAAGAAATACAAACTTTTCATTCGCAGCATACAAAGTAAACACAGAGAGCACAAAGCGTCGTCGTTTCAATGCCGATAGACCACTCGATTCGAGCTAAAGCTACTGTCCTATAAAGTTCACAAGAGGCCTTAATATTTTACAGCGGTTAAAATATTAAGGCCTCTGGTTTTTGTTGCGATTCTTAAGCGTGCAAACTAAATTAAAAAGAAAAACAATATTTTTGAATTGACGAATCAATGCTAAAACGAATTACTTACTTAAGTATAACAACAAACAACAAATTTATTTTTATACAAGATAATTTTAAGGCTGAAACAGAAAACTTGAAGTTATGTTAAGAATATTAAAAAACTAATGAGTTTTGTATACGTAGTACACAGGCAAAGCATTCTCATGTCTTAAATGGTACTTACCTAGAGGTAACTTAAGCGCAGGAATTCGTAGTTTAAACAATATGGCAATATACGATCGTCCATACAATATGCAGTATTGTAACTCGGGAGCTTTGTTAGAGAATAATGTTGCTACTGTACACAGCTTGATTTAAAAGTAAACATACATGTTCATACTTCGTAGGTAATAAAAAGCAACTTTGTTTCAAATTGTTTTGTTCAACTTTTCATTGTTACTTCAGATTTGTTTGGGTTTTGAGAGCTTAATGCAAGGCACGATTTGTTAACATTTTTATTGATTTAATGCCTTCTTAGATGAAACACAAATCACAGGTAACAACTACAAACCCACAGTACTAAGAGTCAAACGAAACTATATTAATGGAAGATAAATGTATAACTTGGTAAATATCAAATTATCACATCATTCGGTTGCGACTAACAGAGAAATGACAGTGATCATCAAGAAATGTCGATGATCACCGCCTCTGAAATGTAAAACACGGTGATCTAACCGCAGCATGAGCCTATTATACAATCTGCAATTAAGTTTGCAGCACTAAGCTTCGGCAAATTATAAGGGAGAGTGAAGCAATAACGCGTTTTCACCGTTCGAACTGACATCTATCACTGAAATATGGAGATCTAGCACGCGAGTTCTGGCCACAAGTCATCCCTTGTTGTATAAAGTAAATAGCATAAATTATTAAAAATGTATTAATAAATATTATACAACTGCAGGCAACCTTTATGCAAATGCCTTCGGCGGGAAACAGTAATTGCTTACAAAATTGGTTGAAAGAGCTGTGCCAACGAACAAAGGAGTTATTCTTTGTAATTGCGGTACTCGTAACGCCAGCACCAGTATGAACCAGATTTGTAATTGTGCATTCGAGAACTACGGTAAGACCTTGGCTCTCGGTTTCCCAAGAACAATAGCCTTAAAATATTATTTGCTTCGATGTATAGTGTTGCCGGAATTAAAGTCAACGTGATTTGTTGACACTAATCATATTATCTTACAACAAGTTCATTGTTATTATAAAATAGTAACTAGTACAAACTACTTAGTTTTACAATGCTATTAAAGTAATGAAACTTATATAACAAGCTAAATAAGCAATTTTGGACGGATGGACCAGATATTGGATTAATAAAAAAAACAACGGATTGCACTCCGGGAGTGCTGGCCGAAGTGAAAACTAAAACATTAACGTTGTGCATTAATATTTAATTTAATTTTTTCTTTGCTGACACCGGATGTCATCTTCACTTTTGAAGTTTTAATTTCCTATATAAAGAAAGAAAGAAAGAAAGAAATACATACTTCAAAGTGCACAACGCCGCTAAAGAAGTTTTCACTTCAAAAATTGA
Organism: Aproaerema taeniolella; assembly: GCA_949987775.1. Classification (NCBI taxonomy): domain Eukaryota; kingdom Metazoa; phylum Arthropoda; class Insecta; order Lepidoptera; family Gelechiidae; genus Aproaerema; species Aproaerema taeniolella. The sequence goes on along the minus strand of OX465242.1, from coordinate 11,536,517 downwards.
GATATCTTAAAGGACGAAAGAGTCTAGAATTCCTAAATTCAAAGCTGCTGACAAATCTAAGTGTGAACAGCTTAGAACTTTATTTGAACTTCATTTCTTCTTAATGAAAATAAAATTAAATTCAATCAGTTTCTGCCCACATTAATACTCATGCGCTTACGATCCGAAGCAAACAAAAAGCGTAGTGTAACGTCCCACGTGTGCGGGGGTCGCATCGCATGCTCATTCATCACATGTAGAATTATAATACTACTGGAAGTGATACCATCTCAATAACTACCGATTAATTTAGTGATAAAGTGCAGACCACCCGCTGACGAGTTGCCACGTTGAAACAGCTCTCTAGATTGATTATTGATTTCAATTTCATCAAAATCTCGGTACCTTTAACTTTAATGTCGATGAGTTGATGACTGTTATACAATTTTAAATAATCATCATCACACGCGATATTTAGGTGCAGTACGTAATTTTCTCAAATTCTGGCTTTCTGATTAATGCTCAGTTGACCGTAACGACATTTACATTTGGAGAAGCCAGAAACAGCGGCGGCGATGATATCACATCCTGTAACACCGCTGATGGAGTAAGGATAGCCTTTTAAGTTTTACGTTCGTCGAGTGAATAGTGTTAAAAGTGAGATCTGACGTACAAGATTAATTTACATGAACTTGATTTTCAAATTCCAACTGGTAAAGGCATGGCTTTTTTGGAATAAATATGTGGATGTGTTTTGTTTACTAAACTTATTGATTTGGGAATTTGAACTTTCATGTTTTATAGAAACATTATTTATTTGCCGATACAGCGTGATTACGAAATTAATGAATCTTTTTGATTGCATAATCTAGAGTTCACAATGAAGGCCCATTATTAACAGTATAAAGCAGTGAGAGGAGATACCAGAGCGCTACTGTTAACTGCTGAAAACCAAGTTTAGAAATAAACACCTGCCAATTATATTAGTTGCAGGTTTGCAAAAATTACTGGAGATGGGAGTGGGAATATTCTCTATGACATCTTAACAAAAATCCAATAGTTATTAAATATGCGATGCGTCAGTAGCCAATTATTCCTGGCATTAAGGTGAAATAGGTCTTTTAGCTGTCAGAATCTGAAGTTAATTCAGAAATGACCGTATGGCTATTTCAGAGATTTAGTACTTTCCTACTGTAACATGAGTGGGCGGTAACTGAGATTCTAAATCATGAAGCCACTTACGGCATAAAAGACAAATTGAGCTATTTTGTCTGCTTCACCGTCTATCTGATACCTCGGCGCGCAACTAGTACCCACGATATCGACAGGAAAGCGCTACAATTGCCCGACCAAGAACTTTGCGATTTGTAGGTATTAATTCCGAAAAGTTATCGAGCTTGCTCCTGTAATTATTGCACTGCGCTACTGAATAGGCACTTTCAAACGAGATTACGCTCAAATAGGCCACAACACAGCTTTTACAAGTCGATAATAAAGTATCCGATTTGATACCGAGCTGAGTGGTCACTAAACAAACTACCAGCTTCCCTTCCTTGGGGAGTATCTGTCGATTTACCTTTTCCAATGGCTACAGATTACAGAAAACAAAAACGAATAATTGCTTTATCTATTACGCCGCCGCCGGGCATTTTGTAAGTTTCATACATGGTGTTTTCCGTGGTAGGATTTCTGAGGTAACGCCACATTCTGACAACACGGGTGCTTTATGACGAAGTCACGACTTATAGCAGGCGGCAGCGGCGTGATTTTGCACTGTCAGTAACTAACAAGTTTGAAACCACTCCAATGGAGTGATGAAATGAAATTGTATCTCAGCAAATAACGAAACCACTAAGTTTGTTATATCACTTAACTTGAGGAGATCCAAGACTTTATTCCTGTGGGAATAAAGTTTGTTATATCACTTAACTTGAGGAGACCCAAGACTTTATTCCTATGGGAATTCCATAATGTTCAGCCTAATCTTTGTCAATAACACCCTCAAGATCCAAAGGTAATGAATGAGGGTTAATGAGTGAACCAACGAGTGCGGACATTGCACGAACTTACAAATCGCGATAAAATTGTAATTAATTGATGCAAGGCTTTCGCCGTAATCCTTCATTATCGTGTTGGCATTATCAAGTAAGTATGTGAGCAACCTGTGTGTCAGAGTTTGACTCTTTGTAGTTACTATTTAAATAAAATAAACTAAATGTAATTTGAAACATATAGGAAACGAGTAGGAACGGCCTTGTAACGTCAACAGTTAAGTATTCTTTAATTTGAGCGTGTTCGTTTAAGGCCGTGAGATCATCAATGCTTTACTACGTTTGTATATAACCAAGTATAAAGCTAAATTAAAAAACCGGCCAAGTGCGAGTCGGACTCGCGCACGAAGGGTTCTGTACCATTATCTATAAAAACGGCAAAAAAATCACGTTTGTTGTATGGGAGCCCCCTTAAATATTAATTTTATTTTGTTTTTTAGTATTTTTTGTTAGAGTGGCAAAAGAAATACATCATCTGTGAAAATTTCATCTGTCTAACTATAACTGTTCATGAGATACAGCCTGGTGACAGACGGACGGACGGACCGCGAAGTCTTAGTAATAGGGTCCCGTTTTTAACCTTTGGGTACGGAACCCTAAAAATACGTATTTAATGTACATACTTTGTATAAAATGCACTTTAAATAAAGGTTATGTTTTACGGATAAATAAAATTATTAATGACTAATAAGTATTAATAATTAATAAGTGAAATAGTCCAACAATAAATAAAAAGCCTTGTCGATTATACCTACGTAGACCTCTTAAAAAATACAATAGTTATGAGATCATCGCTTGCGCATGAGTCACTGGATCTATTAATTTAAGTCCTGCTCCAGGCTCCGAGAGTGATTGTCCAGCATGTGCCGTTGACCTATTTCAGCAAAGGCAAGGCCACAAACAGTCCACTACTATTGTACGCGTTGATAATAAAATAACTATTAACAGCACTAATAGTCAGTTCTAATTTGAATTTATCGAGACTAGAAAGGAAAATTAGATAGATACCTACACTAAATTTAGATTATTCAACTAACACGGAAGTTACATAAATCTAGCAGGCCTTTATCAATAAACCTAGTGAAATGGCCGTATTTCAGTCCTAAACACTGGGGACGGCTAATTTATCGGCAATTTGGTATATCTGAGGGTCAGCCGGTCGTTTTAAGAGCAATCAAAGATAAGACGGACACACGAATAATTTGAAATGCACCATGGAAATGTTGTGATTGGGAGCGACCGTACGTGCGCTGAGCCGAATTAACCTAGATGGGAGTGTGGTTTGGTTTGGATGGATGGTTGGAGAGCGGGTGAAGAACGGTAGGCGGCGGCGGCGCGGCGGCGATATAACGGTAAGCCACACGCTCCCGATAGTGAGAGCACTGCATTTGTGAACGTCACAGAGAAAATAAAACTATTCGCTAATTAAAGAATATCGTACAACCTATATCGTAAACTCTTTTGCACCCAACCGGCGATACTCAACAAAAAATAAATCCAAAATCAAACGATTTAGAGGTAGCCAAACCTTTCAATATACAAAATGAACATACATTTATAGTCGTTATTTTTGCGCCATCTAGGAATAGTATGGCTATTATTTAAAAGTAGTTTGGACAAATTTGTGGGACACGATGGTATTAATCAAAGTCAATTGTTGCTTAGAAATTTGAAACGATATCGTATGAGCTCATATAAATATTGTATTACTTTGGAATGCGGTTGAAACCCAACGGCAACGCCAAACTCTCATAAAAGGAGCTGTAACTAATATTGATGTCTGTAAATGAATGTTAGCTGAAGGTGTTCAATAGGGTATACGATTAGCATTTGTATTGAGCGTTTCGATGAACTGACATGATAATGCCGAGCAGATAAAATATTGATCGTCGGTCAATAAACCTTTGATATGAAGCAGGGCCGCTGCTTTTATCTAGGGCATATTTTATCAAGCACTTTTATGAATATCAAACAGCGATACATTCTAAAAGAACGATTCATTTTTCACTATTTAGACAACCAAAAGAGATTAGTAAAATTCACCCAGTCAAAAGTTTTTAGTTTTTACTTACTACACATCAAACACCAATTGCTGCACAAGTCGATATAATTTACCATCGATAAATACAAATTATACACTAGTTATCGTTTAAGATCTCTTACGACTTACACAATGCGAGTTTATGAAAAAATACGTCATTAGCATTCCAAAATGATATCAAATAAGTAGTTGTTGAAACTGTCAAAATCAAAACCCCTCCAGATAATCCCCCTGGCAATTATTCCTGCTTTAAAGTCCTTGCCTTTATATTAGCAACACTTTCACATCAACAGTCTTTGTTGAGACTTGAGTTCCATTTCAAAGCACTCGACCGACCGTAAGGACCTATAGATACGTATAACTGCAACCATTAGTCAAAGTTCCGGCAACTCATTTTTTGGTTGTATACTAAATATTGGTATAAAAAGATTTATAAGGAGCTAAAACTTTTCAGTCACAAATAGTGCAGTTAATACAAGAGGTAATTATACATAAAAGGAGAGATAATAAGGGGAAAAGTGTTGATAATAGAACTATTGTAGCAAGTGCGTGTGCCGTGCAATCAGCGAGAGAAAACAACAATCGAACGTTTGCATAAGAGCGATAAAAGCAAGGTTACAAGGTCAGACAACTAATTTTAAAGATCGATTTCCCAGCCGCAGGGCTGAAGAATTTAATCACTTCGTTTTTAGTTATATAGGTAATTAAGTGCGGCCTCAAAGACAAACGCACGTGTCGTTAGATTATACCCAAAATCGAGCAAATATATGAACAGTTGAAATATAATCGATCCACCCACCAACAGTTAAAATGTGGTGTGATGCGGAACTGTAGATCAACCCAGCAGATACACATACATACATATTAGAGTAGATCAATCAAGTGCTTTCTTGTTCTTAAATGGCTTTCAGCTCACATTATTGTTTGAGCAATGAAGTGGACGTTAATCTAGGATCTTGTTTTGATTACGGCTCGCTGGTAATTGAGCTAATATTGTCTCGTTATAACATGTAAAGCATTAGCCTGATTGACAGTTACTATCTCACAAGCCACTGTTTACTGTGGAGAAAGTTCTTTACAACCGATGAAAAAAAGTAAAAGCCGGAGAGAAGGATACGTGGTCAATAGACCCGACCAAGAACTTAGGTCATTTTGTTAAACTACGTCTATATTTCTCCTGTGCAGTCGTAAATAAACAACAAGGAAATGGACACTTTGCTAGTAACCCAAGATTTGCGCCAGTTCACTCCGTGTTAGATACATTTGCTTCAACTTAAACAGGTAAGCGTAATTAAGTTTACTTTAGTTAGAAACTACAAATAATGTGGTTGCTTATTCTCCCGTATAGATACCAACTATTAACTACGTTGAATAACTCGACAACCATAGCTTTCAGCGAGATCTAAACGTTTGGATTACTTTTAGTGTGGCGGAAAATTATATCACAGATTTTCAACTCGAGGAAAGGAACAATGGTTTATTTAATTAAAGACTAGACAATGTCGAGAATTTATGTCCGCAGTGACAGTGTAGATCTACGAGTATTGTTGCCGCATCGATAAATTCGCGCCGAGATATTAGAATTAAGATTCGTATTCACGCTCGATTCGATTTATGCATCACGTTGTCCGGAAACAATTATCCTAAGACCTGCAAGTTGGTTTCAACTGTGACAGAGAAATTATCTCCAGGATTGCTAAATTGCATAGTACGTTTCTTAATAGCAGCGTGACCGGGACTTTCCTTCCGCGACTAGGAAGATGCCGCGCGATCAAATGGCATTAGCCTATCAGGAATTACCTGTAATCGTATGAAACTCAAATTCGATGATTGAGCACAAAATCGAGGGAGAAGTAATGAGATATATACACATCAACACGATCTATGCATGATTTTCATACAAAAGAGGTCTGTTTGTGAAGCTGTAAAAGCATACTCGAGATACATGGAGGGCTATAATTTTCAGACGAGCAAGTGCTAAACCTGTATTTTAAATTCTAGTCAACAAATTTTGAGTTACTTGAAATTTGAGAAAACGTGACGGAAACGAAAATGTACTTTTTGCCTGAATTTACGCAATTATTTTTTCATTTTCGTCACGTTTTCACAAATTTCAAGTAAAACAATATTTATTGACTAGAATTTAAAATTCAGGTTTAGTACTTGCTCATCTGAAAATTATAACCCTCCATGTATCTCGAGTATGCTTTTATATAGCTTCTCAAACGTACCTCTTTTGTATGAAAAATCGTGCAATTACCCTAGACCGTGTTGATATGTGTATTTATAGCGATTAGGCAAGGGTCTTAGAGTATGTTGTTAATAGTACGCAAATGAAAATAAAATTAGAATTCAGATAACATGTCTAGAGGTACGGTCGATTTGGTCGAGTGGTAGTGGCGCGGCCTCTTGATCGAAGGGTCCTGGGTTCGAATCCCAGTCGGGGCAAATATTGGTGTAAAAAGCAGATGTTTGTTCTCGGGTCGTGGGTGTTTGTGTCTGTCTTTATGTGTGTTCCGAGGGACCCACGACACAAGGGAAAACCTTTAATGTGGGCCTTTGAGTGTATGGCGTTTTATTACTGACTATTTAGTACAAATTAATTTCAGTGTAAAAAATTGTTAACTTTTCAAAGATTATCTTTAGTGTTAACTAAGTACCAACATAGTATAGTATATAATCTCTGCTTACGTGTAAATTTTTGTTCAATTACGGAGACCACATGGAGGTATGTTTGAGCCAAAACAATTATCGCTTTGCGCTTTTAAGTGGCCGATGCCTGTTACATAAAATTAGCTGCAATTTTCACTTTGCAACGGTAAACCAGTAACGTTATATCACACGGTTTGTAGCGTTTGGTCACAGATCATATCAAGATGTTCGACGTATGTGGTATTCCGATGTCGAGATAAAGTCCAAAGATAACTCGCTAATTTGCATTGGTCAACCGGATTTCGCAAAGCTGACATCTCTATCTTCTCTCTAGTTGAGGAATGTCACTTAAAGATTGCATTAAATTGATTTGTTGAAATTGAATTCGGTTTAAATTGATTTGTATTGATGTTACATACCTATCTTTGAAACGGAATTAATCAAGACATTAAGTTAGAACTTATTTTCAATTAACATTTCATGCATTTTTATTATTTTTTACTAATTATAAATAACAAAGGCAAGAAAGAGTGTTGGGAATCATTAGAAGTAGAACGTCCAGCTGCTAACAATATCACTCAAGGCGTGTTAGGTGCGCGTGCGCTCCTTCCGTTAGTAATAAGTAGGCACGGGCGTCGCTCTGTCTGTACGTCGTCGTCGGGAGTCACGAAGTGCCTTCGTTACTCGGCATCTTGGCACTTATTTACCAGGAATTAACACACCGAATAAATGTTTTCGGTGAATAAATGGTTTCGTCCCAACCCAATGAAACCTATGATAACGAAGGAAACATCTCGCAATTGCTGCTGTTACGCAATAACTCCGCCAATTGTTTCAGCCGTTTAAAAAATCTTGTTAAGTTCGAAAGAGTATACTCCTGATATGAATTTTACCAAAATTGATTCAGCGCTTTTAAACAAAAACAAAAAAAAATACATACACATTACATTTAGATGGCGTTTTTGTTTGTGGTTATCTGCTGATAGGCATTGTTGTGATTGAAGTTTGTTGACTATTACGTTTTTAAAGTGCACAATTATTTAAAAAATGAATACCATAAAAGAAGACAAGAAGCCAAATTAAAAATGTTCTTATTTCGAAATTCATAACTATATTGCAAAAAAGTGACGGTAAGTTGGTTCAATTTATATTTTAGAGCACCCTAGTCGATAACAGGTCACTTTCCTCTTGATGAACTATGTACTATCGTATAGGCAACCATTTATACATATGAAAACAGTGATGCGCTTCAGCTTTTTAGATTTGCGGGAATCAGAGGAGGAAAACTTTCCTTACTTTACGGTCGGCAGTAAATAAAATGTTTTATGTCACATTCATTCGCTTGTGGCACATAATTTATGATTGTTATTTCCTTGTTCAACATTATGTACTTAGAGAAATAGTGAAATCTAAGTGAGTGCTCGTGGTGGGTACGCTGAAGAGTCGTGACGTGTTTAATCTAATGATTATGTCAAAGCCATGTCAAAGTCGCTAAGTAACGTGAATATATTTGACTTGCGATATTTCACGTACCCCGGTTTGCAAAAGTTTAGTATGTCATATTCTTGTATTTTTTTATCAAAATTACTGGTTGACAAAACCCATTGCTGGTTATAGGTTTCCTCCAAATGAAGAAAACATGTCCGTTCTGACCACACTAGGCTTGCGGGTTGTTTTATGGAAACACTTTTACAAAAAGTAGAAACTAGCTTATTTGGCAACACAGGGTATTTTCTAGCGACATGTGTCTGCATCTGGGCAACCTTGACTGATCCTTCTAAGGCAGTCATTAAGTAACACAAGCCTTTTATTAAATACAACGGCATTAGTATGTAAATGATATGTGAGCTTTCATTATGCGATTTGCTTTAGGTACAATGTTTTCTTAGAAGCTCCGTGGTTTCGTTGACTGGTCTCATAAAAAAAGAAAAGTACTTAATAAAAGAAACGGAAAGCTCACTCAGATTGACTAAGTAATGAAATTGAAACAGCAAGTGAAATGAAGAAACCTATTACAGCTTTTTACTACCGTGAGTAGGTTAAGGAGCAGTTAAATTCAAAACGGTTATTTCTAGTAAGTTCAAGTCAACTTGTGAAGGTTTTATTATTTCTAGAATCGAGAGAGAGCGTGCTTTCGTTTAACTCTGCCACCGTTACGAATTTGCTGAAACACCCACTGACGCGTTCCACTGCTTATTCTGAGGCAACGACGTACTATCAGAAACACGGAATGGGCTCATGGTAGCACTATCTCGAGGAAAGAACTCAAAAGACTTGCTCATTCCAAAGGTCGTAATGACTAAAAGATAATTCTTCGCATTGATGCGTTTCTTCTAATTTCGTACCAACATGGATGGGTTGAAAAATATTTATAACCGACAATAATTGCTTTGACTTTTGTTTTTTACTATTTTTCATTCTTATAAGTTTGTGGTAGTATCTGTGTCAATATTTATGGTAATACCTTAGCTTTCCGCCCAGGCCCTCATTTTTGTAGGAATTTGGACAAATTATTTAGCCTATTTGTTATTCTGATTTACAAACAAAGTACCTTGGGCGATGTGAATAGAATAGAATAGAAAAATCTTTATTTTATAGGACATTCAGGATGTCACTTAAAACAAGTCAAGATTACAATGAAATACATACAAACATACATTAAACGATTTAAATACAAACATACGCATTCGTTCTTTTGACCCTACTGACTCTCGATTTATCTACTAGTAAAAAGCGAACGTATTTGGATATTAAAGTGCTGTGATACTCCGAACAGCCTGATGCTGCGAAGGGGAAGAGGGGAGACGCAGTGCACCCTAACAAGTGATTGTTTACATAGTACCCTGCTACCCGCCGATGATGACGGAAACGTGATATACACAATTAATAACAGATCGTAAGTTTGTGCAGAGGCTCCCAATATTATTTGAAAGTATTTTTCAGTTACCAAACCAAGGAATGGTGTTTCAATTTTCATGCAATTTTATTTATATAGCTTTTACGATTTTTTTACAACTTTGAAGGTTTTACGGATAGTGCTTATATGGTGATGTGTCATAATCATAACACTCATAACATAACGGAGCCATCTAGGTACTTTCACTATTCGAGCATTAATTAGTGTATTTGCATCTACTCAGTAGAATTCAATTTAAAGTAAAGCTAAGAGCGAACCCACGTATTTGAATTACTGGAATATATCCGTCTCTGCTTGTGTCGCTACTCTGTACAAATTCAATCACCGGGAGATAATTCCCCGTCGCCTGCGCATCCGCCCCTCGGCACCAATCTAATGAACACCGACTTTATGCTCCTAAGGATAATATTTTATAGTTTAAGCCGTCTGTATTCATAATCTTTTACAAAAGCGACATAATTAGAAGGGTTTTGAGTTAGAGGAGACAACAAAGTTACTTTATTAAATTTTGAATAAACCATTTTTTTATCTAATGTTTACTGAGAATTTGTATATATTCTACGTATTGTGGAAACTGAATGTATGATCCTATTGTAAATGCAAACAGTATTTGCATTGTTTATTTGTTGATACATATAATAATCAGCAAACCATATTTTAATTTCCTATTGCTATCGTTTCCCAAACTTACATAAACATTGTTTTGTTCAAGTCGAAAAGCACTCGTCGAATTTCAAATTAAAGCGATTACAATCGATTGCTACAAGTTTTATTCGAAAGTTCACTATTAACAAATATCTACAGATTGTACATAATTGAGGATGTGATGCAAAATGCTTCCATTAGAAAGGTTCAGAAGGTTTTTATTGTGTACTTACGTGGTTATATTCTCATATCTTAAAAGGATCGCATTTACTATCGCAGCATTAGGTTGTATAGTATCGGTAAAGCTTTATAACATCACATTATCTAATTTTCAGATACAAAAATTAATCAAGTATTGTTTCTATTCGAAAAACATGAACTTATTCCAGTGCAAAACTCAAAGCAAATTAAGCCAAGTTATGTCTTGTGAGATAAGAAGATTATTGTGACGAGGTATAAATGCTTAGGTGATATAAACGTGACATAAGGTTTACTATTACTCGGTATTATGCTTATAAAGCAAATACGTAGGACGGTAAAACGTCCTGAAATGATAGGCCGCTTAAAGAGCAGATAGCGTGAAAGTGGATAAGGATAGCGTACCGACATAAATTGGTGGTTAAATTACATATTGAACAAATAGTGCCATTGAAACAACATCTGTCACGAGACATTAGGCTGGGACCAGTAATAGTTGGGAACAGATGGACCAACAATACTTGGAGCTAAGTAGAGGGTTCAAATGTTCTGAATAACGGACGGAGTGGTATGGAATTACATTCTAGTTTAGTTATAAAAGTTTGACCTGAAATACAAATCCAGATAGCAAATTATCGAGAGTGAAAGCCAAACTGTGAATGGATTCACGTCAATGCAATTGGAGTTAATCGATCAAGGTACGACGAGAGCGACTAGGTCACAGCGAGAGGCTAGATCAGGCATAGGTCGGTGAAACAGACCGTGTATTCTAGAATGAATTACAAAAATGGATTTATTGTCACTCTGGCGTCGCATGGATAGGTAACCTATCAAATTTACTAGCATTTAAGTTGACAATAGAGTTTATTCATACATCACCAGAATATGAATCGCTTATCTATAACTATGGTTACAAACAAACAAAAACACTTTGAAAATTTTAAAAGAAAAAGAGGAAAGATAACTTAAAAATAAATATGTATAGGTAATCTTCTCAAAATCAAAATTATGTATCTGCCATGGCAGATAGTAATATATAATAAACATGATTAAGGACGAGTCAGGCGAAATAATAATATTATAGCAAACTGTTCAGAGTGGTTCAGTGTCGTCTACGCTAGCCCAGCTGTATAAATGCTACCACGGCTAGGTCAACTGTGACTGTGACGAAGACCGTTGCAATTTCTGTAAGTTTTATCCTTGAAAACATAAAGGCTACTGCTTTTATACTCCAAATTATACAGAAGTACTCGCACTAATATTTTCAGTGAAACACTATTTAACTGTACATAGAACATTTTTATTCTATTGAGTTCGAATTGTATTCACAAACATAAATATATACAACCTTTCAAAAACGATCAATAAAGCTAAGGGTAGAAAAATCAATAGGATAAAATAATTAATCACTTCTCCCTAAAGTATTTCCACTATTATGCATTAATGAATTGCAACCTCTCACATGAATTGGTTCCGATTGTTAGGATTAGAATCATTTTACAATGTTCAAAATGTATCTGCCAATATTTTGAGGGGTCGCGTACATTTTTCCTATTTTCAACCGACTTCAAAAAAGGTGTGTATGTTTTTGAAGTGATAAACTTCTTTGGCGGCGTTGTGCACTTTTTGGGATGGGTAAAAAATTTTAAACTCTCGTCAGGACACGTCACCTGATCGAAAACTCATAAGACGGAGGGAGAGTAGACCGCAAGGAAGTAATATATGTTCAAGTTTTCACTTCTGCCGGCACTCCCACAGTGCAACCCCTTGTTTTTTTTTTAAAGTGAAAACTTCTATAGCGGCGTTGTGCACTTTTTGGATGGGTAAAAAATGTTAAGTTAAACTCGCGTCAGGGTCACGTGACCCTGATCGAAAATTCGTAAGGCGGAGGGTGAAGTGAAAACTTCTTAGACCGCAAGTAATATATGTTCAAGTTTTCACTTCTATTCCGGCACTCCTGGAGTGCAACCCGTTTTTTTATCTATTTTTGTCTGTTACGCAATAACTCCGTCAATTGTCGGCAGACTTTTATAATATTTTTTTTGTTCGAAAGAGTACACTCTCGAGGTGGCTCCATGTAAATTTTATCTTTTAAAAAATCCACGAAAACACATTATATTTAGATGACATATTGATTTGTGATTATCTGGTGATAGGCATTGTTGGGGTTGAAGTCGGTTGACTTTTACCATCGACCATACAGCTGTATGGTCGATGACTTTTACGTTTTTAACGTGGACAAAGTATTATTGTCATTGTTAATTACTTGTTGCCATAGCTAGCAATGTAGATTCGGTTTAGTAATGGGGTAATTTTCAGCTAAATTCTTGGAAAGCCCAATTGTATATTTCAATATCGAATATCTTCATTGTAAGCTCTGAAATGTATTGTACTTTTGATGAACTTACACAATTTCGCGGAACGAATGAAATCCGCGGCGTGTATATGAGAAGGTTAGAAACAGCCTTAGTCTAGCTAGACAATCTGTCGCAATCACAAAGATATTAGTTTTTTCTTTGTTATTTGAAAACTGTAGGACTGCGACAAATACAGAACAAGCTAGTTTCACAAGACATACTAAAACGCTCACCAAATTGTATCAAGCATAGAAAGTGGTTAATTATTATATTGAACTATACTTAAGTATGAAGACGATAATAACTTATGCTTGTGTTTAAATAATGAGAAAAGAATATCAAGCTTCATCCTAAACAGGCTTGTAACCAGAATCTTATACCATGTAATGTAAAAAAGATTTAATCATAGATTCGGCACCGGTACGATGCAAACCCGCCTCGTTAGGGCTTGTTAAACATTTTCGTAATTGTTGTTATTTAAACTGTTGCAAAAAATCTCAAAGAGATTGGTTACACTCGTCAGATCTCTGGGATTTTTATTGATTTATAGTTTCGCGGTTCTAAACACTTTACTTGAGTTGTATGGCGGATTGCCGTGATTAAGTTATTTAGCCATAAAACCGTCAAATAGCAAATGAAACTATGATTATAAGAAAAGAAAGCGATAACATACTCCTCTTAAATACTCCTTGAAGTTTTTTTTCCAATATCTAGTTTATTCTCTAAGTTAAATTGTTGTTTTGCTAATTCGTAAGAAATATCTGATATGGACTATGATGTCAGAGTCCACGAATACCGCTTAAATTCTGTAGAAAAACTGTTTTCTGGAAAGGGACGGAAACGTAATTTGTTTGAATCTGTAATATCTTGACCATATATCGATCAATTGTGGTTCTGTCCAGTTAGTAACCTATTTTCCTTATTGTAAACAGCCGAATAGTTACTTGCTCATGATGTAGAATGAGATGACTGCTGTCTATTCAATCTTTCTTTCTTTTTTCGAAAACAAGGAACAAAACTCAGATACGGGAGGTCGAGACGTGCCAGTTGTAATTAAATTAATGAGTAAACGTAAAACATTTAACCATTTTATTTTTTTACTAAAAATGAAGATAATCGACTTTTACAACAGAAAAACAAGTCGCGAGGTTTGAGGAGTATGGAGGCTAAGTAAAAGCTACTTGTACAATAAGTACATACGCAGTATACAATACAAAATGTGATTTATTCGAACATAATGTAATGTTTGCTAAGATTGATAAATGATGACGGACACTACTTATGTCCATAGTCGTATAAAAACTTTGAACACCTGTGCAAGATGAAATATTTCCTTATTAATAAAGGCAGTTTTTTTATCGGTGTGGCCACACCAGTGCAGGGGTCTTTGAACCGCTGTGCGAATGTTGCCAACAATAAAAACAAAATGGCCGCGATAAATCGATTACGTCAGCCAGTAACCATGGTCATTTTGGAGGCACGATAGAAGTACAGTTTTTATGGTATGGTTGGTGAAGCTGTGATTTTAACCTCTTGAATAAGTTACAAAGTTAGTTGAATTGTTAAATAATTCTAAATTGCAGGAAATAGTAATGAATTCTATGGCATTATCTTATTAAATCTTCCGAATTTCAATTGGGCTTACATCTCTTGAAAGCATTTTACATTGCATATACCGGGACTTGAATTTATCGAGCGAAAGCCTATTAACAAGTATCGAGTTATATTTTCCGAGAAATGGTGTAATTCAGTAAGACACGGCCATGTAATTAAATCGTGGGAAGCGCCTCGTATTGATTTACACCAAGTGAACTCTAACTTACTACAGTAGTCGATATCGAATGTCTTGCAAAAAATGATATCTATGTCTTTCTTTTTCTTAAAAATATATAATTTAAATCCAATTAATGTCCACTGTTGACGGATTTGAAAAGGACTCCAAGGTAGATAAGATGACTGAGTAGCTAGGAAGCGAATTTAGCGGCTGAGTAAGTAACGCTGAATCAATAGATAAATCTTAGGAAAGTGTCGTAAAACATCAGACTTATTTCCCGTGATAATAAGAGGCTTTCTCCTTTTGGTCAAGCTAAATTCATTGCTTTATTCGCACAAGATGCTAATGAATTAAGACTTGGTTATTAATCTTGGTACTATTATTTTTATATTCTTTTCCGGCGTGCAAGCCCATTATGTCGGTAGTGGTTAAACGACTCTAACTGGTCGCCTTAAGCTCATGTCCGCCCGTTGCTCCAACTTGAAGTAGTCCATGAGCGAATTTTTTTTCGCATAACTTTTGACAGCGTACTATATCAAAGTCCCTTGTTTTTGTCGCACAGCATTTCATGCGAATTCACGGAGCTTATTACAAAAAACTCGTTACACGAATCCAGTTCGCATTCATGCACATCTCTCTGCAAATGCATAATTTTGATAAAACTTTCTCTATCGATATTGTTGCTTTGCTTTTACAGAACTAATTCATTTCTCTCTGAGGTAGTTCGTACGTATATATATTTAATAAGCACGTATTAATTAAGATGTCAAGAAAGAAAAATAAATAAAAGTATCAATGTGAAACAACAGTTTTATGGCAATATGCAGTATGAAGATTTACAGCACACACTTTGCGAGCTCTACATTACATGCGTGGTCGTTTGAAATGATTGCGAGTAGGTAGGTACAGCACACTACCTACTTTTATTTCCAATTAAGATGACGGACAGCCGTCGACCGGCGCTCAAGCCTGCAAATTATCCATTGTGCAACACAAAAAGCACCTCACACCTATCGCCAAATTGCAAGAGCATGGAAAGCATTACGCAACTTCAGTAATACAAGATAATGTGCTCGCTCATGTGTAATGTATCGCGATTCATAAGCGTAAAGATCCGTGCACTAAGAAAAAACCGGCCAAGTGCGAGTCGGACTCGCGCACCGAGAGGGTTCCGTACAAACCTGTTATATAAGTAAAAGTTCAATTTAGTACCTCTACGCGTTCATGAGGAAAGGGGTAGTAAGTTTAAAAATATGAATAATATTTTTATTATTATGATGTAACTAAAAATTCACGGTTTTCGCAATTTTATTTGTGCTATAAGACGTTGCTTCATACCAAATTTCAAGATTCTGAGTTCACGGGAAAACCTGTAGGTTTTGAATCCCTTGCGAGTGTCGAAAATTTGCGGCATAAACAGCTGTATCTTTTGATTGCGTTGGCTTAGAAGTTTGATTTTTTCACAGCACCAAGGGACAGTAGACCTGAGTATTTGATATAAATTCCAGCTTGATACCTCCACGCGTTCCTGAGAAAAAGGGTCTTGACAGACAGTCGGACGGATGGACAACAAAGTGATCCTATAAGGGTTCCGTTTTTTCCTTTCGAGGTACGGAACCCTAAAAAGATTAAATTGGACGGTTTTATTTCTAACAGCACATTGGCTAGTAATGCATAACGTCAGCAACGAAATCTAAGACTATTTAATAGGATCTTATATTAAGAACGACTACTATAAAGTCAACTGTGTAATACCGTCTGAAAGAAATTTAATTTGTAATTTTTTTTTAATTTGTCGTTTGAAAAAGCTAAATTTACTAAGGCCTTACTTGGTGACTGGTCCTTGGTTATACCTATGCGTTACAGTGTAAGGAAGGAAGCACTTTCAAATCATGTAATCCAAGTTATTTATAGATAGTTTTCAAAGTATCACATCAACTCAATTCAGATAAGTTGCTTATCTGAGGACCAACATTGTAATCTGCCACAATCTGTACCTTTAGACAGAATATATACAAAGCCTGAAGGCAAATAGTTAGTTGCAGAGACACAGAGAAATGAGTTAACGAGCTGTTTTAATCATTTAATAGATTGTGAACTAATTGCGTTAGCGTTCACTCATAATGGCGGAGAGATTATCTTGCCACATGTCTGAAGCTAAAGTCGTGGGTAGCCAACCGTGATACATGGTGGTTTAACAACCATCTCACACCAACATACTACACCAAACGTGATATGAAAACCAGATTATGTATGTAGCTATAAACGTGATTACGTAGCTCGAAACTTGTCTGAAAAGAAACTAACCCATAAACAAACTTCTGTACCGCCCAGACTTAAAATAATGAAAATACTTTCGCACCATCTTCGTGACGGACGAGATAATAACATACCCATAAATATATGTAACAGCTTCAGTTTGGTCAATTCCATATAATTTAATAATATAAAAATTGTGTGGTTTACTCGTTTTCACGAATACAGTTGATAAAGTGAGAACAATTACATCGCTTTTCTTTGTACAATGCGTAGTGTACACTTGTTTTGTATGGGTATCATATTGGCTACCGTTCCAAATCCGGCCCGTCTTTATACCCTGACACTTTGATCGTGTTAAAGACCTTCACTTTCTCTAAGCGGGGTTGTCAAAATTAGTATTTTTGAAGCGTCTGTAATTTGACTATAATTTGTACTTTGATTGTGTAATTATGAGCATGTTCCAACGCTTTTGTTGTGTTACGCCTCGCTTGCAACATACCTATAACATTCGTTGTATGCAATAGAAAAAAAAGCTAAACAACTTAGGTCCCGCTTTAAAAGTCAATGAATAATGGAGTAAACCAAAAGCGAATTTTTTTTTTAGTAATAAAAGAGATTTTTCATTTCATTTTACATAAAAAGAAACATATTACAGTGACTTTGAAAATAAGTGTACTGTTTAATTTAGGTGAGTGCATTTAAACAAGTGCATCCGGCGACGCAGGTGCTACAGAACACCTTGCGCAACCCGAGCCAGTTGTAAAAAAAACCTAGAAGGTTTAAACCAGCGTTACAAAAGATTCAACGGAGGCTGTGCAGATTGCGGTTGACCGAAAAAACGGGAAGTTTTTGTGCCAAGGCGCCCGCGGGCTGATGTAAAATTATATACTAAAGTACTTATCAGTTGTTACTAGTTACTACTCTAAACTAAATATAATATGCTAACAGATGGTGTTACGCTAGCTAAGGCAATTCGCGTATCTCAGTTGCTTAGCTTAGTTACAAAAGTGATCTAAAGCCTCGTTTTTTTTTTGTTAAACAAGATTAAAAAAAAAAAATTGATGAAGATTTTCAGTGTTATGGTTGGTTAAGCAGAACATGAAGCGGCTATAACCTGTGGGCCCAGGTATTAGTATACAATATAAGTTAGTTATTTATCTCAATTTTTTTTATTGTATTTATATCCTTGAATTGTATCGACCATCTCTGTACTGTGTCCGTAGGGTCAAAAATGACAACATCAGTACTTCTTCTCTTCTGACTTGATTGTTTAAAAACAAGGTGTAGGTTTGTGCGTAATTAATTAACAAAACACTTAGTACACTTGCAATAGCAAAAGTATATTTAAGATACTCCAATACATCTACCAATGTTAATTGCACTTCATTCTAACCCACATGGAACAATAATGATTGATGACTGCAATAGCAGGTAATTAGCACGTAGCAAGGTCAAGCAATTTTTTCGACGGTTAACCTCAATTTAAAACGGATTAATAACAATATCATCTATCAAAGAAAAATCATTGTATTGTTCACGTTTGAAATATAATTTTCTATTACAAACTTTACCTTCGGTTGACCTCAACCGAAACGTGCTTTAAGAGTTTTTAAGTACTCGTAAATAAAGCTAGTGCTCACGAGTCTGCAAGTAAACCGAAAATAATTTAAATGTATTTCATTATGCAAAACCGTGGGTTTAACAGTCATTAGTAAGTCTGTAATAAAAATAAGTATTCGATTTGATTATAGGCTAATTGTAGTACTTTATATGACATTTCACCAACATAAAAGAATTCGTTATCTCATGCTGCCTTTGAAATCACACAGTCATGTCATGCTGTACCGTCCTCGTCTTACGAATCTTTAAATGTTAATGTCTGAAATAAACTTTGACGGCCGGTTTGATCAAGTGGTGCTATCTAGTGGCGCTCTTGGTTGAAGGGTCCTGGTTTCGATTCCCAGTCGGGGCAAACATTTATGTAAAAATCAGTTGTTTGCTATAGGGCCATGGGTGTTTATGTCTGTCATTATGTGTGTTCCGAGGGACCTAGGACACAAGAAAAAAACCATAGTGTGGACTTTTGAGTGTGTATAGCGTTTAACTACGCATCAATGAAATTGAAAGTTCATCAACAATTTTTATTACATTCATTTTGGTCCTACGCAAAAGAACATAAACAATTGACATTTGACAAAAATTGGATTTGAAAACGTAAACAAGAGATTAGAAAGTGCGTTCAAAACGCAGGCTTTATTAGATGGAATCAGAAGAACAATGCGATATCAAGAGGTGCATTTTCACCAGAACTTTCACAATAGCGAATGTCACCCACAAAATTATAAAATGCTCAGTTTCGTCCTCAAATCCCACGCAAAAAGTTTTGTTAAAAAAATTATGTCAACTTATCCCAACCAAAGCGAAATCTATCAAATATATACTTTATATAAACTGGTCATTTAATAGTAAAATTCACTCCCCTAGCTTACGGCCGAAATTCATGTAGGTACATAATATGTACATCAAAAATATTGGAAAAAGAAAACCGCAAAATTACTCGTTTTTAATTAACTTTCGAAAGCAAGTTTTTAATTGTTATCGAACCAACAAAATCATAAAAAAATTATTAACAAACCGCAAATTAACATAAAATATGTATTTTAAATACAGTTTTTAATGAAAACGAAACATTATTTTCAGTAATAAATACTTTAAGGAGTTTTACCATTAAACGTGGTTAGAAAACTTCTATATAATATGTATATCGGAAGGTATTAAATGTTTCAAAGAAACGGTCAAGGTCAAATGCTTTTTCCCATACAAATCACGTGCCAAATGTCAGAGCAGGAATAAACGTAACAACGGAGAACAAGAGGTTAAAATCATCATAAATATTAATCAAAAAATGCGCAAGAGTATACCGATAAAATGCCAATCCATCATATCATTCGTTGGGCACAGATTACATAGCGTAGAATTAACAGGAGCACGTTTATCATCGAATGTAGGTATAAACTCTTAATGGAAAAAATCAAGACTGTTTCTGATACACCAGTGTCTGATCTGTGTGCTATGGTACGGGCGATTACCAATCAATCAATTACACGTTACAACTAATCGTGTTCCATTCAAAAGTGAGTGATTTCTGGAGAAAGCGCCCACGTAATGGTCATATACTGAGATTAAATTGATAGGTGGCGATAACGACAAAATTTTTCACTTTGCCATCGCTAATGAGAGGCGTTTTTGACAGTTCAATATGAATAAGGTTAAAGGTTAAGTATACGATTGTTTCGTTAGACGATGAAAGAAACTGTCAAAAGAGCTATTGTGCTTTCATGTAACACTAGCCGTCTAATTACTATTCAATCATAATAAATCTATTTTTAAACTACAGGCGACTTTCATATCTGTTCGAGGATTTAGTAGTTGCAACTGATGTTGATGTGTGATTTGCCACCGGGCACGATTCCACTTGAATATCGCCAATAAAGACGTGACAGTTAGAAAATGAGATTAATTAGTTCTCCTGCAAACTGCACTAAAAATTGAACTCCAAAATATGATTTTACTAATTACAATATGAGCATTCCCTCCTGTCCCAGCGCGGTCCTCCATCTAGTGGTAGGTACCACGTTGCTTTCGAATGTTGAGTGCGTCGCGTCGCTACGATGATAGATTATTAACATCACCCAGATTACGTCGTCACTTGCCTCTTGTACGCCTGTCAGCTGTCACACACATCGACCTTTGATAAGCGAAAGGGTGGGCGCAAAAGAAAATTTAACTATTCAATGTACAAGTCAGTGACCCTTTACTAGCACGCCTGGCGGGGTGAAAATAAATCCTAATAAAAAGACCAAGATATTTCCCGGTACAAAAGCATTTGCATCACGCTGCGAGTATATGGTTACCATTAGTCTTGCAAAACCTTTGAATGTTCGAGGAACACTGTAGCACAACATAAGAGATTTAAAAAAAATTCAATATATTAAAAATAAATATCTAACCACTGCAGACACCATGAATAGATAAATAATACTATAACTTCCTAAATGGTTCTAACGTATGTCGAAAACAATATCGAAAGCTTATCCGATTTATGATAACAGTTTTTCTGTAAACGACTAACCTAACCGATCCCGATCGCTTTCTCTGATCATCCAGAGAACATGCCTGCTTTCCAAAGTGATATGTCATAAAGGATGTTCTACAACGTTTTGTGGAAATTGCAACACGACCTTCTGCAATTAAATCTATAAACTGGTTCTGAAAGGGAACAACTTTCTACGGGATTAATAAAGGATGTTTTGACTTAATTCACTGCTAAGTTATGGATTGAAGGTTATGACCTGTCATCATTCTCATCTGGTTGTCATATGCGATTGTCCTATAAATAATAAAGACAAAATTATTGAATAAAATAACAAACTTCACTTACGCATACAACCCATTTAATTTGCTTTTTATTTCAGCTATTTATTTTTCATATTTATTTTTCAAATTGGCGCAATTTATAGACCCAAAAAAACCAAACCAAAAAAACTTTTCACCACTTGTGAATAAATTAAAATCTACTTCGTTCTAAAACCTCAGGAAGTCATTAATTTCACGAAAAAATAGAAATATGACTACTTCATAATAATTCATCGTAATCAAATTGACATTTTGCGTGTGTAAAGTGAACGCAGGTCGCAACTATTTTGTAATTTAAGCCCTTCAAACCCACTTGGCTAATAAGCAGAGTATCTCGGGCCCATCGTAAAAATTTGGAACATTTCCAGCGACCTTGGGCCTCTTGAAAAATAAAGAATAGACAACTCACGCGCAGCTATAATTTATAGACTGCCCTACTTTTGCTAATAAAAGCCCACGATTGTGGTGTCGGTGTGATGATTGTTTTTAATGCAACACGCATAAAATAACTATGTAATAGGATGTGGGATTTATATTGTTCGATTAAAAAGACAACGATTATGATATATTGCTGGTCGCGGGGTTTCGTTGATATTGCGTAAATAGTGCCGTCCCACAATTAAGTATTTTATGGTTTTTGGATGTCGAGATATCTAACAGTAATCTAAATATTTCGACTGTATTTCTTCAACAAACTCAGCTAGGAGCTATATGAGACTAGACAGTCGAACAGTTACCGTATTCAAAACTAACCCATTAATTAAGACACTAAGACGTACTTATTCATTACATGAAGTATCAAAAATAAGTATCTTTTGCTAGATTTTTATTTATACATCACGAAGGCTTGTTCGTTATCTGTCTGCTGCTGTATTTAGGAAATGTTTAGTTAAACATTTAACACCTCATGAGGTTACGAAAAAAAATCAATTTTCAAGTTTCTACTAGCAGTTGTTCTTACAAATTGAAAATCTTAAATGAAACTAACACCAGCCAGGTAAACAGTTTAGTTTAAAGAACTTATCAACTAGTGAAAATAACCGCGAGAATCCTAAACATTAAATAACTTATCCAGCCTAGGGTTTAAGATCTATAACCAAATTGAACTGAATCGTTTTCGTTAAAATAAATTATGACTAAGCCACACATTAAGAAATATTATATTTTGGGATCCTATCGACCCACATGTTACCCAATGTCGCAAAAATTAGGTCAACTGAACCACGCGAAGATTCTGGTGCAAATGCTAGCACTATAATATATTCAAAATACGGTAAATGATATTGAGTGAGTTAAAAGTTTTACTCGGTTTCAGGTTAGAGTCTGTTTTCAAATATTAATTAAATTTAAAATTCTATGATTTCATCACGTAAAATTTTATTAAAAATAATTTACGTCTCGTATCGATCATGTTTCATGTATAATGTAGTAACATACGGATACCCTCGTACCTACTTATAATGAAAATCGACACGAGATGATGTCGATACGTATAGATTAATAGGGAGAAAAGATTTTATGGTGATTGATCATGAAAGGAGTTTATTAAACCGCTAATTATTGCGTCGTTTTACTTACGAATAAAGTGACTTGAGAATAAAGTGAAATCTGCCATCTTGTTGGTTCCGGTCCGAGAATAATAGCAGGTTTACATGAGAAGACTGGTAAGTACTTTTCAATGAGTCCCGTACGAATACGCACCTGTACAAATCTCTAGTATGAGCTTAAAACATTAGGTTAGCTTATATTTCAATGGCATATTAAATGAAATCATATAAAAAGAGTGCAACAATAGAATCACTGATAATTTAAAATTCATCAGTACGTTGCAGCGGGCGTTTCCCACATATTGTGGCGCCACGTCTCTGCCGGGCCGTGTCCGAGATTGATAGCATCAAATAACTATTGCTATTCATCACGAACATGCAACTCTACTAATCTGACTACTCTAAAGATGTGGAACATGCAAGTACACTAACAGTAATTGGCCGGACTAGTTTAGAAAAAGGCCGTGCCCTTTTACTGTGCTAACTATACACCTGCGACTGCGGTGTTCAAACGGACTGCGGATGAGTTGATACTTTTTATTTGCGGATATGAACTTGATGTACATACATTCGTTTTTTACTTCACATACATGAGAAAGCGTTATTATTTGTAAAATAATTACAGCATTATTATTTTAACACGCCTGTATGTATTTAATAGATTACGAATGAGTTAATCGACAAGGCAATTTCTTCAGATTCACTTAGCGCTATAATAAACTGATTATCGATAAAAGCATCTTCGAAAACAATAGGCTCTCATGCAACCGTCGAGTAAGCGTTAGATGACCCTTAAGATTGTGGTGATATTGCATCCGTTCCATTTGTATCTAGCCAATTGGCGTGTGAAGTATGAAAGTGCCTTTAATTTTAATATCGGCGTTATGTGATCTTGTTGATATTGTTATCGTAGATAGAACATTAATAAATTACTTTTTTATTTTAAATACATGGTATGTTTTGAAGAGTACAGCAAGAATGTATATCTGTTTCAGGACCTAACCTAAATGCCACAGCATTTTACAATGTAAAAGTCAAAGAGGAAATCTACGTAATTTAAAGTCCTAAAATTTTCTCTCCAAATATTATCAATTAAGCTTTAACTGTAATGAAATGATTGTGGGTAGCATGAATAAGATTTATATTACTAATAAGAGATTGACAACAAAATTGTATATGATGGGTAGTGCGTACTTTTACCGGGGTTATCGCCCGAAGCGTATCTTGATAAGAACCGAATAAAATTTAGTCTCTGCTGACCGTCCAACGACGATTTATAAAGCTGACTGTCACACCGAACCGTGCGACAGCGTTATCAAATACAAAATAGAATTACTTTAATCTAGAGATAAAAGACAAATACTGTACCCAAATATTGCCTTTCGCTCCTGTCCTGTCATGTATGATTACTTTTAAAATAATGAAATAGCAATCATGAGTCAAGTGTTCTGTGTAGTCGTGTTTTACCTCATCCATTGACGTTAATATTAGTCTGGTTTATCCTTTCAATTATAAATAACAAAGTATACAAAAAATACATGTAAGGCGGAAAGCAGACTGGATGGTCGTTAGGTATGAAATACATTCAGAATTTTAACACGACGGCTCAGTTTTTAGTGCGGTTATATTAGTCGAGCTACGCTTTAGTGTGATGTAAGGTCTTAATTCAAACAAGCTGTTGGTAGCACCGATTCATTATCATTGTAATTGGACACGAGACACTAGAATAAATAGCTCTGCTTCTGGTTACTATAACACCGG
Organism: Aproaerema taeniolella; assembly: GCA_949987775.1. Classification (NCBI taxonomy): domain Eukaryota; kingdom Metazoa; phylum Arthropoda; class Insecta; order Lepidoptera; family Gelechiidae; genus Aproaerema; species Aproaerema taeniolella. The sequence goes on along the minus strand of OX465242.1, from coordinate 11,511,920 downwards.
ATAAAAATAGAGTAACAAAAATGTACCTTTGGTTCAAGACATAAGGATAATTTTTCACGGGCTAAGATACAAGTGAAAATTTATCATTAGCATCGTGCCTCAGCACTTTAGAATGAGTAATTGCAGGGTGCGCATCGAGTACACATTCGACAAATTTGGAGATATAATACAATAAACTTTACGAAAAGTTACACTCAATGAAAAATAATTCGTTCCCGTGGGAATTCGGGAAAATTATGGATTATATACACTATGTCACCCGTTGATAAGAGAGCTTTCGATTGATGAAATAATTTTTGAAATGGGTTCTTTCTTTTTTGAGTTTATCTATACTAATATTACAAAGAGGAAAGATTTAATTGTTTGTTTGTTTGCATTGAATAGGCCCCGAAACTACTGGATTGATTTGAAAAATTTTTTCACCATTAGAAAGCTACATATTCCCCGATGGACATGGCTACATAATTTTCCCGAATTCCCACGGGATGACGGGAACGAAGTCCCGGCGGAAAGCTAGTTCGTTATAAACATACCAAAAAATATGAATCTTTCCTTTTAGGGTTCCGTACCCAAAGGGAAAAACGGGACCCTATTACTAAGGCTCCGCTGTCCGTCCGTCTGTCACCAGACTGTATCTCATGAACCGTGATAGTTAGACAGTTGAAATTTTCGTAGATGATGTATTTCTATGTGCCCTATAACAACAAATACAAAAAACCAGAATAAAATAAATATTTAAGGGGGCTCCCATACAAAAATGTGATTTTTTTTGCTCGTTTTTATATATAGTCTGTCCGAGGCTGTATCTCATGACCCGTGATAGTTAGACCGTTGAAATTTTCACAGATGATTTATTTCTATGTGCCCTATAGCAACAAATACTAAAAACTATAATAACTAGTAAGTTATGAATTAAAATATAGCAGAGAGTGCATTGTGTTTTTTTATTGAATTGACTTACGTCATAAAAAAAAACCTTAATAACTCTATATTTACATGTGGCCAGGGTGTTCTTTAAAAATGAGTAAAAAGGTCTAATACCTCCCCGTAATGAACACCCTGTATATAAAGATACAGTTTACAAACATAGCAAAAGTATATACACCAAAACAAAATCTCACGAACACTTACACCCTAACAAAAATAATATCAACCTGTATACAAATACAATACAACCTAAACCTAGCAAAAGTGTAAATCTAGAATGTTTGATCCTAGTCAGTGGTTTAGTCAGTATGTCAGCAGTCATCTCATTTGCGGGTATGTACTGAAATATGAAGTCGGATTGAGAAAGTTGGCGTATGAAATGGTGTTTGATATCTATATGTTTAGTGCGTGAATGATATGTGTTGTTGCGAATGAGTTTGAGTGAGCTTTGATTATCATTGTATATGGTGATGGGATGAATTATACCGAAAACTTCCTGGATTAAGTTACGAAGATATATAGCCTCTTTGGATGCAGCGGTGAGAGCCATATACTCTGCTTCGGTGGTTGTTAATGCTGGTGTTCGCTGTTTCCGCGATTCCCAGCTTATACTGGCACCACACAACTTGAATGTGTAGCCGGTGTTGGATCGCCGGTCTACAGGGCTACTTCCGTAATCGGCATCAGCATACCCAACGGGATACTTTTCTTCGCTGTTTTTGCTGAAGGTGAGTTTGAGATCCTTTGAGTGTTTTAGGTATCTTAAAACTCGTTTTGCAGCCTTCCAATTAATGGGTTTAATAGCCCATAACCTATAATAACTAGTAAGTTATGAATTAAAATATAGCAGAGAGTGCATTGTGTTTTTTTATTGAATTGACTTACGTCATAAAAAAAACCTTAATAAGTCTATATTTACATGTGGCCAGGGTGTTCTTTAAAAATGAGTAAAAAGGTCTAATAAAAACCAGAATAAAATAAATATTTAAGGGGGCTCCCATACAACAAACGCGATTTTTTTTGCCGTTTTTATAGAGATAATGGTTTTTATAGAGTCCGAATCGCACTTGGTCGGTTTTATAGGTAATGGTACGGAACCCTTCGTGCGCGACTCCGACTCGCACTTGCCTGTTTTATTATAATATTGGTGTAGATGTTTTGTATGTGTATAGCATACGGGTGTTGGAAGCCATTTGAACATGATCATTGTCTTTTACCCGCAAACAAAGAAACGATATGTCGAGAAACGAAACGAATGGATAAAAATTGTAATTGATGTGCTAGTATATAATATATCGAACTTGACAGCGAGTCCACAATTAGTTCGAGACTCTGTTCCCCCTCAATACTTTAATAGTTACTAAAATAACAACAAAAATGCTTTACACCCTAAAATTAAACCGTTACACATCATTTCTAGTTCGGCATTTAATAATAAAAATATGAAGGCGAGTGCCAGATGTTGTCCCTCCCACAATCTATGACGGTTACATTTGGTCTATCTTCACATACAGAGTAAACTAATAAAATTTTACTTACTATAGGGCAATTTTTTTAATAATTGCCCTATATGTAAAATCATATATATATGACTATATATAACTCGACATCATGGTATGGCGACATTCCCGAACTTTGAAAGATTTAATTGTAATGTTACAAATAATTTTAGGGAAAGAAAAATGGTCGGTGCGAATGGGATTCGAACCCACGACCCGAGGATTATTTGTAAATATCCCTCATGCGGGTAAGTGTTTTAAAAATACCAGATTCAATGTTAATTTGGTTTATTTTTTGAACATAGAAATATTCAATCGCTTCGTTGTCTATTCGTCGTCAACTTTAAGGCTATTTTCTGAGCAGTGGCTTGTTGTAGAGTTGAAGTTAACACCGCAAGTTAGGAACTACGAGACAAAGGACTTATTGTAAGTACATACAAAACTTTTGGGCTGTGAGCGTCACTCGCACTTATTGCTAGAACCCTCCATACATCTAAAAATATTTATCTAGTCTAAGTTTGAAGCCCTGGTACAAGTGTTACGTGCACCAAATGCATGTTTCATGATCGCTATCTAGACATTTTCGAGTTGTGATATATTTCAGGATAAGCCATCACACACACTATCACAATGTATCTGATACTATAACATATTAAGTAGGTATAATGCAATTGTTGGTCTTAAAAGGTGACGGCTGATATCGTTTTCGCTGAGTAAACTATGATAATTATAATAAGGGGCTTTCACTCAACATAATTTCCAATAAGCTAGCCAAACACTGAAGGGCAATTTAAACAAGGCATAAATCAAAAGTAACAAGTTAGTTATTACTGTTAATAAAGAACCATCAGCTAGTTGAGGCTAAAATGTAATTATATCAAAAATGGTGTACGTTATAATTAGGCGTTATTCATCCAAGGCCAGCGCTTGAACGTACAATTGCCTTAGCTATTCTGCCTGCAGGCATAGTAAGATTTGCTTCGCAACAAATTACACTAAAAGAACTGTACTTAAAGATCCCTCTATCATTATCATAGTCACGCATTCAGGATAAGTAATGAACATCAAATGGATCTCTTGTAATCATCAGGAACGAATGAAATTTGAAATCACTTTATTTATAGATATAAAACAAGTATGTATGTACCTATGTACAAACCCAACGCCTGCATCAGATTGAAATCTGAATGTCTCTTCTGTGCATGAGAAGAAGGTCATAAGAGTCATATCATAAGCAAAGAAATGATATCTTACCAAGACTATTTCTTTTAATTTGGCAACTATTTCATAAAAATATAGTAAATGCGATTAGTTTTACGCATCATCATATAACGCATTTATACAGAATGTATTATATTGGAACCATTTATAATAGAATGCATTATATTATAAATTATAACAGTCACACGTAGACGTGCAATCCGTAGTATAGAAAAAAATTAAGCCGTTGACCAACTTTATATTACAAACAGCTAAAGCTTGTAGCAGCTTTTTGCACCGTAAATGTGAGACTTTATATTAAAAATATTGTTTGCATCGGTGACCTCAACTCCTGCGATAATGATAAGTAAGGTAGCTTGTAATTTTCTTAATGTCTTTAATAAGCCATAAGGATGAATACATAATTTTCTTAATTGTAAATTTCAACCGTGTTACGATATGAAACGTACCAATAGTAATTACGAATAACCGCTTGGAATGGTATGAGTAACTTCTAAAAATAAATATTACAGTCTTAACACACATCCTGCTACAGGGAAACGGGTCAGTTCTAGCTACGAGATCGTTGCATAAGTGCAGTCCGATGAACTTTAACTATAATATAAGAAAGAAGATATTATGATGACAAAACATTGCAAATCTTTTGTCACACTCGCATTCAACTCATTTTTATTCCTTTTTTGAATAAATCAACATTTTTACACAGGGGGGCACATCAGGCTACCATTTGCATGCACTCTGTGCTTTTACCTAAGAACGGATTCGCAATGAAAATGGAGTAACAGGATGTAGTGGCCTCTGTAAATATTATTAAGTTTTAAATTGCAACGTCTCAGGAACACAAAAATTGCCAGACAAAAAGAATCAAGATACCGATTACCGGTTCAAAAGATTTATTAAGATCCGAATACAGGCAGGCTCGCGTAATAGATTTCCTTATCTCCCGACAATAATATAGGTTTATCAAGGCAATAGATCTGGGCCGGTTGCCACTGGGGTTTAACCCTGTCGCAATATAGGGCATAAGTCTGAACAATTTATTGTAGGTGCACCACATTTACCTTTAAGCTGGTTTGTACACGTGTGTCTTGTTGAGGTGATCTTTTATCTCATTTCAACAGATATCTGAAAGCTTCTAGTTTTCTCATTAATCGAAATGAGTAATAAAACAATTTGATTGTACCATAATAATTTATCTACAAACGACTGACAGTAATCAAAGCAGCGTTTAAAAAGCTCAGTGAATTCCGATAAATTATTGCTGTGATGGCGTTACGATATAATGAGACTTGAGATTTTTGATTGGATGTCGTAACTTGGACAAAACTGAAGAAACATTCCTTGTGCATTTAGTCGCGTGAGAGCCAGACGTCTACGTACACATACAATACAAATATGTTATCTATATTGTACTCGTCATGTAGACAAATGAAAAATAATAATATGTAATTTAGTAATATATTGGGTGACTTTCAATTAGTTAGAGAAAATTAAAAAAGTGAATTAGTCCATTACACTGAACAATTTTCCCCAAGGAACATAAATCGAAATTCGAAAAAAAAGTATAATTTCATGAGAAGAATCACACCTTCACGCTAGCTGTAATTAAAAGTCACGCACGCACACATACATATACACCGGCGCACACACATACACACACACCCAAACACATGCACGTACACACATACACATCTGCACACACTTTGATTTAAGTTAATTTAGATATATTTTTGTTTTGTTTAAGAAATTTTTTTATTTAAACTGGGATTGTGCGAGGCACACCCAACACAAGCAAATTAATGCTTACTGGGCTGGCCTCAAGTGAAAATGTTAAAATTACTTCTAGAAATAAATAAATTTTCATTTTCATTTTTTCATTTTCACTTTTCATGTATTTTTTACTACCATGTTGAGCTGGGAGAAGGAAAACTCATTCACAATGCCAATAGCGTACTTTTGAAAAGCTAAAGGACTGGACGTAGGTAATAAGTACTCGTTGACTTGACCGTATTGTATTGTCGATTAAAGTCAATGCGGCCGCGCCGTGGTTCACGAACAAAACACCAATGGGAGCCCGGGCTGCACAGGGGCCGACCACTACCACATCTGGACAAAACTAAAATAGATTAACTGTTATGCAGCGGTTCCTAGAAAGGAAACTATACTCCATTAGTGTTTCCTCTGTGCCTGAGTCGACGGGCATCACTCAAACAGATCACACGGAAATTTTCAACGGGATTCCATGTTTTACTTGTGGACTTTTATGCATTCCAATTTGATTTAAAGTTGTTTTTCTTAACTTTGGCTGAAGGGATTTCGAATGTAAATCGTAACAAGCGCTTTTGCATTGCAGTCTTTTTAAAGTTGTAACTTGTTAAGGCGCGAAGTGCCCAGTTTTCGAATTGTCTATGAGTTGACTTTACATAAGTTAGCGAAAGTTTAGGGGCTGATTCTCGCCATGAAACTAATCAACTTTCCCCAAGGGACTCTCAAAAAAATTTTTCGTCTTCCCACACATAGGCTGATTGCAGAAGTTGTATACCTCTATGACCTCTAGAGACGCGATTTTTTTTTTTACATTCCAAGTTATTTTCCTTGAAGTTGTTCAGTTTCATGGGCTGATTTTCGCTAAATAATTTAAAATCACCTAATATAGTATGGTAAAAATGTCCTCTCGTCCTAATATCACGATTGAAGTTTCTCAGAAGATTTTATAATAAGGGAGGACTAATTTACTGATATAGTCATACAACAAAATACTGTGGCCCAATGATTTAAGGGAGCGGGCGGCGCGCGGCGCTTAGCAGGTGCAGGGCTCTAGGTGTTCATTTATCACAATAATTCATAAGTTAGTGAACTTCGTTCAGAATATGTAAAAAAAAAAACCTTATTCCATTGTCATTCACTTTAAAGTATTATCCATACATCAACCAACATATAAGTCACAAAAGTCACAGGAATGTGCGTTTTTCCACTTGACAGTTTGCCGTCCGGTTTGCCGGCCAGCAGCAACTTCACGGCGCCGGCGACGACAGCACACCGGTGAGAATCATCGCCGTTTCGACGCCGGCGGCGGTCAGTGAAAAACATGCCATATATTTTCATACATTTTTGCTTCCCCGGTAGCCGGGCCGTTACCCGCGCCGGTGCTGTACCCTCAAGTGGAATAACGCCCAATGGGCCTTCTTCTAATACGAACGGGACGGCACGGTACGGCAGAATTTGTCTTACCATTGCCCCCTATGTTCCCAGCTTCTAGTATCATCAGTACATAGGATGGTAATAAAATTTTACTGTGCCGTTTTCGAATTATAAAAAGGCACAATAAATATTAAGTTTTGAATTAAATACAGTACATATTTGTATCGACCTATCTTCTGGATTTTGCAATGAAATTGCTATTAACGATACATAATATATTTTTTCAAATAATGAAATATAAATACAAGATATGTACCATTATAATTGCTGTACGTGTCATCCAAGATCACGCTTGAATGATTTAAAAATGATGTAATACATATAGTTTATAAACAAAAACAGTAATTATTGACTGACGAGACGAAGAGAACCCAGAAAACCAACCGGAACAACAAACCAGATGATGAATGACAATTAGTTTTGTTACTCTTTTAGAACAAAGAACTCTCCACAGCTTTCGAATGACTCGAAATGCAGATGAATGGTTAGATTTATGGAGTTTTTTAATTTACTTCTCTGAGCTTGCTCTGTACCGATTCAAGAGTTGCTAAGAATTCCCATCCTTAATACAAGAGCTTAAGGACTTTACAGTTAAAAATACAGTACGTAGCTATTAAATCATTTAGCTCGTTTATTAAAACGGTCCTTTCACAGTTCAAGTTACAAGGTTAAAAAAGGTCAGGGTGAATGACCCCGGTTTTTTTAGCTATTTAGCTTTCACTACGAAATCATTGCCACTCGACACGCAAAGTAGGCTTTAGACGTCTGAAGTCTAGGGCATAAAATTACAATAATTACTTGTTAACACTTAACAAGTCTCAAGATCATGAACGTGAATCGCGATAATAATTTGCCCTCGTTTTTCAGGGCTTGATTTTATAAAACCAGCCAAGTATAATAAGGTGGTGTAATTTTTTAAAATTTGATATGAAATCCACGACACTGCCAGAAAAATTGTGTTAGAACATAGAAAAGATTTGACAAACATAAAATTTTCCCCATAGATAATAGCAGTTTTCAAAGTAATTTCAGTGTTACCATAAGACAATTATAAAGCAATACATCAAGATTAGGGCTGTGATAACGGCCGCATTGTGTTAATTTGACGCTGCTAACATAGATTTAGACATTTTTTGGTGGTGGTTTAAGTCACCATTAAAAAAAAGAAATGTTCGCATACAAAATATAAGTTATGATTAATTTGGATAAGTAATAATTTTATAGAATTTTTTGTCGATTCAGTTTTTGGAGAATTTTCAAAATGAACAATGCGGAGCCATGGGGGTTGAAAACGTAAAAAATATAGTATTTCAGCCATTTCCAAAAAGTTTGATTCGCGAGGTCTACATGTCACAGAACCACTAGCATTAAATTTTAAACTGTCATCATGATTCTGCTATGGACGGTCTTCTGTCTTTTTTAAAGGTTGAAGGGTGATGTTGCGCAAATTCGACATACAGTGCTTCTGCACAAAGAGATTTTAACCCTTTGTTCGCATAGACAAAGGTAAAACTGAAAAAGAATAATACAAAATTGATACACTAAGTTAGTTTCACGTCCCAGTATTGCGAGGTGTCGCAAGCACTCTATTGCCGATATTTTGTTGTTTATACAAAAGTAATATTTTCAAACCAAACATCCTACAAATAATTTATTTCTAGAAATAAGCAGTGCCTGTTGTGTGTTCTCTCTCTTTGTATGTTTCTTTTTATATGACATTGTGAACAATAAACGGTAAATATAAATATATAGCAATGTATAAATATATATAAAAATCGGTAATAAATGTATAATCGCGGCAGCTAGTAAGTTGCACCGTATCGGCGTCGGCTCACCTGCTGTCCGCACGTGGCATTGCTTGCGTGACGACCGCCGCGGGGTGGCACGCCTACGCAACCAACACCGCGCCACTATCAGCCATAATGCTACAGCGCTACCATTGCGTTTCTACAGATTTTATCAAAAATAAAGTGAATAGAACACGATCGTGGTGTTTAGATGATTACATGAAATGATTTCGGATTGAGACGTTTTCCCTTACTATGTAGGAGTCTGGAAGCCAAATGATTCCACATCATGTCAACCTATTATGTAGGTCAGGTTTATGTTACTCTGTCTACGATATCTACATCTTTCGCACTGCAGAAGATGGAAAGTTGAAATTATTTCTTATTATTTTGTGCGCTATCTCGACAAACAAGTATAGTTAATATGTATTTAAAAATCTAAATTCATGACAAGCCCTATACAAGAAAGACATCTGAAAATAAACAGCGTATGAAGTCTACTACATCTAATCTGCAACTTGAAAAATTGTAAAAGGTGACTTTTAAGTGAACTTGACTCTTCTTTTGCTATTGCCCTGCCCAAGTGCACGCATGCTGAAATGAACTTGTTTAACAGTGGACCGTAAAATTAGACCCTAAGCATTACTTCTTTAGTTGTCTTTGGCATGGAAATAAAATGAAAAATATTTTTAACGCCGGACTAAAAAAGAGAAGTGTTATAAGTTTGATATATGTATCTGTACTGTATACAGTCAGTCCCAAAAAATAGTGATAAGCGGAAGAAATTATGAAAAAAGTGATAAAATGCCTTGTAACTTCTAAACTACAAAAAATCGTAGAACATACATGGGGGTGATTCGGATGCCCTTGGTGATGGTCTACCTCCCGGCTTCCGCCTACCACTATTTTTGGGACTCCTGTATATGTATCGCCCTTAATGTCGGGGGTTATACAATTTTCATTTTATTTAAAAGTTATTTACGGTAGTCGGCCTTTTCGTTGCACAAAAACCTGACATCCATTTATTTCTACTTTTATTTATACATACGAAAACACAGCAACAAACATAATTGCGTTATGCCTGAACGGTGTTTTAATGTCGACGAAGAAATGTTCGCATACAAAAACAAATGTTCTCCCCTTGTATTTGTTTCTTCTGTAATAGTTAACAGTTGGTAATTACACCACAGAACAATTATCGCGGCGTGATTTTAAGGGTGTGGGCAGTTCTTAGGTGAGCCAGGGGGTGCGGGCATTGACCTTTTGAACTTACGTAAAGTGATACCCCGAACTTACTTAATGATACAGTATTTCGGATGTTCAGTCAATAGCCACTGTTTACGGGTAAATATACATTTCAATATTTTTTATAAATATTACTGAGACTTTCCTAAATTAGATGAATCCACAACATTTAATAAAACTGTACATCGGTAGCGACAAAAATAGTCTGTTATGTTTACAGAACGCAGACACTAGTTTCCCATATATATACTTCCCGGCACAATATTTGTACAGTTTCGTTCCTAAACAATATTTAGTTTTCATAATGAAAGAATTTCGAAAACGTACTAATGTTATAAAAGGGAAAGTTTCTTTTTTTTCGATTGCCTCTACTACTGAAACATTATTTTATATGCGGGTCTTCGTAATTTTTCTACAAGATTTTCAAAAAATACTATTTTTTCGAGATGTTTTGGCCCAACTCTGCACGCCAATTGATTCGATTGCAACATTTTATAGTAAACTATACATAATTAACATTTGCTTTTTAGTCTTAAACTTTTGATTGGACAGTTAAAGTTCTTAAGTAACCAAGGCCGAACTACAAATCGGAGCTGGAGGTAACAACTGAATTACTGCTTATGCAACCAACTATTCTTATAGAATAGCGTTGGTCAGATTTTTAAAGAGACCTTTAAACGGAGCAGAAAACGTTTGGCAACTACAAAGTGCTATGGCAGAAACTCGTAATAAGAAGTAATATGAAATTTAGCAGCAAATTAAAGTTAACAAAATTGTTTGAATGCAGATTGGTTGAAGTTCAACACATAAGGTGACATCTTAGGCGGATTTGCACCGTAATTCGGTAATCTTAATAGCCATGAAGTTACTAAACGAATTAACTGAACGAACCAAAACAACTTTGGAGTTGCAACTTTGGAGTTGGACTTTGGTTTGTTGGTTTGGAGTTGCGAGATGCAAATGACTCCAGACCTATCGATAGTGAACCGAAAAGCTACGAGAAAATAGTTTGATATGTTTCTAACTTTTATTCACTGAATTAATCTAAATACATAGCAATCAAGAGGGATATCAAAGTTGTAACAAATAAAGCAACCATCACTAATAATAATAACAGTAAGTTATTTAGTTATTCACGCGCACACGCACTCTATCAAGAATGAACTCCTTTCCAATTTGTCACTAGCAACAGATTTCAGATTACACAGAATGGATTAGCCTAGAGTACAATCATTACGATGCGATAGCTGATAAAATTAGTACTAAGGTACGAGTGAAGTTTATTAAACATAACGAAACCATGGCCAATTTGAGGATTATGCGCTTTTTGTAGTTTAAATTCCATTTAGGTCTTCAAATGAGTTTATGGCTATTGCTTTAACTTCACTGCGTTATAACTTAGAAAATTCAGTTACGGGCACACTGGTTGCCGATCTATTGCTAGTTTCCCATATTTGAATGTTCGGGCTATATACCGCTTGCAGCTAATGCACAAATTCACCACACCTATTAAATACGAAATACTCAATCGCTTAGCTAGCAGTTAGCGATAACTTCGAGTGAGGCACAAGCGGCGGGAATTGGATCGCCGTAAATCTTACTACCCATCCGTCTCCAGGGCCGCTGGCCACGATTAGCGAAGGTTAACGACCCCATCCAAACTGCCGACAGAAATTGCGAAAACAATTTCTAACTAAACATTCTAAATTCTATTAAATATTGGTAATTGAAATCATAGCTTTCAGCAACATTAAAAAAATCGTAATAGGTTTTATAAGATTTAAATATGAAGTGAAAACGAAATAAACGTAAGCTCAATAAATGTTCAATGATAGTTTACGTATATGGATATTCTAAGTACTAAATCCAAAAGCTGATACGCACTACTGGAAATACTAAAATTATAAGTATACCTATGAGCGTCACGAATCACTTAGTGACTGGCCTTCAATTTCAACTATTGAAACGAATCGATTCTTGAATTTGAGCTCAACGATATTGAAAACAAAAGGAAATAAGGTATAAATGATCAGTTAGCAAGTTTATTAAAATTAACTAGTATTACAATACAGAAAAAAAACCAATATGGAAATATCCCGACATTGATTGTTTCAGCGAATCCACCTCAACTGCACGTCATTTTTGATATTCATGAATTCAAAGAACGCACTTTCACAGGTAGTTTCGATGTTAGATCAATGTAGGACTTGCGATCGTACGCATCGAATCTTCGCTGTGATTGACAGTCGATATAAATATGAAAGAGTAAACAAATTATAACTAGCAGCAAAAAATATGCCTACCAAGCTAATAATCCTACTAATATTTTTAATGCGAAAGTCTGTACTATTGGATGGATGGATGCGTGTTTGCTGCTCACGCAAACATTACTTGCAACTTTGCAGTAATATAGCTCACATATCAAAATAACAAATAGGCTACATAATTTTCTAAAATTCCCAAGGGAACGAAGCCCGAGCAGAAAGCTAGTATTGAATAAGGAGAAATTGAAAGTTACAAAGCTATATTGCATATGGAAGGCTTTTTCGAAAATTGAGGTTTATGACGAGTGGCATCGTTAAGTTCATGCCATAAATTTTAAATAAGAACGTTACGAACTTTTATGATAGACTTTTGCAATCATATTTTTATGACCATTGATTTTGTTTGAATGAGGAAAAACATTTTCCGGAAAAGAAACTTCTTTGTGCAGTATGCACCGTAAGCATGTATCTTTGGTATAACCTGGCAAAGGTAGTTTTAAGGCTAAAATTTCATGTTGCTGCAAATAACATCACTGATTAAAAAATAAATGTTGCACATACACACGTGTGTGTATCATAATTATAACTATATGGTTAAGATATTTGCTTTACTTATATAAATACATACTCGTATTTGAGAAGAATTACATAACACATCGAATGGAAAAGAAACTTAAGTATGTAATTTAAAAAATATGACACACTTCAGCGTTTCTTTACATTATTTTATTTATTTATTTGGGAAACCTCTAGAACGTGATTGCAATTTCACACCACACAATACATATGTGCATTTCTTGCATACAGTGCAGGAGTTCAACAAATTCAGCAACGGTTTACAGTTGACTTCAAAGCAACCAAGTAAGCAAACATTAAGAGGAGCGCATAAAGGCGTTGCTGGCGGAAACTGTTGGCATGTGATGGATCCGTCACCGACGCTCATTAACCGAGGCCAAAAGCGGCACAAGCCACATTGTCTTCAGACTACGGGACGTGGTGACAGTTTCCACAGCGTCCGTAACGGTTCAGCCGCTTGTAATCGTCTCAATGTACAAAGCAGGATTGCATCACCACAATAGAACACAGTTCGAGATGTCGCCGTTCGACTGATATGGTCCTGTTTCCGACAGAGCCCTATTATAGATTTCAAAACATAACGGGCATCAACTTGCAGGGAATGACAGCTTTGCCTTTCTTCACTGTGATTTATTAGCGTAATGGTGAAGCGGTAACCCTTGGTCGTCTGATCGTGACATTCACCTATAAGTCAGTGCACTGTGACGCATACATTCATACCATGCCCTATAAAGACTTGTTTAACTCGAGTACATGTCGCTACTCGGGCAACTCGTTCGATTTGATCACGAGTTTTTCTGAGCCCTTACTCTTCCACCTCAAAACGTGTTCAGGAATTTTGAATATCTGAACTCATTCTACTCGTTCCAATCTCAATTACATTTATAGGGTATCCGTTACTTTCATGAAAGAGATTGTTGTAGTTTTGTACTCGTATGAAAATATTCATACAAACATGGTGAATTAAATATGTTTCGTATTTCTAATAGCATATTAGGGATCAGCCCATGTTTCCGCTGTTATTACCAGGTTTAAAATGGAACGAACAAAGATACGTCATTTAGGACACTGACATGTTTTCCGTAATGTTTGTTGATTCTAATTGTTAAAATAATGAATAGGACTTGAAGGCGATACCCGTCGCGCACTTGTTGACGGCGCGTGCGATACAAATCGTGCACACACGGGTGTGCAAGAATCGCGCGAAAGTTTAAAAGTAAAACAATATTTTGTACTAGTTAACAATACTGAAGTAAACGCAAGACGCTAATGTAATGAGCGATGGAACTTTAAATGTTGTAGATCATGTACAGTAAAAATATTTATAATTCCCAGTGTATATCTATTTCAATGTTTCTCAAATCATTTTACTTTTCATTTCCTCTCAGAGTATCATGAGTAAGCCTTTTAGTGGCGGTATTATATTATTTTAACGAAATAAAAAGAAGTTTATTCCTAGTAGTGGTAGTGTTGCCACTTAAACAAGTATTTTAGTAAAAAAGTAGCAAGTTCCTAGTAATATGTAGTAATATTCCAGCTATTTCCTTGCCAGTACTTGAGTACTTTTGTAACAAAAAAAAGGCTCTTCACTAAAATGAGCTTTAAAATTCTTGCAAGTGTTTTTTATTATTATTAGGGAAACCCAATAAAAAGATTAAGCATTATTGTGCAAACAAGCCTCATCAATAAGTACACCATTTTTAACTTCATTTATTGGTTCCGCTTTCACGCCTCGAAGAATAATTGGTTTGTAGTAGATTGATAGAAAGCATTGGACTTACTATTTAACTACTATGGACGAACACATTAGCTATTTTCATCGCAACACTTGAATATTCGACCACACCACGCGGGCAAAGCCATGGGTGACAGCTAGTGGATTATAATTATAATTTGACGACTTGAATGCAACGGGAGGGCCGCGTGTGCAATGTGGTGCATCACCACTTGCGGCATACGTCACGGCGGGCTTGTACCGAGCCGTTCGTCGGCGCTATCTCCCGTTCTCACGGCCGGCCGGCCCGTGGGAGCGCCGGGAACAGCCCGCGCTCAGACTTGAGCCGAACACGACACTTACACAAAGATCATTTGCATTACTTACGATTCACTAACATTTTTAGCGAGTCCTTACTTCTGCACTCGCGAAATATTTTCATTAACAAAAATAACGTAGAAAGTAAATATTCTGCTAGAAATAAACCGGGCAGCTAAAACTGTCTATAAAAAACTCTTATTACTTTAATTTTTCTTTTTAACCGACTTCAAAAAAAGGAGGAGGTTCTCAATTCGGGTGTTTTTTTTATGTTTGTTACCTCAAAACTCCGTCATTTGTGAACCGATTTCAAAATTTTTTTTTAGTTCGGAAGCATCTACTTCCAGATTGGTCCCATAAATTTTTTATCGAAATCGCTTCAGTAGTTTAGGTCAAAAAAAAAAAAAATTACGGTCATATATGTGGATGATAGGTCATCAATGTAAACGAAGCAAAAACGAAGTAGTTCCCTGAGACTTTTAAGTTGTTTTTTGGGGCTCCTTTGTGGGGATCTACCGTTTAGTGACCGGTAGGGTATATTACCACCACACATCTTCCCTGCTGTCTGGTAATCGGTTGATAATATCACCCACAACCCCATATCATTCATGCCATCTGGCGATCCGTTTGAGAATTGTACTACCCCGTATCTTTCTTGCCATCTTGCGACTGGTTATGAATATCATCACCTCATATCTTTCCGTGGGGTGAAAGTAATTGATCACTATATCGCTCTTTAATCTCGAGTGATTTAGTGCTTTATAATAAACTAGCTTTCTGCCCGCGGCTCCGATCGCGTGGACTACAGGTTATATCGTGCCCAACTGTGGGATAAAATGTAGCCTATGTCCTTTCCCAGGCTCTAATCTATCTCTGTACCAAATTTCATCAAAATCGGTTCAGTAGTTTAGACGTGAAAGACGGACAGACAGAGTTACTTTCGCATTTGTAATATTAGTATGGATCTACGAGGGAGTTATACGTATATGAATGATAAATGATAACCTTTAAAAAGAATAAAATAAAATATAAAAATTGACCCGCCTTCAAAAAGGGTGAAATAATTTTTTAAAGCTATGTTCAAAAGTAAGTAGTGGTTACGGGTAACACAGTAAATAGGTGAATTCATAGCGGAATAGTAAATAGAGAGGAATTTTTTTTGACGTCTGCGCCGATTTGAACAGGAGCTAGTTTAATGAAATAAGTATTCGCACAAGCTTTTTGGCAGTATAAAAACTAAGATAGTTATGCCATGCGAGTAATTATTTCACCCTTTTTGAAGGCGGGTCAATTTTTTGTTAGAAATATTTTATTTTATGACATCTATTTATACCATGTTTTAAGCGAATAAAATGATTTGATTGACTGATAATAAGAAAATAAAACTCTCATCGTCAAGAGTCCACAGTTTAGTACGCAAAGCATGTATCGCAGGGAAATTTTAAAAGCATGGTGCTCAAAATAAATAAGTAAGTATAACATTTATCGCATCCTTTTATCAAGGGCTTTATATTCTTCTTTTACCTAGCTTTTTCCCGGCCTAGTGCCTAGGTCCGCTTTTCGTCTTTCTCCTCCAATTTGCACAGTAAGGAGGATTTCTTTTGACTTGTACACTTTATACTGCTTCACAAAAAAGGATACTCATATACACTGATTAAGAAAACAAGCACAGAGCTGCACTTGTGTGAAATAAAAATTCAGAGTTATAATGACGACAAATGAAGTATTGTTATAATCGGTTATATTATAGCGTAAATTGTCAAATTACAATTAAATCCTATCAGTGACCAAATCCATGAACTGCTTTAGTGTTCAATGTTTTTTGTCCAACCCTAGCTAGGGTAACATTAGTTATTTGGTCTTAACTTATCACTACAGGTACGAACAGTTACGGTGGTAAGTATTTCTTTATCTCATTAAGCTCTGTCCTAACCGTCGCGTCACTTGTTTGCAGACAGTCTTTGTCTCTGACCATCTGTTGTACTTTCCTCTCCTTTGTTCTTATTATAATTCAAAGCATCTTTTGTCTCAGTGTAGGCGTCAAAAGATGAAAATGCTTTGTGTACTTAGTGAAGCTTTAAGTGGTAAGAATATTTACTAGGTACTTTGACTCACCAATCTTTGCTGAAATCATCAAATATGTTGCTTACCTGCAAATAAACAAAATATAGTTAGAATGCAACTTTAGTGAGAGACAAGTAGGTACAGCCGATATATATATACGATAAGAGCGCAATATTTTATCTTTGAGTGGAGATAATACAGTTATCTTGAATTTTCCCTTTATAGATTAAAAGAAATTGATATATCAAGTGCAGTATATGGTTATCGAATACAATAGTAAGTTGGCTTTAATATTAAGGTAAGTCCACACTTGAATGACGTAGAGTTACTTCACCCAGTTACCTATTATATTGAAGATTATGAAGTGACCAAAATAAGTTCCATTGTAAATGTAAAGATCGCTATTATTAGGCGGTCAGTGACAAGGGTTCGTTAGCAATACAAACGTATTTAAGGTCAAATTACAAAAAGCCCGTTTGAGTGACGTTGAATTAACGAAACCGCTTCTGTTGCATCTCCGTGTGACAGGCGGCCGCGCTATCTCATAGAAAAATAAAGAACGGAAATTAAAATTTGTTTGTTTAAGCTCAAGTAGGGCACAAGCATAACACATGTGATGTAGCTGGACGTACTATTTAATGAGCACCAGTGACAAGGTACTATACTGATGTATTTAAACGTTCTGAAAGGCCATACCTTTGACCAGAAAATGGATTAGGCCGGTAACTTTGATTATGCCGGTAACTTTAATACACAGTTATGGTTCCCCACTTTTTGTATCCCCATCATCCGTACGTCTCAACTTTTCAAGTGACCAACTTGCGCTTTGTTGGTTGCAGTTTTTTGCGTAAATATTGTGCATTACTCCGCCTAAAGTCACGAGTTTGTTCGCTCTGTGCTTGGGCATAGTGTCACAGAGCAGTAAGCGTGGTTGAAAGATTTGACCATATACCAACCATAGGATCGATGAGAAAAGGAAACAGTCAATATCGAAATGAAACGGAAACGTCACTATTAATCTAAAATACGAAAATTCCTTTGCGTCAGTCTAAACAAACAACAATAGTATCAGAACTAATATAAACGCAGCGCGTGTTACTGCAACGAGTTAAATTTCTATGGTTATAGCAAAATTTATTGTGCACGAAACAATTATTTAGCACATAATTACTGAGAAGTTTATCCGGACGGTTAATAAATGAGTTTTGAAGTAAATAATTACATTTAAATCTTGATTGTATGCAACGCAATGCATTGGCGAGCACCTCCGCTTGAAAGTTACGAGCGGAGACTTTCCAATGTCTTTCAAGACTAATTAACTTGTTAATCTTTGTCTAAGTAAGCTGATTAATATGCGAAACAAAAGATGTAATAGACAACAGCGTAGTCCTTCTTAGCAAACTTTGCATTTTAATGGAGCTGTGACATACCTGTGATATAGACAGCAAGCGTTCAAATTAGTTTGATAGAATTGTGCATTTGCACTTCATTTACGTCTGTGACGTCAGTGTTTTTCATTTAAAGGTTTTCAACCAACTTAAAAAAGGAGGAGGTTCTCAATTCGACTGTATGTTTTTTTTTAATGTTTGTTACACGATATCTCAGCCAACTGTCGGACGTATTCAAAATTTTTATTTTGTTCGAAAGAGTATACTTCTGAAGTGGTCCCATATAAATTTTATCGAAAATGATATAACGCTTTAAAAAAAAAACTTACAAACCAAAACGTTATTTAAATAGCTGAATGACGTTGTCGTTTGCAGTTAAGTATTTGCTAATAGGCATTGTAGTCCGCAAAAAATAGGAAAACTGAGGAAATAAAACCATGTAGTTTCAAAAGTTGCAGCAGGCCGAGTACGATAGTGACAGCGCCGCGACAACACCGCGGTTCTATGTATAAATGTCAACATTGACAACGCCATAGGGCGAGCAAGCCTTTGCGCGGGACCCTCGCGCAATCAAAGTGAAGTTTCAGCGTGAGCCGAGCGCGATTTTGTCGTTATCGTGCTAGAGCTGCTGGATTATGTAGGGATAGCTCCCTTGAATGTTTTTGGAACTTCATAAATTAATTCCTTTTTTGACACTAGTTATCTACTTGGCGCGAACTATTGTAGGGATTGAAGTCGGAGACTCAAACGTTTGTAACGTGGAAAATTATATGTTTTATAGGTAAGGTCAAAGTAACACCCGACTTTCCTCAGACTCCCGAGGCTCAAAACAAGGAATATAGTGAATAATAAATATTTAAAAGTTAACACCATAGAATTTATAGCATAAGAAAATGTTATTGGTATTCACTTTTTTATAAATTATTATTCTAGGTTACAGTCGCAATACTTTTTTTAGGTTTTTTAAATGTTACCTAATAAGAAGTGGCAGTCTCATAGAATTTTCTGTGACCTAACTGTCAGATATCTTAGAGAAAATGCTTATTATTGTTGGGGTGCTCACAAGTCTCCGCAGTCTGTATTTAACCCCATTTTGCAGGTTCGAGATATGGGATACACACAGCCCACAGACCCGAGGCTTGGTATAATGATCCATTGAAATGAAGAGATTGCCAAGTCTTCTAATTAGGTATTACATACAGCTGGGATTGTGTTGTGACTATGAGAGACTGGCCCATTCAACCGTTATCCGATTAAAGTTAATTAGGGTTTAAAATCTAGATGTGTATGAGAAATAGTCTCTCAATAAGCTTAGATAGAAAGCTTAGTTTATTACAAGTGTAAGAAAATAGATAGGAAATAATTTGATATACTCAGTAGTTAGTAAGACATAATAATGAAGAAACAGTACATCCATTAATTTGTAACCAACACAGTCGCCCGATTGCAGATTGTCCATTAAAATTAATACTACTTCTAATGTCACACTGTCACTTGCCGTCTTGTTGACGTCAATAAGGATGGCAATCAATTTAAAGGAGCTTTAACTTTTACTAACGTGTCTGCAACTGAGTGAGGTGGTTAAAAATAAATGTATTAAAAAAGTACAACTATAAAACTTTATCGTTACGTTAAAGTTAGAAGACACTTTTTTGTAGCTTCGTGATTTTTTTAAACGCAACAATATTTTACAATAAAATTGATTAAACAAATTCAGTGGATTGCGTAAGTTCCTCCATATAATTATCCTCTTGCGCAGCCACAGCTATTAAGCCCACATCGCACTTTCATATCAAATTGTGTTGCGTAGTTATTTTATACTAGCTCACATTATTCTCCGACGATTTAGACGAATTAAGGTATACTAAACTACAAACAAGAAAACAAGGGTAGAATAGGCAGTAAATAGGTAATCTTGCAAAATTTTTCTTTTCAAATTTTTTTTTATTTTGTTGTGTTATATTTAATTGTAATAAATTACACACAAGCAATTTTATGTTGTATAACATTTATCACTTAAATCTTTTGCAATTTGTATAAAATTGTGTGTACGTTTATCGAAGGAGTAACGCCTCAGAAATCGCTGTATTGACCAATTCGATATAACTGTTTTGCGACAGTTGACCTATATAGTATTTACAATTATTACTCAAACTGTCGGAACTGGTAAAGTCTATCATCAAATTTGAAAGCCGATAACTAAGAGACAACCGGAGCGACGCCGCGAGCTAGAGCTAGTCTGTACATTAAACTCGGCGGACTATCATCTAAAACGATCTGGAGAAATTGCGTGTTCTGGTGTCAGAGGCACAGGCAAGACGATTTGTCTTTAACAACGCATACTCTATGTCCATACCGTGATAAGGTCGCGCAACACTGTAAACCCAATAGGAGTCAATAATAGCCGGTAAACGCAACGTTATTTGTTGTACCTTGATGATCTGGGAATCGAATGCAATCGGTTTCCCCTTTCAACGTTTCGCATTCTAGAACTGTCTTGCGGACGCAAGTGAATTAATCTTAACATTAAAAGCGCACTGATGAAAATGTACAATTGGAAGAACAGGACGGGGAGGACCAGAACGCGATGCTATTATTTTCATTTCTTAATGGAAACGCCCGTATAGCGGTCAGTCAACTGGTCATACCATAAATCCGTAACTGGTAATTTCATCGACAATTTCCAAGTGTTTTCACTCAAATCGCTAACAAAATAATGACTAAGCAACGCTGCCCCTAACACTTTATCGTGGCTCTCTCCAAGCCTGGGTTTTATTAAATCTTGAGCTATATTATTGTGCCACGCTCGCGGCGACTAGAAATGACCCGTAATCGAAAGAGATAGCCTGATTGCAGATACGTGGTGACAGAACGTGATGGAGGACTTCTCCATTATCCAATTTGCGTAGAAATCGTTATTTTGATTGGCTATACTGATATTCTGAATTGGAAACAACCCGGCAAGTAGTCAAACCCATAGTGGCGTCAAATTATGCACCAACCAAGATCGGCATCGTTAGCACGCCTCAGTGCCGTTACCTCAAAGTCCTTCTACCAGCGACACTAATTTTCAATCAACACAGTTCAAAAAAACAACATTTCAGACGTTATTTATTTGATATCATTCATCTTCAAGAGAATGTTGCGTGCATTCAATAAGTCCACTAGAAAAGCAAAAGAATTCAGATGATGATTCATGCTTTAACGATTTACCTGCCCGAAGTCTGCAATCCTAAACGCACTTAATTAAGTACGTTCATCGTTAAAACAATCAATACACAAAGTAATACAAATTGTTCCCACAGGAAGCACGAATAAACTAGTTTAATAAGAAGAGGAAACTATTAAGTTGTCGCGGAGAGTCCTATTAACCGTAGCATCGACAAGATAGATTTATGGAAGGCGCGCGCGTAACGCGACGCTGCCGCACCAAAATAGACGAAGATAATCCCTCAGTGAGCCGCTTGACATCTTATTTCGATAAAAACTCAGACTATTTAAACGATCTGTCCGTAAAATATATTTTTTCTAGCTTAGAATCGACAAGTCGAGAATGTAGTTCGAGCTTCCCACTGTGGATAAAGTGGACTGCATGGACTCGATGGCTTAAGCAAATCCGTCATTGTTTTATGTTACGACCTCACGTGCAGACCAACGTACGCATGAGTATTTTTACTGTTGGATCTAAAATGTAAGCGACATGGCGTCGAGAAAATGCGAAGAAAGTGGGTTGATTAAGAGTCAGTTCAGTTATGTTGTACATCAAACAATCACCGTCAACAGTTTATCTGGTACGTGCGTTCTCATTAAGACAATAAAACAAAATGCGTGAGTTTGACATGAAGACATCAAAACGGAGCAATTAGAAAGCCCTTCGTGAGCGCATTTTATCTTAATGAGAATTTTTCGTGCACCCAAATTGAGTACCTTAATAACTTGAAATCTTGTCGATGTGATTTTATCCAAACTTTGACGACAGGCTAAATAAACAATGTATCTTTAACAATCAAATAGCACCTTACGATAAATACAAATACTATGGATTCGTAAAGTTTATGTTTGGTAGTTTGTTATGGATTTTAGTGAACAAAGTTTCTTTGTGCTAAAAGCCTTAATTACTGTTAACCGACTTTTAGAGTCACGCAATCGCATTCAAGGTGAAAAAATAAGGCTGTGTGAACTTAACCTATTATTTGAGGAAACATTGTTTTATCAATTCATGAATACCATTATTGAAGTATTATTATTTTGTACGAACATAAGTTGGCGCAATATGTTGATCGTGGAGAATTTATGCAAAAATGATAAAACACTACACAAATCAAATACTCGTACTTCCAAAAGGACAATTTAGGATACACACATCAACACAGTACAATGTACAAATGTACGATTATGTGGATGTTTTATTTGATGAAGTAGTTTGTGTTTAAAAAAGAAAAGATTGACAAAATAAAGATCAAAAACGTAATCAATGAATTAAACGGCAAATAAGTATTTTCTTTTAGATTTTTGTTTTATAACTCTAAAAAAAATTATAACCCCCGACATTCATCGCATAATAATAATAACTCAAAAACATATAACTATTAAACATCTGAACTAATTTTGATCAAATATACCCAGGAACATCTCGATTACGTCAGCTTTCAAAAAAAATTAAATCGAAATCGGTCCATTCGTTTAGGAGCTATGATACCACAGAGCGAGACACACAGATGCACGCGTCAAACTTATTATTAATATAATAACAAATAATAAGTTTATTTGACATTACAAAGATAGCCAGCACATTAAAATATTTTACAAGGTTTGTCCACTGAGCTATATTATTAGGGACAGCAGCCACTTAAAATATGTTTAATAAAAACCTGTGCTATAAGTGTCTGCTTTACAACTTGAGTCACAGTCTAGGGATATTGCACGATTATTGATACAAAAGAGGTCTGTTTGAGAAGCTATAAAAGCATACTCGAGATACATGGATGGATACCTACAATAGATGAATTTTCAATTATAATCAATGAATTTTAATTTGCTTGAAATTTGTGAAAAAATTTCGGAAACGTAAACGAAAATGCCTTTTTTTTGCTTATTTTATAAAAATAGTGGAATTTTATGCGCAAACTTTTCTTTATTTCTAAGATTGAAAATTCAGGTTTACCACTTGCTTAGGGTGCTTTTCCACCAGAGATGTGCTATGCAGCTATGCTGCGAGGATGTGACAGCTAAGCTACGTAACTATGTGACCGTTTTCACTGATGCTAAGCTATGTAGTGGGGCGAGTAAGATGTGCTATGAAGATGCGCTGCAGCTAAGTAGCTGCGCGAGGAAGATGCGCAGCTCGAGCTATGCGATGTATCGATAGTAGGGAGGCGGGGAAGAGCGGCGGCGGCACGGTGAGGGGATAGGCCATCTATAGCCCGCATCCATAGCACGCATCTATAGCCCGTATCCATAGCACGCATCTATAGCCCGCATCCATAGCACGCATCCATAGCACGCATCTATAGCCCGCATCTATAGCCCGCATCCATAGCACGCATCCATAGCACGCATCCTTCCATATAAAAAACATAACTTAGTTGAATCCGTTTCCACCACTGCTATGCTACATGAAGGAATGAATATGATTGGTGGAATTCAAACGCATCCATAGCAACGCAGCATAGCACATCTCTGGTGGAAAAGCACCCTACTGTTTTTTTTATCTTTGCATTTACATATATTGAGTATCTTTTTTCTCAAACAGACCTCTTTTGCATAAAAATCGTGCAATATATATATTATATTATTGATGAGTTATTGAATTAATATTTACTTGACGTGAGCACTCGTGAATTACGACATGTCATATACACATATTCCTCAGGATCGGAAAATCAGAAGGTAAGATCCAGTATACCAAAAAGGTCGTCAGGTAGTAAAATAACATTCAGTTTTACGTAGTGATTTACGACGGCGACATGAGCGGCTGCCTAGCAGGAACGCGGCGGCTGCTGTTTGCTCACATCACTGATAAGATAACCTTATCATCACGTAAATATTTGCTACGAAACTCAGATATTTCATATTATTGGAAAGGTAAAAGTAAGTCGATTTATTAGTCCACTGATAACAAATAAGAGATTGAGACCTCATTACATTTTTGAAAATAATTTCTCGAGGAGTATGCATTTCAAACAGAAATTTGTGCACGCCAAAGAATATTTAAACAACCTTCTTATTTTATTATTAGGTACTCGCATAAATACACTTTATAAACTCATCCACATGAAACCTGTCAGCGTCAAATGAAGAATTGTACAAAAAATGACCTAGTCTGGATGGCAACTGACTGCAACAACAAGTAACGGTAAACTTAGATTACGATTTTGACTGATGCCACTTTCGGAGGCCATTGTTAACGTGCGGCTCGCGAATAGACCTTGCAGAAAACTGCCGAAGAATGGACATAGTTTGTAATACGGAAACCATGAAACGAAACTGTTTGGAAACATTCGCTAAAATAGATTGTATTTGGTTTGGCAATACATATGTATTGTAATATGAACGATCAGTTTGGCAAAAGCGGGTTTCATCAACTAAGTATTACGAATTTTATAGGCTTCTTATTTTCGTAAACTTGAACAGATTGCGAGTTCTAAAGGCATTGCCTTTAGATTCGGAATGGTATCTGACTGAAAGTCATAAAGTAAACAAATGTTATAAACGAAAAGTACAATGCAGAGATTCATAAAAGTTTCGGTAGGAATACAATTGGTAGATCTAATCGATTTTCTCCGAAACCAGCGAAGGAGAATGTACAAACAAGGTATCAGTTTTGGAAAAACAGAAAAAAGGTGAGGTGTTTCACGGCGGAAAGCAAAACAAATTGCAATTAAACGAGCTGTGATAACTGGGGCATGAAGAGAGCGTTGCAACAGCCGGACGCGCCGAAACCTGCGCCAGCGCCCCACGAATAAACCGCATAAGTATGCCGAATTCTGATTCATCAAGTTCCATCCAATATACCACATTTGCAGATTACAATACGTACCCTGTTTAAACCGGACCGGTAACACGGGAAAAGTGGCGATAGTTTACACATATTAGACTATACGAGAGCAATAGATACTATTCCTATGATTTATACAATGATGAGTACTTAGCCATTGAAATGCAAACTTTACATCTGATCTGCATTAGTATAAATTTAAAAAAACAAGAGAAAACAAAGTCTCAATTAAAAACCCGTTGAAATGAATTAACCGAAGTTCAACAAATCAAACTGCAGTGCTATTCACTAGGTCACAGAGCCAATTAAACAAATCAATTTAGAGAAAAAACCGGTCAGCAAATACGGTTAATATTCAAATACATAGTTTAATGGCGCGGTACCAGATCTACAGACCATAATAAAATACTCATACGTACAGCGATAACCATAAAAGTTTACAATATAATCGTCGTCATTTAGATTAGCACCGACTCCACGCCATACTCTTGCCTACTCTCTCTGTTGAACACTGTTGCAAAGAAAAATAAGAACAATTAGCCACTACAGTTGACTGAAGGTAGATGGTATATGTTTACATGAACGACAACGAAGACTTAGTAGAAGGAGACTCAAGTTTTGATCTATAATTAAGTATTGATTGTCTCTTTCTCTCACTATCAAAAATTACAAACTTTGCTACTTAAGTATGGACCAGAATCTCAGTCGCATTCTGGAATACGGACCTTAGTGATCAATTTTTGAAATATTAACATTGTCAGCGTGTATTGAATACGATTAGGGTAGTTACATAAAGTATGAACATATTTTAATTTAAACTTTGAGTTACTAATTTACAATAAATCATAAATTTCGGATTCAAGTAGTTTTAATCACGAGTTCTAAACACGCCATCTTTAATATGTACGCGACTGTTTCTATCCATCGAAGATGTCGTGATTGAAATTCTTTGTTGTTATACTTCGCAACGTTTTATAATAAATCCAGTGTAATCCAAAATAAACAAAAATAATTAGGCACGAAATATAAAATCGTAACAGAAGAGAAATCAAGACATCATTACCTGGGTGGATCGGGAGTGAAGGAACTCTCTTGGAACGTGTCAGTTGTTAGATTTCCAGTAAAATTTAGTAAAAAAAGCTGTTACGCTTTTACGCCTAAACTACTGAACCGATTTTGATGAAATTTAGTATATAGATAGATTAGACCTTGGGAAAGGACATAGGCTACATTTTATCCCACAGCTGGGCACGAAATAACCTGTACTCCACGCGGGCAGAGCCGCGGGCGGAAAGCTAGTTTCTAATAAAATAAAGCAAAAGAGATGGCTTTGAATCATGCAATGCAGCAATCTGCGGTCTCTGCCTACCCCGATGGGGTAGAGGTGAGCTAATGTATGTAAGTATTTATTTACATGTTCACTTATCTTACCTTATTATTTGTATCATTCTGCTGGACGTAGAACACCACAATGCCGATGGTCGGTGGATGAGATCCGGCGGACGGCTTGATCGTATTATTTTGTATTTTTTTAATTTAAGTTATTTATTTTATTCGATGGTCGTCTATAAATCAAGCAATGTATTTTCAAAAAAATTACGTTCAAGCACGATTATACAAGAAAAAATAAAAAATTCTCGATACACGCTAGGGATACATTTTTTTGTATGAGCTAGTGGTATACTTGTAGGTACTTTCAATGCGCGTTTTTCTGATTTTTATGAGAATTTGATGGACTGCAATTTTAATGTTTATCTGATATTTACTTGTTTAAATGTTTAAAAAAACGCGTTTAGGTATAGAACGGAAACAGCGAGTAACTCACTAGGTAATACTGAAAATTTTCATCCCTTACGTTTCTCAAGTAATTTTTTATAGCGTAAAAAATGTGCATGAATGCAAAAAAAATTTGATGTGTGTATGTACTTTCGGTATAATTATTGGTTCAATTCAATGAATCCCAAACAAAATATTCAAAGCATGGTGTTAAAATAAAATCAGAGTACAACATATTAAGAATCAATAAATATGGTTGATAAAATTCTCGAACCACAAAACAAATTTTATGGAATTTCAAATGGGGTGGAACATTAACAAAAAATAAAGAATCGCATTATGCGGGCGTCTCGTGGTAATAAAAAAAGGAACCTTAGTGCACTGAGATAAAAGACACGACAACACAACCATACAAGTTAGACGTCCAGCGTGTCACAGCACGGGATAAAGAGGGTCACGAAAGTATATATAAAAACTTTGAACGTCGATCTTAGGACATGATGACAACCATTTAATACAAAGTTGGTTAGATGAATTGTGGAAATCAGACTTAGGATTAACAAAAGGTTCACAACATGTTAATATAAAAATTCCGGTTCAATTCGTGCAAAGTTAATGCAAAACGACTCTCAGAGATATAATACAACAGTTGAAAAGAAAATAGCAGTGCTTGCAGCGCAGCGTGTTGTAAACACTAAGCTGTGGTTTTTAAAGTGAATAAATAATCGATTATTCAATTTCTCTAATATCCAACGAGCACTAGAGCATTGAACGGCAATTATCCAGCGCCCGCAGTCTTTTAAACGATAATAAGCCCTGTAATAAGCTTGCTCATCAGCAGACGATCCGTCTGGGCATTCCGGTTCCTCAACCTTTAAATCTCACTTTCTTTCATGGAAGTAATAAATTTCCACATGACATTTTTGGACGCTTGCCATTTTTCTCTTACGCAACCACTGGTACTCATCCACTTACACACGCACTATTTGAGCACTTATTTTTCAAGACCAGGTCATTAGAGGTGCGATTTTCTTCCTTACTCCTACGAGATAAATACAATAAGAATGGCAACATCCAAAATGTCATACTTTATGTATTCTTCAGTATACAGTGAGTCAAGAGGAAATGCCGGATTAGAATAACTACGCAAAAAAGGTGATTGTACCGATGAATTGGACAACAGAAATTAGAGTTCCAGTTGGATAAGAAAATTCGTGCTGCCAGAAACAAAAAACGCGGTGATAAAGTCACGTTTACAAAGCGAAGCCAAGCGTGCAACAAGTGGCAAGAAAACGAGCGAATTCTCAAAGAAGAATTTGATTTAATGAGTTTGCTTCAGACGAGTTAAGTTGACGAATTCATGTCGTCAAATTAATAGTTACAGAGCACGAGAGTCTCGAGATAAAGGGGATGTAAATGTGTAGTTGAAATCAGAAAGATCATAACTGTAAATAAGCCTGCTCCTGCAGGGCCCGTCCGTGCTTGACAACTAGTTTACATTACGTGCAGTTTTTTTTTATTATTTGCTGGTTTTGGGAAGGCTCCGCGATTTACAACTACATAAACACATTAAGACATCGGAAACAAAATTTGAGACAAATCATTTATGAAGCAAATGACCGTCACAGCTTACGACTTTAGATTTTTAGAAATATTACCTTTTAGCCGCAGTCTGAGAGACTGATTAAGTTCAACATCATAGAGAAAAATAATATGAAAAACAAAAAACATATACACATGTTTAGATTCTAGACAGTTGCCGATCTTTAATAGGATTCTAATGATACCAAACGAAAGGAATCGCACGGCAATTTAAAAATAAAAAGTTACAAAATTCGTTGCGGTCTAACAGACCGCAGGAAAAAGGTTAAAGTTTAAGAACACCGTGTCACCTGGCAGTCTGATTAATATTACAGTTAAGCGCTGTTCAACTAGAAATGTTACGTATTGCAGTGCAGTAACTACCTATACAAGGAGTACAGGATCCGATTAACCTCGAATTCGAAACTCACAAACCACATTCACACCGGCACTAAACGGTCAAGGCAAGCGGTGCAAACTAAAGATTAATTCTCTACTGAACAACCTCATTCATGCTCATGTATGACTCAATTAAACATAATAAAAACAAAGACAGATTAAATGATGTCAGAATGATGCACACGAAAGATAAGTAGAGGAAATAGGAAAGATAATAAGAGAAAATCGAAAAATATGGAATGGAAAAGGCTAATATTCAGAGAAGGTAGTTCCGTGCGATTTAAGCAAATCCACATGTAACCTTGAATTCTAAATATCTACAGACGCTCTGCATTTCCTTCACCGAAAGGCCCGCATATGTTGGTAAGTCGGGATAACCACAGTCAAACCGCACTTGCAAACAGGTTTTGGTGCACTATTATTATTAGGGGCTCGTGCCAATATATACAGGGCGGAACATGCTTTTACGGGAAATTACAATTTTGTTATTTTGTATTAAGTGATTGCAATAACTTATACCGAAAAGTAAGTGGATACCACACAAATGCAGATCTTATAAAAAAATAACACTTTTTTTAC
This sequence comes from Aproaerema taeniolella, assembly GCA_949987775.1. NCBI lineage: Eukaryota > Metazoa > Arthropoda > Insecta > Lepidoptera > Gelechiidae > Aproaerema > Aproaerema taeniolella. The sequence continues at coordinate 11,482,384 of OX465242.1, read as the reverse complement.
GGTTATAGTCTATTATTACCGTCAAACCATGCATCTACACTTGCACATTCATTCAATATTGGGCACAATAAAATTATGAAATTGTAAATAGTTGTAAAAGCAAAGGTATAACAAAATTGACGCGGAACAAGAACCGACTGTGATCATGAGTCGGCCACGCGCGGAGCCGGCGAGTTGCAAACTGTTCCGTTCCGTTTCAAACTAAACATCAACCGCCACGCGGAGGGTGCCCTACCTCTCCGTCTCCTTCACCAACTGAAAATGTATCGCGAGCGAGGGAGACAGACACGATTCACGCTTTACTCCAGTCTTATCGCAGGATTTTACAAGTTTACAGCGACGACGTGAATAGTTACCGAGCATTAGTCAGAGAGGAACGGAACGATTCAGTTTTTTTGTGTGTTTGGCGGGGTTTTTACTTTTCCAGTCGAATATTGTTGGGATTTGAGTTTGAACGTATATTTTTTTGCTATCGAAACGTACGAAACAGAAGCAAGACTTGCACGCGAGCAGTCCAATAGCGAGGCGCGATGAATAAAGGACTCTCAGACTCTCAGCGAATTAAATAAAAACTTAAAAATATCATGAAAAACGCTTCTATAGGTAAGGGTTAAGGCACAATTCGTTAAAGAAATAGTTTTGTAACCGGAAGATTGCAGGATCAAATCCCGGGCATCTACTTTGTAAGCCTACGACCGATGATTCGGAGCGTTCGTCGGATGTCAGTACATCTCATTTCAATTGGTTCTTGATAAAAGAGCATCCATGTTTTTCGTAATTTCTCTAGTGTCAGAGTATATTAAACCTTCGCGTGCTTTTTGAACACATGGTGTACGAGATTTGTATCGCACGCGGCTTAAACAAGCACGCGAATACCAAGTAAAAAAAACCCTGTAAGGAGCTTAAACAAGCACGCGAATACCAAGTAAAAAAAACCCTGTAAGGGTTGTAATACGCATTACGCCAGTCTTGCCTGCTCTCTTGCGCTGTACAAATGACAGTGACAGATAGTGACAAATATCGGTCGTACATCGATCGTAGACTTACAGAGAGATGCCTGGTTCAGGACTGTACCACTAAATTCGTCTTTTAGATATGTGAACAGATTTCTCATTAAATTTGACTTGCAAAAACATTGTGATGAAACCCGTAAGTTCTCGAAAGGCGCGCGGTCCGCAAACCGGCATTGGGCCAGGGTGGTGGACTATGGCCTAAACCCCCTTCAATGTTTCTATGGGGGCCCGTGACCCTATGTGGGGACGTTATATGGGCTGATGACGATAGGTAATTGTAGTTTTGATAACATAATGTAGGTAATATCATAGATAAAATTCTATCTCTAATTTAATACTGGATTCCAACCTATCTATGTCCTCGTTTACCCTAAATTCATTCTAAATAATGATGACAAACATTTTTTCCTATCTCCAGACTAGTTTTTACGATTAATATTACCAGCCAAACTTTAAAAAATTGCATCTTAAAAGTGCAGACGAGCAATAAATGTAAACACGAGTAAAGTCACCAGCATTAATACATTATACTATACATTGTCACATTTTGTAAAATTTGTTTAATTTGTGGTTGTTAATTACCTTACCTAATTATAAGATACAGCTTATAGCATGGGTACTTATTTGTGCGATCTAATTTTGCTACGTCAATTTGAATTAAAGGTTTTCTATGTTTATATTTTATACTTAAGGGCGTTTATATTGCTCGTGACTGTACGTAGTACACGTAACTGGCCTTAATCTACAATTGCTATCTAGAGAAGTCCTAGACGATCGATCAACATAAACGTCGTATAGCCTACTTTAGAATTAGATTATCGCATGATATGAGTACCTGCGAGGTGACGTTTTTTGGTACAGACAAAGCTTAAGTAATTTATGTGCATAAACTTGAAAACTACATCTAGTAGGGGTTGAATAGACCTAACGAAAAATCTACATACTTAGTCTACCAAAATAAATTAAGATGCACGTTCCAGAGAATTTAATGTCGATTTTTCTTTCTTATACAGTTTTTTCATAATTATAATAGTTTTTTAAAATTAATTTAGAAAAAAAAATGGGTATAAGAAATCCGGCTTCCTAATAATGGGTCCCGATTGTTAAAATCGTTATGTTATTCAATAATATTCAATAATAAAAGTCTTGACTACTGGACTTACTTGTTTTTTTCTTTTCAGTTTTTATTACGCAGTCGGGTTTTTTAATTTTCTAAATTAATTTATTTTATTTTACATGTTTTAGTTAGGGCCATATATTAATATTTGTATGATTTTCTCATTAGCTGTATGTATACATATCTCACTTGCATAAAAATTTTACAATTTCCGAATTAAAAGCCTATATTTAAGTGGAAATCGTTACTAACCAACTTTAAATCGTTATAGATCCAAAACGGTAATTTTGATTGAAAAACGATATTAGAAACTTAATCATGAATTTTAAATACCTATTCAACGATACCCCATTTGACATAGTTCGACAATTTTAATTTATTTCTTTTTCACATTATGGCGTCCAAAATCGGCCATTTTGATTTTTTTCAAATTTTCATACTTTCTATGACCTGCGTGCCGTCCTGAAAAATCCAACGACGTATCGTTTATCAAAATCGGCCCACGCGTTTGGTCTAAATAGTGCCACAAAGGTACAAACATACATACATACATACACAGGCTGATAAACACATTACCCTCCTTTGCGTGGTGCAGTCGGGTAAAAAGGGAAAAACTGCGGTTTCGGATATATTTTCGGGGGAAAAGGGGTGAAGGAGGAGGCAATTGCGGTAGCACCGTTCAGATTTGTATTCAGCAGGGTCTAATTGGTTTTAAAAAACTCAGTGCTAAAGTAAGAGTTCATCAGCTGATGAATAGTTACAAAGCAAAAATAAAAAATTTGGTAGACCAGTTTTCAACGCTAGTGTACCAAATTTTTGCGCGCGAATCAAGCAGCTGAAATACAAAGTTCTCATTTCGAGCATATAATATTTTGTCAATAAATTAAGATTACAAAAAATTACAATCAACCAGATTTAAAAAATTCCGGTATTTGGCTAAGTAAAGTAAATAGGAAGGAAATTAAAACTGTATAAATAATAATCAATAGATTTCTACAAATACGGTTAGGAAACTAAACTTTACGTGCAGCAATAGAAGCAGTCGATTAATTTAATTTTGCGTATTCTTTGTACGGAATGTGGAAATAATATTATCGCGAAACAATCATATCGCGAACTATTTCAACACTAGCTACACTCGTTTTAGTAAAAATACAATCTGAACCTTTAATAAGAGTAGGTTGTAAAATCAAGTAATAAGTTAATTCTCACATGTTGTAAGGAAAGTTTTTTTCTCGATCGGCTTCTTTTATTTTGACCCCAATTCGTTCTGGGCTGCAAAAATAAACCTATCATTGTCAAAAGTTTTCCATCATAGATTTGGTAATCATTATTTAGTAATAATTTACCAATTTGGTGATCGATAAAACATGCATGAGTCTAAATACACACATCAACACTGTCTAGGGATATTGCATGATTTTTCATACAAAAGAGGTGTGTTTGAGAAGCTATAAAAGCATACTCGAGACACATGGAGGGACATAATATAATTTTCAGATGAGCAAGTGTTACCAGAGTTTTCAATTACAGCCAATTACCTAAAGCCCTGTATAAGAAATTTATACAGTACCTATTTAAGTAGTACTCAAAACCTACACTATAAAATCTCAACATACATACAGGTGTAAAAGACAACTTAACAAAAACTGAAACCCTGGACTCGGACAGTCATTCTGAATGATCTTCCAGTGGAATTTTTCTCCGGAAAATTTTCATTTTTTCATATTTTATTTTCTGCTTAAGTACATTTTTTATTATTTAATCGAATACACTCCATTTTGCAAAAAAAACAATCAAAACAACGTAAAACACGAAAACCAGCAATGTACATCGCACTCCGATAGCAGCGCGGCGCGGTTACGCGATACATTGCGTAGCGCCAAAATAGGTAAATAATGACTACTCCTTAACATGACGTTTCCGGGAAAAAATAATTACTTATAGCTGATGATAGGTATACACCATTTAAGTATTTGCTAAGCTGTCCATAACACCCTGTATATGAAATACCCGTAACTAATTAAAATTGTAAATGTTCCTTGATATTAAAGTAAATACTCATCTTAAAAAAGAATAAAAATAAAATTTATTCATATTGCATACGTAAGAATTACGTAAGATACAACGATCGGCTTGCAAATAAATTGTTTAAAATTCTCCGCATGCATCGAAAGCGACAAATCGGATGTGAACAACAAAATTGCTCGAGGAATTGTTGTTTTGTTCGTAATAAAAGACACATAAATATGGCGTGAAGTATTGTCCGAGAATATGGCAATAGCAGCCCGAGAAAAACATAATTGGTTATACGATGTGTGCTCACTTTCACCGACACTATGTTTGTAACATTACTTGATAAAGGAAGCAGCAAATGTCTCGTAGAACATCAGCAAGAAATACCACAAAAAGCTCCCTGCGGCACTAAAGTGTTCACATTCCAATTTCAATAATGTGGAAGGAAGTAAGATTACTTTAAGCTGATCTGTGCTTGTGACAGTGTGATGCACGAAGACTGTTTCGCAACCAGTCACTAGTAGTAAGTTAGTAACAAGCAAAGGGACATAAAAAGTCGATGAAAACCCAGAGTACTTTCTAACAAAGAGAGTAAAACATTTCTATACAAAAGATTGACGCTTTAAAACGAATCTGGATCGAGATAACAATAGCGTGAACTGATTTACGAAAGATCTTCCGAAACTTTCACTTGGCCCTTCGAGTCAAAGCATTACCTACCATTAGGGACTTTTCTCTTTTTAATGTACATGCAATAGGCTTTAAGGGCTTTGCTATTGTAAGTGTTATGTAAGAGAAACGTGAAAATATAGTAAGGCCAATACTTGTAGATTGTAGACATGGTTTGTTTAAAGTAATGACTAAACGGTAGTCAGTGTTTTGTGTGTCAAGTGCAATGTTTACGGAATTGGAGCATTTCGGAGGCATGACGCGATCATTTCATATTAAAGTAACACCAACTTTCTGCCTAGTCATACCATACTGTGATGACTGTTTTCGTTAAAAGCCAGAGCAACACGCAACAAAATGTTAAAACCATGAAGACTTGAGTACATTGTAAGCAGCGCGTTGCAGTCCACGCAGCACCGCCAAAGGGAAAGAAATAATTGATTTTTAATGGGAAAATCGTCGACAATCCCCACTCTTGCATAACGACCTATTCAGAGCTTAATCGAAAGTGTTAGATAGAAGCCATGCGTGTGAGAAAAAATAGTCTTAATTGAATATATTAGTATTTAATGCATCATAATTTATTAATTTTATCTGACTAAAAGCAGGAATCGTCTTCTTTTTTGACTTCGGCAAGGAGGGCTAAATTTTGTTTGACATGAAGTAGGTATCCTAAAAAATCTAATATATAAAAGCATAACACGTGTTTATAAATTGATTGGTTGCAAAATTCCGACGCCGTTTATCAACTACAAGAACTGATGTCATAAACAATATAAACAAAAGTCTGCTGAAAGACATGTTGCCGTATATTTTACATTGGAGTAATTATAAAGCAAAATCAAGTGGTTAGGTATTTAGATCGATTTGATAAACAATCGGGACGAATATGGGCTCGTCCTTTCACCAGCTCCAACCCCTTACAAACACATAATATATCAAAAGGAAACAAACTATCCTTCCTTAAGCAGCGTAATGGACGTTATCTCTTCATTTATATCGAGTTACAATTACTCTGTGCTTCCCGGTCTTGCGCGCTGCGTAGGCGCATTTCCGTATTTATTGGAGATGGAATCCACCATCGATATAAAACCGATAAACCTGTTACACAATGCATCTCGGGCCCATTTGCGGCTCTCAATGCTACCTTCATCTAATTTTAAATAACACTATCAGAAAATTCTAGGTAACGAACTTTTTTACTGGTGACGAATAGTTAATAATATTTAAGCTTTATTGGAATTGGGCAAACGCCAAGACAAACTATAGTCGTTTGCGACAAAGAAATTGGTTCGTTGTGGAAAAGCAAGTACTTACCTATCTCGTAGCTAAAACGTGAAGTTTGAAGAAGTTAAGACATTAAAATATTTTTAAAAACGTTGTATTTAGTTCATTTATATTTAATTTAGTGTATTATGTATGCAATTTAAAATGAAGTTTTTAATTTTGTCAAATCCGTTTCGACGAATTTTATTTAGTACTTGTAGCTAAATTACTATCTGGGTATGTCTGGGTACGCAGTTTAAAACTATACAACCGGTCTCCGATATTGTTCAGAGATTATTCAAAGTTCTTTTTTAAGTATAGCAGAGAAAAGCAAATTTTTGTCCTCAGTTCGTAAATCGTTCTTTAAAGCCGAGTTTGTGAAATAAGGCATTTGCTGGATTATTTTATAAGATTAGATGGTACTTTTTTATTTTTTATTGTAAGATGGGTTAACTCTTGACCTCAATCTGGACCAAGGTCCATAGATGAGGTCGACGATGGAGCGAGTTAACCCAGAAAATGCCTATTAAGGCACTGGCACTCCCACGTACAGACGGAACACAGCTAGCTGTTTGGCGTTAGACTTCGGTAGGAGGGTGGTCGCGAACCAGACGGCCCTTTACAGATAACTGCATGAGACCATAGGACGCCACCTCAGATTCAGAACAAATTGAGATGTCGTTGCCTGGGGTGGATTAATAGGAGGCAGGGCTCATTTGTGTTTCCTTAGTCGCCTCTTACGATACCCACGGAAAGAAATGGGGTGGCGTTATTCTCAACCGATGACCACACGGCATAAACTTTCTTACTTTGGGTACTTTCGAAGTTTATACTAATAAGAATAAATTCATTTAAAAACACCCCTATAATTTACATTTCTTTAACCGTTGATGTATTTTCGTATATGTTAGGGGCAATGAATAATTTCCGTGAGAGGCTTGCACATCTGCAGCTTTAGTGTTGCAACCCGCCCACGGTCGCCCACTGCTCGCAGCGCCGTGTTAATGATGATGCACTATTGCTACGCTCAAGTAATTTTACTAAACCAATAATGATCCTTCACGCAACCCACAGCCTAATCAAAATGTCAAATGTAATTAACCGAACTTCAACCCCGTTGCACCAAGTCCTATTAATGAAAGTTCTCGCGAAGAAGCCTTTCTTTGTTAATGAAATGGCTAGAAAAAAGTCGAAATTCAAGCATTGTGGCCCACAATGGGTTTCACATCAACTAACCCGCTCCGATAGCTAGCGTTGTAAATTCGATCGCCCTAAGGCACTGTCGCGTAATTCCTCGCCTCTTGTGTGAAACGACCCGTGCAAAACGGTGGGTGTTCTCTGATGCAAGCCATTGCGACAAGTGGATTAGCAATTATTAAATGTTCGGTTACGGTTAATGCTGATTAATGTTAAGCAGTACGATTTTATCCGAAATTGACTTTCTTTTCATTCGGTGATGGTCTGAAAATCAACGCGGTGGTCAAGAAATAGAGATCCAAATAATTGCGAAATATTTAATTGCATCATTGTGAGTCCGCGGTGCGGTGCGTGAGGGGGCTTGATAATGTCACACATTGAATAACTGCTCTTTTGATTCGTCAGCAAAGACGCATTTATCAGAACGTTGCCGAGTACCAACTTGAGTGACGTAAGACCAGAAATCAAGTCATAATCGTCTATTGAGTGGTTCAATTTAACGGTACGAATTAGGGAGAACAAAACGTCGGAGCCGTCGTTCGGCGCGCAATCGATCTGATTGGATCGATGCGGTGCTATGGGGGCGACACGGACCAACGCGTCTGCGATCACTCGTAACGTATACTTTGTAGTTGGTATAAGCGATAAACTAACTGAAAATAAAAAAGAATAAATGAAGAAATGGACGAAAATTTAGTCTGGAAACAAGAAAGAGACGTCGGAACTATCAATCAATGAATGTTCATATTTCTTTAAACAAAACATGTTTTTTAAACAAACATTCAATCTAAAACTCTTTTGTTTAATTTTTGCTGATGGGTAAGGTTAGGGTTCAGCAGCTAAAAAAATTGCATTTTGATTGAATTATTTTAGTTCGCAATAGTCTTATCGCTTGGACCCATCAATAATTAAGGGCGTCAGAATTATGTATCCGGTGATAAAAGCTAACGGATAAACACAGGTTTAACTGTAAATCCTGGATTATGCAGAATATGGTTTCTCTGAAATATGTGCTGGCTAGTTAGCCCTCATTATGGATAGCTAACTTTATATGAGATAAAATTAATTGAAAATATAAGCATTTAAATTAATTAATAACAAAATGGTTTATTTTTTAATTGATCACTTAAACGAGGCATATTTGGCGATTTGTTATCACAATTGAATATATAATACTACTTCGCTACTTTATGGTTGTAAATACGGAAGCAAGCACTGAACCTTTTCACGATGTCCGTTGAGCTGAAATTGAGTACACAATTCAGAATCATGACGTTCCATTACGCGTATTCATGTTCAGTTATTTAGCAAAGGACTCAATGCGTGCACCGCGAGTCATCTTGCATAAAACATGCACAAGCAAGAAAATCGCACAATGTCGTACAGCATTCGTGTCTTACTTCTTTCGTGTCGGCAGATGGTAAAATATGCCATGACATATACTTTATTAGCTATTACAATAAGATCCCACAGGAAATTCCACCCCTTACCTATCGCATGAGTTTCTTAATTAAAATAAATAAAAAACGACGGGTTGCACTCCGGGAGTGCCGGCAGAAGTGAAAACTTGAACATTAACGTTGTGCATTAATATGGGAATAAAACAAAATACACAAAATGAGTCCGTTATTCTCTCAGGATTCGAAACCTCGACCTGTTGCTTACAATCTGGCAACTTTTCCACTCGACCATTGTCTACTTTCAATTTAGTAAAATAGTCTATCAGTATTTGCGCACTATGTGCGAATAATCGTTGACATCGTTGACATCTGTCACTGAGATAATTTTACCACAGGGCTGCCATCCGTCCGGGTTTCACCCACACTTCAAAGTACACAACGCTGCTAAAGAAATTTTCACTTCAAAAAAGGTGGCAACCATATCCTACGCATTTTCGATCACATCTGACGATCACGGTCACGTGACATCTGACGCGAGTTCATCGCGAGTTTAACATTTTTTTCCCCATACTAAAAGTGCTCAACGCCGCTAAAGAAGATTTCACTTCAAAAAAATATATAGACAGGACCTCACGAAAATAGTTTGAACCAAATTTTATAAAGTACAGACAGAGGTCATGTATTTTATTTGTTATAATTGTATATACTTACGTAGATACTTACCTTCACATTCTCATGATATTTTCAACCAATCGATACATTTGATCTCAAAACACAATCAAAAATTCTGTCATATTCACACCTCTGGAATACAACACAATTTCAGCAACAAAATGGAGTAGCTATTGTTTATGTTTATCGTTCTGTATGTCATTGTTATTTATGTTCTCATGCAGAATGAAAACATTCTACAATAATTACTATTGTATAGTGGACTTAATAGTATAATATACGCTTGTCAAAAAGTTACGGTCCAAATAGCTGCGATTGCTCATACAAAAATAGTCACATGCAGTCTTGATCCAGCGGAAGAAGACAATTAGAGTGCATGGCGCTTCAATTAGATGCAAATTATACATATATTGTACTATACCGATAGAATCTTTCTTTGTTTTAGTTCAAATGATAATATGAGGTTTACAGTTCCACGGAATAAATTGCGTAGTCATTCAACGATATTACCAGGATAATTTCAAACATTAGATTCGATTATTGGATCGTTGGTTTCCTTGTTATCTCTCTGGAACGTATACTATACTTCTATAATAGTTTAGATACCCTTGAAAGAACCACCTTTGTTATCTGTTAGAATATACGACATCTGATTCGTCTTTCTAGAAAAGTCGGTGATTAATAGGATCAGTGATTATAGTCCATCGTTGGCATTTTTTTCCTTACATCAAAGTTCTGTTTTTTTATGAGTTGGTAGTGATGAAACTGTACATAGTAACTTTTACCGTAACATAGGTCCTTGGTGGTAAAAATTGACTAAATCTAAAAAAAGTCCAAATAATGAATTTTCAAATATTTAACTGTGATTCCAAAGGCTTTCGAGGTCGAAAACTTGGATTTGTCATCACCCGTTTCATCACAACTCATAAAATCAGAACTACCTCATTTGATGTTAGGCAACAATTCTTTTTTAACACGATTTCAATGAGCTATTAATTTACTTATTCACTTTACAACCGTTTCCTCTTCTTATTAGTTTAATTGTCATTACCGAAAAATGTTGCTTCTTTGATTTCAGACCAGCAACCCCTTCACGGATTCGCATGTAAAATTGTACAGATAAAGTTTCTTAAAGGAATTTTGTAAATTATATATTTATACATATATTTTATTTGAACTAAGCGGAGAAACGGAAGAACCAGATTTGGCAATATTATAATATTGCCAAATATTATTCGATACTATTTTAAGAGAAGATATGAAATACCCGTTACCGAAAAGCGAATAAGCGATAAATATCTATAATATAATCTGTCTAAATTGTAAGGGAAATAATTTCTACATTTAAACATTTTGAGATAAAGATATGTGTTTATTGCGCTAAGGTAAAAACAATCATATCTATCTGTTACAATCGAACAAACCGAGATCGAAATAACAATAACAACCTACGACAATACTTTCATTGTTCGACAATTATACGTTTATTATGAGCAGTAATCTCGGTACATACTAAGACACTAAGGGTCTATTCATACTGAATCATCTTAGCAGCAAAAAAAATCTGTGCTTAATAGTAAATCGCCGAACAGCATTTTTAAATATATTTTTTCTGAATCTGGACAAATTTTTTGAAAAAACTTATAATACATTATCTTCCGTGACTTCGAAAACATGGAATTTGGATAGCTAGTAAATGTAACAACACAGTTGCAATAAATATTTTGCAACTCAGGAACCAACTAGTAAAGAATAACATCTTGGCGAAGATATCGCGTATACTTGAGCTTTTTTTATTAAAGTCGTTTAAACACTAGATCTCCAACCAAGACATCTCGTGAATGTGACCATGGGTCAACTATGAATAAGTTTTCATCTACTTACCCTTATTTGGCAAGAGTTTATAGGGTCAGTTATGAAACGTACCTGTAACAATGAAAGTAATTATTATAAACTGCCAGATAGTATCGTTTGTCGGCTTGCGTAAATCGCCGGGAAATCGTAGGCGGACAAAGAGAGCATTCAAAACAAACTAAGCCTTTGATAATGAATATTGCATGAAGTATAAAATTGTTAATCTACTTTAAACCATATAAGTTATAAATCGATCATGTAATTATAAATCCATGTCAGGCATTAGAAGGAACGGATGAAAGAGCACTTATACTTCTTTCTTATGAGCCCGTACTATTAAGTATTCTATGTTATTAAATGCGAGTATTTGAAAAACAAAACACTTATGAACATGGCGGTGCGGCGCCGGCGTCGATCAAAATTCTAAAGTATGTCGTACACAATTGTTTCCCTAATCTTGCTCTTATGCCTAAAACTGGTTCCTTAGCATCGCATTGCCTGCCGTATAGACTACAGAGCTCTTTTTTACCTTCTATTCTTATGCGAAAATAAATGATGCTTACATAAAAGTAACTACTTACACAAAAACTAAGTTCTAACTTATTTTCAGATCGCAACGTAGTCATATTGTTTATTGTCTTTCCATTGTGTCTATTGTTACTCACGTTTCACGTTCGATTCACGTTTATTATTGATTTTGCATACCTGTCTGAGTGTCTACAGTCAGCGTCAAATTCGAGGGGTGGTACACGTTGCCTGCATAAAACACCTCGGCCACATTGAATTATGACTGCATGTGTTATTTATTGAAGTTCCCGGTCGATTCAGGGATTGGTTTCTCCTGTCATATCGGCCGATGGATGGAGATACCGCTCCGCCCCGGGACAGCTTACGTTACACTTTTGATTGACAGGTTGTAAATTTAGATGTTCGCCTTTGTCTGGGCAGTCCACATTTTCGTAACTCAAAGAAATGCTATTACAGTACTTAACATTTGTAGACGTTTTTAAATATATCTTTTAAATCACAATCTTTTTTAAATATATGACGTCATTGAATATATACTTTATGGGTTTTTTCACAATACATTTCTTCGATTGATTCCGTAAGGAGTTCTTTGGTGCATGTAACACAAAGTTCAAACACGTTTCCAACATTGTGAAGCGTGCACATCATCACATCATTTGTTACTTTGTGCGGCTACGCTTCCATACGTGAGGTTCGCCTAGGGTCACAACACTGCATTAGTCTCAATCTCCTATACTAGCAAGATATCAGCAGCTCGAAATGTTATTAAAATTGCAGATAAATTAATTATGGTCGATAACCCTCAAGGGTGAGCAATAGCTGAGGCGCTGACAGCTGACTGCGATGTGGCAAGCGGAGCTGGCGAGCTTTCTCGCCTACAAACTAGTGAGAAAGTAGGTACACAAATCAAATCACAACAAAAACTCTATGTTTAAGAAGTAAACTATCAAAACACTATCACGAACTTTCAAAATAATCTTTGCTTTGCAAACATAAGCGGTAGCAGGTGAATAAATTTCCATAACATTGTTTATGGCTTATGTCCACATCCACAACAATGCGGCGTCGCAAATCGCCGCTAACATTGAAAACGTGGAAATGACAAGAGAAATTCGTACAAAAGACGTAGTATCGGCTGCTCTTCACCGGGGTAAAGCATGCAAAAGGCCAGGGCAACCGCTTTCGTATTTGTCAAAGGACGAGGTAACTCACCTGGACCGTATTTAGTAAAGCTCACAAACGTAAATAGCATATATTCGGTTGGTAAAATAGCGTAGTCTTTAATTAATTTATTATGTAGAATAATGTTTTTTGTAATTTCTTGAGTAATAGGCACTGCTCACCGTCAGGAGTCAAAACCATAAATCTAAGTCATAAGCACCAATCATTATAGGTTAAAACAAACACATTTAAGGGGAGTGTATGATACACGGGTTCGATTTTGGTCCAGGGCAAGACATTTTCTTTTTATAACCTTTCATGTGGTTGTGGGCGGAAAGCTAGTAAATATCTTTATTCAGAGGCAACAAACGAGAGCATAAATGTAATAAATTGCACTTAAATGCTTTAAAGAAGATACCTGCACAAAAGAACGTCGACACCTTATGCTGCAGGTAAATATATGACTATTTCATTTCCTTTCTAATCGTAAAACCGAAATTCCCGCAACCGCAAGTTAACATTCGTAACTATCTACATAATCATCACTTAAATATAGGAAGCCTTTACAAGATATTGAATCATCGGAGAAGGAAACGAACAGACACATAGGCTTATTTCATGATTAGGTATCCACGTCAAGAGTAATATGAAAAATATAATAAGTGGAAAACTGCAATCTCGAGACACAAACATATGAAGCGCTTTCACTCAGAACTAGGTACGACAAATAGCGGAATCATGGACATACAAGGAAGTCACCTGTAGATTAAGTAACTGACTCTTCATTTACATGACTATCGTATTTAAGGTACTCAGTAGAAACCGAGAAAGACACGACTTAGACAACTCGTTAAGACAAATCGCCGTCGAAAGCGCGGATTAAAACATTCTCTGGGCACTGCAAAAATAACTACGATTTCCCGAGGACTTGGAGATCGAACTCACATAGTGAAATCTATTGAGAATAAAAGAAATAAGAAAATAAATAGGGTATCCTACACAAAATTACAGATTCATATAAAATTTTAACAAATCGCAACTATCCGCAACAGCAGCTCACGTTGAATTTGCAGCCCTGATTTTAACAGTATTTAATTAAATTGTTGTTCTAGAAACGGTGGTAGTAAGTAAAGGTAATGTGACGATGGCGAGACAGATAGCGTGAGACACCTTCACGACATCGAAAGGGAATGCTGCCCGTGCCCGCCTGGGTTTCACTCACAGCTAATTTAGTCGTAAATAGTGCTATGATGAAAAAGATAGCGAAAAGTACATTCAACAGAAGGTCTAAATCAAGATTCTACCTCTAACAAATCATGTAATTTTTTTTAAATGTTTTCATTCCTGTTTGCGTTTTTATGTGCTTACGCGTGTATACTAATCACTTAACTGGCAAGGATTATATTTCAATTCTGCATATCATTTTTTGTCACAAAATGACAAACTCGAACGAACTATTTCTTCGTCATGGTAATAAATACTCCACAACAAATTTACGTTCTAAAGAACTTGAGGTAGTTCTCATTTGCATTTATGAATCCTCATAATGGAAGCAAAGCTGTGCAACAAGCCCTCGAATTAAAAATAATGGCCCCTACCTCACGACAGGTCAAAAGGTTGGCTGCCACTAAAGTGAATATAAGCATCTAGACTAAACACAGACGTAATAATGAAATTCAAGGATCTATCAACCAACTTATGAAAACAGCCATGAGATAAGAGAGAAAGCATTGAAGTCGGGGTCAACGGGTAATGTGCAGAAAGTACAGAAAGTAAAATAACTATTCGCATGGAGACTCGACGACAGTACAAATCGCGCGTCACAATCTGATTGCCAGTCTGAATAGCAATTTTGCATAAAAGGTGCTTTTGAATTTCCCGGTAGCATAGAAATGGTGTATGAATGGGAAATATTCATAAATAAAAAATATCGTAAAGCATATCTAGAAGCTTTGCAAGTTACAAATTTTAACTCACAAGAAACGATGCAAAATACTGTAACATTGGAAATATCTATCACGTCGCGTCATACTCATTCGGCAACTTGGCAAATGGCTAGTCACTATCAGTTTTTTGCAGCAGTTTTATTTTCTATGGGCTTGATTGTAACGGTAATACGAACCATAAGCATTAGAGCAGAACTGAGTGACACATGCGTGAATTTATCTAGTGGTCTATGTGGAATAACGGAGTATTGTTACCAATTGTCGAAGTTTGAATACAATATTAATTGTTGAATCCACTCGGACACAATGGTCAACAAAGTGATAAACTTGGCGCATTTACAGACAATTTCGATAAAAGAAAAGAATATAAACAAAAGGTGCACATTTATCAAATCAGAACCAAAAACACAATTTAATTGTTACATGTTACGGTGCTACTGCAGATAAATAAATAAGCAATTTTTATCGGAACTCCTCGTCAATATACCGACAAGTAATAAGTCGTAAAAGTGAATTAATGAAGGCGGGACAGGAAGCACACACAATAGTACTCGCACCGGATATTTGAAGTTCGAAAGGGCCGACCTTGTAATACGTACGAATAGATAACGGGTAATTGTAACGTATAACATTATGTCTCGATGTTAAGGAAGGGCAACATTATCTTTACAAAGGACAAAACCAATGATACGAATCCAAATAAAATTAAAAAATCATTGAAACTAGAAATTCTACATGAAAACAAAAATAAACTGGTACCCCTAACAGGGAGTAGAGAGGAGAAGGACTAGGAACTCACGGACTTACACAAATTTCATACATCCATCACTTCTTCATATTTTTATTTTCATTAAATCTCGTACTCGCCCCTCAGGTTATAACTGAAAATCAGTGTTTGACCGCACTGAGTTATAACCTTTTGACTCACTGCGGCATGCACATAGTGATCCGCAACCTAGATTAAGACACATTATGTTAAATAGGTTTAGTACATTTTGATTTTGTTATTTTTATTTTATTTTTTATTTTGTTTGTTTGCATGTTATTTGTAACTATGTGTATGGTGTGGAGACAATAAATTATTTCTATTCTATTCTATTGAATGAAAAGCAAAATAATTCGTGGTTGAAATAATAACTGGTTCGCACAGGGATTATACAAGAACGATGGCCAATAAAATGAAATTTACTGTAACCAGTTCAGCTATTTTTGCAAATACTACTTTCCCACGATAATTATTATGCTTAACAAAACAAATGTAAACTCAAATCAACACGACACAGTAAATCAATTAAACAGGTACAACTTTCCGGAACCACGTGGTGCAATTATATAATGCCCAGTAAGAGTTATGGTCCCGCTAACATTGATGGAGATAGCGCGAAGACTGCTGAATGCTGCTCACAATTTATAGGCACCTCTGGTAATACGGGCAAAACAAATAATTTAATAACCTCTGTAATAGCGATGCTTATCGAAATTAATACTAGTAAATGGGTAATTTAACCGACTTGAAATATATTGGTTAATTTTGCTATGATCGCGACTATGACATGTAGTTTTTGTAGCTTTCATGGTTAAAAATAAGAGTTTATGTTATTAACAAGTTTTGTCAACGAAATAAGTAAAGTATTTCCCATGCAACTAGGGCAAATAAGTAATATGGAACAAGTATTTTCCACATGTATACACTGTACTAGACCTAATGTTCAATGTGGAAATGCAATAAAGTATTGAGTTGAGTTCAATTATCCCATGTATTACGTCAAACGCCACAACTCATTACTACTGCGTAGGGGACCTTACAACTAAAATTTGTAGGAGGAACGGGGAACACAGAGTAAATTATTCAAAGAGCCACGAACACGCACGCAATACATCAAAGGCGCAGTTATCAAACATTTTAACTTCTTATATACATAAATCGATAAAACATAGTATGTATGTAATTGACGCATTCGTAGAATTTTTTTTTTTATATTGAGTCACCTTTGCAGCTGAAAATTTGAATTTAACTAAAATCGTTAGACTTGCATTTCTGAGCTTTTGAGGTAGGTTAGGTTTAGTTGTGTCAACATGACGTCAAGGAATCATAATAGAACTGCAAGTCCTATATACGACCGCCATACGACCGAAACTTGTCACTAAATTCGTATACGTAATGTACTGACGTTATACACTGCGAAGTATCGGTGTTAGAATCTGAGTAAAGAATATACATATGTCCAGTAGTATCGAGATGATGCTATCGACTAGTATTTAATAAGTTCTATCGATCAGTCCTATGAAAACTTACCACTACCTCAGATTATCGTGCTAGCCACAACATACTTAAAGATCAATTAATTACAACCTCATTTACGATTTGGCTAGTCTTCAATATTTTGGCCTTTAACTGTTCTTTTGAAGTCATAATGACCTACGATAAAATTGCATATATTTTATAGTGAGACTTTATGCAATGTAGGACAATTTGTTTCTACAATAAGGATTACGTAACTATTTAACGTAAGTTGAAGTTATCGAAATGGTCAGAACGTAATTGAACAAATGTTGACCAGTTTTCAGTGAATGTTGCCGTGAAGTAAGATTTTCCGCACTCTATTTTGAAGCAATAGCCGGTGGGCATGTAAGCCAGCATTGTAGCTATTTTTGCCACATTACGTTATCAGGTACAATGTGGTGCAGCCACTTTCGCGGGCTTTCTAAATCCGCAAGAAGATTAAGGTACGCAGCACGTAAACAACGGGTCTGTTCCAACCACATTAGCTTTATTTATATGGGAAATAGCCGTAAAATTATTTGATTACGACTTCGTATGTACTGTTATGGCTATTTTCTATCGATGTCTGAGTCTTCAATAATGATACCTACGTTTTCTAATGCGTATGTTTCAATAAAAAACACTACCGCTAATAGAATACTAAATTTTGTGCTTGCTTTAACGTTCCCAATAACAATTGGAAACTATTAGTTATAATGTATAGCAATATCTGCGTAAGAACATGTTATAATAAGGGCTACACTACAAGAGTTGTAAAACATTGGTGTGTATGAGATTGGGTTTGAACGCTATCTGTTACAGTGATTTCAAAGTATCCTCATGAGTACGGTAATTGTTTTAGAAGCGCGTTGTGTGGCGTTATTGTTCGTGCACAGCGTGACGGCAACCAGTAAGATTGGGATCTACGCGTGTGATGTCGCCGCGCGCGTGAATGATGCGCCGGCGCCGATTAGTCAGAGAAAGCGCGCGCATGTGCCCACCGAGACGCCGAATATTGCGATCTTCAGACTATAACCACTGGAATTTGATCTGACAAATCTTTCACACGAACGATCAAAAACGTGGCACAGTGACATATTTGAGATAGAATCATCGAACTTATTTTTTAACAGTTTTTGAACCTATAAATATCAATTACAAACAAATAGGTAGTAAAAACAATTAATAAATAACTGAGCCACCATATCCATAAATTACATTCCGAATATTAAACGACAAAGCGCTAGGAGGAAGAAACTTTTCGGTATTATGCCTATCTGTGCTTTATTAAATTAAAAGATGAGGCAACCGGTTGAATTAACAAAATGTTTAATGGCGCTTTTAATATGTAAATTTATTGATATTGAAAATTATTAAGACATATTTAGATTTATAACGTCTGTTAAATTGATTAAGTTTTTTATTAATTATTTTATTGAAACAAACTGGTTTGAACCAACACTGTAGGACTAATAGAAACCTGAATGGAGTGCATTATTTAGTGAACAATTTGGCTATTAAAGAAATGACATCATGTAGGCAAATCTGATCAGATACGTAAGGTGCATTCAGAATTCAGATCTAATATATTCCACATCGCTAGTAAATATGGGGTGACACATGAAACTGAACAACTTACCCCAAGGAACGCATAGGAATTTCTCAAAAAACATTTTTGACATACAACTCATACAACGATAATTTAAGTTGCATGGGGAGGCTAAATTAAAAATTGTTTAGCTTAGTAGGCTGATTCACATTCTTAATTTTTACAAACTAATTGAAGGACATATGTATAATATACTTTAATAAATATCATGTATATTACTTTTCCTTTGTTATATATGTTATCATTTGCTTCTAGTCTTTAGGTTTGCTCATATAGAAATAAAGCTTATCTTGTTGTAATATTGTGTCATAGTCATTTCATTACTAGAAGTATATAGCTACATGTTTAGTTTTTATTTTGTGCACATTTTGTATTTTTTCTAAATAAATATAGATAAATTATCAAAGATACCCAGTATATCTACTATAATGCACCAACTCCGCTGCAATCTCAATAAGAAAAAGACCTTGGTATTATATACCGTTGCGATCATTGTCAATGCGGCCTAGTTACCGTCCGTAAATCAGATGAGTTCGAATTATTGTGCTCGGGTGCGTACGCGCAGGTTAATTATTGAGGAATAAATTGTTGGGAGAGCCGCCGCCCGCAGGGGCGAAAGCCGCTACCGAACCCACTGCCTGCGATCTAGCAATTCGATAAATTCATTTATCACTTACTTGCCCACACCGCGTACCCTCGTCTCGACTTCGTACTCTACTATTTGCGAAAGTCAATAAGTAAAACTGCGCTGTCACACCTTTTATAGGTACTAGTATTTAAGTGCTGTTAATGGTTAGATCCAACCATTTCTTCAAATATATTTATAGCTGTTCAATTTGATCTACCGGCCAAAACACGGATACGAATACTGCTAATTAATTATTTATATTTCATCGCATGGAATGTCGTATGAAATAAGATGATAAAGGTAGCTGTTACGAGGAAACAATTTCACAAGTGAAATTTAAAATCTATTACGTGCAAATAATGATATTTAATATTAACTACTAGCATTCCGTCCGGAACTTCGTTCCCGTCAGAATTCGGGAAAAATATGTACCGTATGTCCATCAGGGATAATTTAGCTCTCTAACGGTGAAATAATTTTTCAAATCGGTCCAGTAGTTTCGGGGGTGTTTCGGAGCCTATTCAATGCAAACAAAAAAAACAAACTATCAATTAATCTTTCCTCTTTATAATAGGTATTAGTATAGACAAGCTTGCCGCCTGTGATTTCGTCTACGTGAAAATGTATATTAAACAGGGTAAATTTTTAATCAGTAAGCAAATTTTTCTTACGGTGTCAGTAACGTTGATAGAACGTAAATAAGGAGGAAAACAAATATTTTTTTCAAAAATTTTCAGATTTTGATACCCCTTTTTAACGTCTTAGAGGATGAATTTTGTAAAACGCAGAAACACGTGTGTCACAAATTATGTTGAAATGTACTATTACCAAGTTTCAAGTCAATTGGACGACGTTATTTTTTTTAATGGAAAAATTTTATTTATTTTAATGCTTCAGACGATCTAGCTCGATTTTTTATTATTATTAAACAATATAAAACAAAAAAATTGGGTCTGTTCAATTTTCATGAAGTGTATGTACAAAAAATTTGCGTACTGATTAAAAAATAACGTGGTATATGTCCCTCTCGAGACCCCCAACTACATCGGTGCAAAAAAATAAATCAATGCGTTGCTCCGTTATAACGTGAAAGAAGGACAGACAAACACACTTTCACAGTAACAGGGTTCCTGCAACACAATTTCTATATTTAATCGATATAACCATAATGTCCAAAGTTCTTAGCCGAAAACTTTCAAAATGTAGAGACTTAGCAACTGAACTACAAAAATAGTGGCGTGCTTCAACTATGCACATAAATCCTATTGTTTTATCAACAACTGGAATAATTCCAAAAACACTTACCAATACTTAAATTTACTCAAAACACAACACAATGTAATAGAGCCCCTGCGGAAAGCCTCCCCTCCTAAACAGTTGTCGTATTACAAGAAAATTTTTAACTTCATCTAAGTTACACAAGACTCGGTACAGGTTTTTTTAAAATCATCTCAGCATGCTTGACTACGGTCCACATTTTAGGATTACCCCTTTGGAAGGCAGAAAAAAAAGAGAAATAAAATATTAATAATATTGTGAGGAAAAGAATGCATAACAACATGGCCTACCTAAAATAATCAAAGCGGATTATTGGTGTTGTGCATAACATTTCAAACCGTCCTATAGTAAGTACCATTTACTAGAGAAAACTACTAAGTATAAAATCAAATGATGTAGTAAAGCTATATAACGATTTTATTAACAGCCAATTAACGCCTTTAAAGTCGAGTAAACCATAAATACTTATAATAAAGCCATAGTGGCATGCCGTATCTTGGTGTCCGTGCTCTCTTGGCTACAGTAGTGTAATTGCCGTTCGGTTGGTAAAAGCGATGATATCAATTTCCACCAATTGCCGCGCTCCGTGCGACATCACGAAGTAATTAACACTTGCCATTGGACTAATGCGCTATTTTATTTCACTTAGAATTAAGAGTCTGGCCGCAAAAGTGACAAAATGGAGGGTCGTGGTTAATTTGGCTTTAAGACCGCTGTCTAAGACTTAGAAATCGTATACGCCAGCCATAATTGATACTAGAAATTTCTATATTTTTTTTATGTGGTTAGGACCACTACCAGTATCGTATATCCAAGTTTTCAGCTTCAAAAGACCTGTGCAACTTTGCAGCACCGGAAAAACCGCAAAAAAATTTACAAAAAGGATGTAGGTTTATAAATAAAGAACCTAAAAACAATAAAAGAAATGAATACCGACACACGCTCTTAAGATCGAGGGTCCTTCGGGAGTCTTGGCACATCATATGATATATCGGTCACCGTAACATTGTCAAGCCTTTAATGTTGTTATTTGACTTAGCAAGATTATAAAATATCGGTACTTTGTGAACTGCCACTTTTTTTAAAATTGACAGATTTTTTAAATAATATTAATACAACCTAACCTAACGGAGCCTAAAAAAGCCTAACCTAACCTAACTCATATCCGAATTTCATGCAGGTGGCCTTTAAAGTTTCGTGAATTACAAATTTTACTAGGCAAATATTAATATCGCGGGAGATTATAATTTCACTGGTGAAGTTGTAATACTACCATAGATGTGCCTAATATTTTATGTATATCCACGTAGAAACCATATTCCAGTGTAATTAAGTCATAAAATTTTTAAGTTCAGCGTATCGTACTGCAGAAATAGCTTCTTGTAAACATGGCATAAACATTACCATTACTCATACAAGAAATAACGATTCTTTAACCTTTAATGAGCTTTAGGTTAATTGCAATGAATTATTAATAGATACCACCAAAAAAATACTGTTTAACTTCCTAATGAGTTCTTCAATAGAAGAGGATGAAAGTTTTCGAAAGTATTCAAGTGTACACGTGTGCACACATTTTTACGTAACTGTAAGCCACTCTTTTTTTTTGCTCATAATTAACCATTTGTGCAAGTCACTGATTGGTTTCTTAAATTCTAAGATCCTAAAGTAAAAATAAGCTCTAAAGAGCGTCCATTTTGCCTTGTCAGCTTTTGTGTTATTCAAGCCTCCGTTTGGAAATTCTTCAGGTACCTATGTAAAATCTAAATCTTAATGAAAGTCATTTCTGTCATTTAAATAATAATACATAAGTACAGCTAAAAAAGTCGAGAATCATAAAAATATTTTACGCTCAAACTTTTACTACAAAAATGTGCTTGTGAGGAAGTCGTCAAAGGAAAGCAGGATGAAGATGAAAGTGAATCAAAGTTTTATTTCTATGCAATGCTGTCTTTATGGTGAATAGAATTTTGACCTTATTCCAACTTTGTAAGATATTATCTTAAAACGCACACGGATATTGTATTCTAAACTCTATGAAAGTTTGTGCATTGAGGTAAGATAATGACACAGTGTCTTATGATAGCTCTTCGAATTAATGGATTACAAATCCTGTTAACCTTACTGGCCATAATGAAATCCTTGTAAGCAGCGAAAGCATCATAAATGACTTTCAACAGCCCTGATAGCGTAATAAAGGGACAATTGCTCGTTGGACCATTCATCAGGCGAAGAAATTAATAATTCGTGGCTTACGCCGATAGCAGGGCCTTAAAAGGTGGTTTTAGCGTCAGCTTTGTTCACAAAACGCCAATAACTCAGGGTTTATCGCTGTAAAGGTAGCGTTCGACGATCATAGCTCCAGATAGCCGATAGTCATGTCACACAAATTGAGAAGCAAGGGTTAATACCACGCCGTGTGACCTGAGCTAGAAAGTCTGCGCCACTCGACGTCGAGCATTAGTCAATCAAGTTATAAATAAGTATCAGATAAGAGGCAATTTGTTCAGTGATCGGTAGACAAAGATCTCTTATGCAGTTGACCTTTGACGAACCTTAAATTGTAAGTACGGTGTGTACATAAACAAACATAACGAATTCACAAAGAGAATATTAATAACTAAAATGTCTTTTAATAACTTTTCAGATGTACTCGTAGTTACACTATCCGAATAAACTTTTTAATTTAATATTTACAATAGATTGGTAAAGCATATCCTGTGATGATAGCATCATGGCATTATCTCTAGTCTTGGCGTGGTGAGGAACATGCGATTACGCACGTTATTATGTAAATAAAATTAGCTTTTCGTCCGCGACTTCTCCTTTTGAAGCCCTTCTTCGATTGTCCCGGAACGCGAAATCGAAAAAGGCATACGGACTTGACGCTTACGCTGAAGGTATTTATTAACTGCGCGAATCGCTTATTTTGTTTATCTATATCTTTTGTAACCTGATTATCATAAATTGTACTGGGAGAATTATATATGTTATACCCACCTACGTTAATTTTATGTTAATTGCGAGATTTTAGATAAAAACGCGTGAAATCCCTATACGAGTTATTTACATGGATTATTTGAATACTCCGTGGTTACAGTGAATTGCTATGAAGGACGTAATTAAACGATTCATGCACTTTTAGGCGAAAGTAGAAAAATAATAAGTCCCGAAAATCGATAAAAAATGGCATCCACAAGCCTAAACATCATCTCGGTCGGTCACCTGGGTTCTTTAAGTACTAAATAAAAATATAATATACTCAGTAAATAAATTAAATCATAGTTACCTGAATCGTAAACTTATTAGTAACAGAACGTGGAAAAGCCTTCTTAAAGCTTTGGACATCATCACGATACGTTACCAGTTGCCTAAACAGTGGTAGTTCAATCCAACACTACTTGTAGACTGATAAATCTGCACATAGATCATAGTGTTTAACAAAGAACTCTCGCTCACGAAATGTCGAACCTAATTAAGGGCATCTCTCCATCGCTGGCTGATTTATAGAGATCATTAGAGCGTGGAACGGCCGTCACGAAACTCGCGGGGCAATGGATGCGCCTCAACGCGGATAAACCATCTGTAAAGTGCTGTTACCCTGGTACTTTAACGTTTATTCTTTTTCTACTAATAAGATTTCCGATATTTGGCTTTAAGTATATTGCATTCGACTCGCTCTCCTGTTGAGTTTCAAGGATTCTTTTTTTACAACGCAAGGCGATTAGTGTTACGCTACTTCCCCTTAATTTGTATAGTAAAGTGCACAAGATTATCGGCACCCTTGCCATAAATATCTAAATAGTATTACACACTACCTCTACTGGAAATCTCAATATTAGAATAAACCCGCGTGCCAGCCGTGAGCAAAGGAATATGATTGACAATCTTTTATACGAGCTTCGCTTCGAGACTAGTTTTATCCCTTTACATGTACTGGGGGGGGACAGGGATGGCAGTTTCGCAGCTGGCACGCGAGCTACCCATACAAAAGAGATTTTGACTGTAGACATCTATAATCCTTACCTCGTAGCCCAGTGGCGCTCGTTGATCTCAACGGATAAGAAGAAGACAGAGGCAGGGAACCTGATGGGTGAACAAAGTGGTAACTTATCACGAGCGTTTCCGTGCTTCGGAGGGCACGTTAAGCTGTCGGTCCCGGCCGTTGACGATTATCGAGTCGTTAAAACCAAATCAGAGGCCATTTGGGGGTTTAGAAACTGACACCAGGGTAAGTCAAGATCGCCTCACACTTGACTATACATACACGATAAGAAGATCCTTACCTGATGTTCCCTGAGTTTCCTAAGCAGCTCGTGGTAGGGGGCTGCGCGCGCGGCGGCTAAGGACGGCGGCGGCAAGCGACCCTCCATGCCGTGCAGCCAGCGACGCAAGCAGCGCAGCTCGTGGGCAGTATCTACAACAAACAATGCCTTATTACCCTACATCCAATAAAGGAGAATGCACATCGATGTCGCCGCTCTTGGCTCCGACACGCCCTGGCGATGACCATTCAGGATCAAAGGAATTAGGAACCGGGCTGTGTGTAGACCGTACAAATATGTCATCTAGGTCATCTAGGGTGATTTAAAGCCTTGATGTCATGTTAGATTTTAAAAAAGTAACTTTATCAAGTGGGAGAGAAGCGTGAGACAGGCAAGAAAGAGTAAGTTTCTGATTGTTTTGTCAAGCCATAAACATGTTCGACTGTATACATATACAGGGCTTTAGGTCTCTCTTTTAACTCTCGGGTTAATCAGTCCATGAAACTGAACAACTTTCCCAAGGAACGGGAAATTTTTCATTCGTATTTTGAATAGGTCAAAATACGAATGAAAAATTTTGAGTTCCCATATAAACTTCATCAGCATATAACGCATTTTGAATGGGAGATCAAATTTTTTTTTTCGTATTTTGACCTATGTCCCTTGGGGAAGTTGTTCAGTTTCATGGACTGATTAACCACCCGAGAGGTTGAAAGAGAGATACCTACCTAAAGCCCTGTATATATATTTTTTTTTTCAAGTATGTTCACCAATTTTTCCGCCAAAGGTGGACCGATTTTCAAAATATTTTTTTTGATCGAAAGAGGTGGTCCCATTGTCACCAAGTCAGGATCTGATGATGGGATCCCAGGAAAATCAAGAACAACTCTCGACAATGTTTCTCACGTACTTTCTATTTACAATTAAAAATATAGAAATAAATAAACTTTTTAATAAAAAAAACTAAACTGAATTCAAAAAAGAGAAAAATAAAAAACAACATCATTGTGCTACGTAGTACTTACTGAACTGTTTGAAGTTAGAATACATTTTTATTGAACGGATTGCAAAAACAAGATCTCTGATAGGGTACTTCACCAGCTGATGTTGCAAAACCAAATTTAATAAAACTGGCCAAGTGCGAGCCGGACTCGCGTACGAAGGGTTCCGTACCATTACCTATAAAACCGGCCAAGTGCGAGTCGGACTCTATAAAAAACATTATCTCTATAAAAGCAGCAAAAAAATCACGTTAGTTGTATGGGAGCCCCAATATTTAATTTATTCTACTTTTTAGTATTTGTTGTTATAGCAACAACCGAAATACACCATCTGTGAATATTTCAACTGTCCAACTACCATGGTTCATGAGATGCATCCTCGGACAGACTTATCTATAAAAACAAGCAAAAAAAAAATCACGTATTTTTGTATGGAAGCCCCCTTAAATATTTATTTTATTCTGGATTTTATTTCTTATTTGTTGTCATAGGACCAATTAAAATAAATCATCTGTGAAAATTTCAACTGTCTAACGGTTCATGAGATACAGCCTTGGACAGACTTTCTATAAAAACAAGCAAAAACAATCTCGATTTTTGGATGGGAGCCCCCTTAAATATTTACCTATTTTATTCTGATTTTTACTATATGTTGTTATAGGGCCAATGTAAATACATCATCTGCGAAAATTTCAACTGTCTAAATATCACGGTTCATGAGATACAGCCTGGTGACAGACGGACGGACAGCGGAGCCTTAGTAATAGGGTCCCGTGTTTTCCCTTTGGGTACGGAACCCTAAAAATTACAGTTTCATGAGGAACAGGTTCTCTCAACATTGTTACATTGTATTGTAACGAAAAGACAGTTAGTTGGTTCAGAAAGAAATAAAGCCTTACACAAGTTGAAGATTAGAAATAAACTTGTTAACAAAGAACTTCTGTTACAGGACCAACTATGATTGTTCCACAACAAAGTTACAAAGATGTTTTTTATGGCGCTGTGCCAATTAATTCTGTTGTTAAGTATGACACCAACTCAAAAGTTCCATGAAAAGTGATACTATCTCTTCCTGTAATTCCCAGTCGAGCCGGCTAGGGGAACCAACTTAATGCGCATCACCTTTATTACACTAGGGCCTGGGTTTATAAAGCTACAAGCTATAAAGTAGATTCCAACAGAGCTACATCGTTTAATGATTGATACATTACGTTATTATTCATTTACTTCAGTTTAGAAATACACTGGGCGTCAAAAATAAGTAGTACACTTTTCAAATTGCAATTACTCCTAAACTATAGTAGTTACACTTATGAAATAAAAAGCAGTTTATAGTAAACTTAACGAAGTTTATTAAAGTTATATTTTATTTGGCATGAATAAAGTTTCAAACTTAAAATTAAGATAAATACTAAAAAGTATCAATTTTTAACGATATGTCAACCACTTAATTTTCACGTTTTGGAACTTTTTCACAATTTAATAACTTGTGTTGCCGCCTCGGGCTCTAATTACAGCTTGGATCCGGTTTGGCATGCTGAACACTAAGTTTCGGAGGCGGTGTTGGGGAATATTTTCCCATTCTTCTATCAGCGCATGTTTTAGAGCCCTGAGTGTGGCAGGAGGTGGACTGCGCCTTCTGACTAGCCTCCCAAGCTCATCCCAGGCGTGTTCAATCGGGTTGAGATCTGGGCTTCTCGATGGCCAAGCCATCAAGTTGATGCCAACCTCCTGAATGTACTCTTGTACGTGGTGAGCAGTGTGTGGCCGGGCGTTATCATGCATTAGGATGGCTCCATCACCCATATTTATTAAATATGGCCCTGCATACTCGTTGAGGATCTCCGAGGCATATCTTTCACCAGTCAAAGTCCCATTTTCTATTACCACAAGCTCTGTGCGACTCTCTGAAGAGATACCAGCCCATACGTGTACAGAGCCCCCGCCATATTGGACTCTTTCCGAGATACAAGCTTGAATGTATCGCTCACCGGGTCGTCTGTAGACTCTCCGCCGTCCATCTGAAGTGTATAAAGAGAATCGAGACTCATCTGTGAATAAAACTCTAGCCCATTCTTCTTCGCCCCATTGTACGTGTTGACGGGCGTAGCGTAGTCTTGCTACGCGATGCTCTGTCTCAAGTTTGGGGCCATTTGCTGGTCTTAGAGGCTTCAGGTTAGCTTCAGCAAGTCTTCTTCTCACTGTACTCTCACTGATGTAGTCTGTTCGGGTCCGAAGAAGCTGTTGCTGAACCTCAACTGCATTAAGGTGTCGATTTCTTAACACAGTGGAAACAATAAAGCGATCTTCTCGGGTACTTGTGCACCTGGGTCTGCCATTACCTCGTCTCCTTAGATGGTTTCCAGTCTCTTCGTACCTTTGCTTTACTCGCTGAACCGTTCTTAAAGTTACACCCACCCTCCTTGCAGTACGACGCATACTGATGCCCACTTCGAGAAAAGCTAAGATTCTTGCACATTCTTCTGGTGAAAGAGGCATGATTAGTCAAATTTACTCTCTGAAGATACCTATGCTTTTCAATTACAATTGCTTTATCAGCAGCGAATGTGTCAAACACAAAAATCCTAAGTAAGACAACACCTTTCAACAGTTTAAAAAAAGTGTTTTTATTTATTCGTTTTTTTTAAAGTCAAGCATTATAAGTTCTTATAATGCATGAAGTTTTTATTGAATAAGATTAAATTTTCTTTTTAACCTTTTTTGTTTCAAAGGTCTAAGTTTTATAGTTTGGGAGAAATCGCAATTTTAAAACTGTACTACTTATTTTTGACGCCCAGTGTAGGATGAATGGCAAATGTGGGGTTAGCTTTATACTAAGTAGCGATAGCGACATTCGTACAACTTTTCCCAATAAACCCAAATGATATTTAGCGAAAATTAAGGATATGAAACAGCTGTGGTTTCCTTGAAGAAAGTAGTCGGCTACATGGGGGGGGGGGGAGATTCGTCCTTATAGTTTCGCAAATTATAAACGTATAGCACGGGTAAAGTGAGTACACGTGTAAGACTGAAGAAGTAAGCCTGTCAGCATTTGATCATTATTATTATTATGCCGAAATGAAAGATTTTTAACCATTTCTTTTCAACACTATTAATTTTTAGAACATAAGTAACGCCGTCTTTTTGAGTAACTGAATTAAATCCAGTTGTTTTTTACAAAGCGCCATCTTTTAATAACTGCGAGAATTACGTCAATTTTTCGTATTACACGCCATCTAGTGTAAGCTTGCTGAACCATTGCAGGCACTACCACTTCCAAGTCACTAAAAGGTGAAAGCACCAATACTATTCTCTTTCAAACGTATTAAATCACTGCATCTGGTGCAGATGGCGCTGTTTGATTTCTGTAAAAGCCCTCTAGTATTTGAGGGTGGAACTATATCATCGACTGTTTAACAACCTCTTCTAAGGTGAAACTAGCAAATATTGCTGTCTGAGGTGTCTTTCAGACAAATTGAATCGCTACGTTCGATACAGATGGCGCTATTTTAACTCTGTTCCAATGTATATCTTCTTAAATTATCAAAAAAGTCGGGTTTATTCGAACACTTATAACTCGAGAACGGTTGAACCGATTTTTATGGTTATTGATTTGTTGTATTTGTCTCCGTCCCGAATAGCAGAATAACTAATAAAAAATTGGAAAATTTACAAAAAAATTCTCACGGGTATAAAGTCCCGGGCGAAAAGCTAGTAACTTATCCTTACTAATATTATTTAATATGAAAGTAGGGATGTTTTTTACGCTTTCACGCAAAAACTACTCAACCGTCCATCATGAAACTTTGTAGGTACCTACACATATTCTCGGAGAAGTAACATCTAGGATACTTTATACTAAAATGTGAAAGTCCACGCGAGCGGAGCCGCGGGCGTAAAGCTAGTAGTATTATAAATGTGAATGTAAGTTTGTTTGTTACGCTTTCACGCCTAATCCACAGAACCGATTTTGATGAAATTTGGTACCTACAGAGATTGATTAGACTTTGGGATGAACATAGGCTACTTTTTATTTCAATGCTGGGCACGATAAAACCTGTAGCTGGAGTCCACTCGGGTGGAGCCGCGGGCGGAAAGCTAGTACAACATATTTGGCTCAAGTGAGAGTGATATCGCGCCCTTAGTTTCGCACCTCGTTCTTTTTGGATTTTTGATTTTACGAAATGCAAAAAATGTAATTGTTAGGAGTTATTAGGTAGCTTCTTCAAATGTTAAATTTCCTTAAGTATTTTCGAGAAGTAATTTTTCCTACTACACATGTTTGGAGAGTATGTTGATACATGTGCATGTGCAAGAACGGAACTAATCGGAAAATTCGTCTTAATCTCATACAAATATGCGGGTGGTAAAACCATACAATCACAATCACGTGTACGAGATTACTATTGCAAACGGTGGCGGTGTAAAAAATCGCGCGACGGGTTAATATTAGCATTCCGCCCGGAACTTCGTTCCCGTGGGAATTCAGGAAAATTATGTAGCCTATGTCCATCGGGGATAATGTAGCTTTCTAATGGTGAAAGAATTTTTGAAATCGGTCCAGTAGTTTCGGAGCCTATTCAATGCAACCAAAAACAAACAAACTCTCTCTTTATACTATGATTATAGAAGTATAGATTAAACATAAGTACAGTAGTAGCACGTTGGCAGACTTTTGCAAACAATACATCAAAACCTTCTGGGTCTCGCTACCTAACTGACTTCTATAGTATGCCAGGAAGAGTTGGCAGCTAGCACATTCTCAGTTTTTCTTTCACTCCCAGTCCAACATCGAACTATTTTTCACTCCTAATCTACCAGTCTGCGTTAAAGCTCGGAATAGTATACTAGTAGCCCGCGCTGAATGGACGACTGTACTAAAGAGATGCACCGGAGCACGGCTTGATTTATGTATTAAATCATACTATATGCGTAGCACGCATTCGTTGCTTGTAGACGGTAATTTATTTGGTTGCTTACATTTGTTTTTTATTTATGACTTTTCTCATAAATGTATTGAAAAACGTCGTGTGACACACGGGTGTAAAGGTTATTGTAAACTCGTGACAATGGTGAGCCCTCGCCTGCACCCTCGTATCACAATTTACTAATTTTATTCTAGTTTTTAGACATAGAAACACATCATCTGCGAAAATTTCAACTGTCTAACTATCACGGTTCATGAGATACAGCTTGGTGACGGACGGACGGACGGACGGACAGCGGAGCCTTAGTAATAGGCTCCCGTTTTTTCCCTTGGGGTACGGAACCCTAAAAATCACGTTTATTTTATGGAAGTCCCCCTTAAATATTTGTTTTATTTTAATTTAATTATTTATTTTTAAAGTGAATACAATACCAAATATTCTGTGAATATTTCAAGCGTCTACCTGTTGCCGTTATAAATATCGACCAAAACATGTATATAAAACAATAAAGAGCAAAATATTTTTCCACAACTATGAGACAAAGGCTAAGTAAATAAAATGCCAATTAAGTCTACAGAAATGATTAAAAAGTTCAATTATTTGTTAAATATCTAATTTGTTTTATTGAGAAAGTAAAATAAATAATATACTTTTATATTGTATTTCACTGAAAATCAAGATTTTCGTCAGAAATAATTATTTTGACAGGCATAAATACTCTTTGCTGTCATTCTATACAGCCAGTATGAAGCTTTATGAAAAAAGTAATACTCTCACTTGCCAAAAGGATCAATGAATGAGGGATTTTCTTTTTATTTTTTTAAAATTTTTCCCCAGTCGCCGGATAGATGGCGCTAAACTAGGTACGCTACTGCAAGGAACGGAACGTTACATTATTTTTGATTAATTCACTTGAACGTAATTTTGAGATCATAAAACGAAACGTCATTTTCATATCACATCTGCCACACGTAGTTAGGCGATTTTACGAAAACAACGAACAAACAAAACTGAATTATAACAAAGCGCGAGAAAACTAGGATGATCGGAAGCCAAAGCAAACGAACAGAATATTTGATGCAATGTTTTTCTCCAAGCCTTTTGGCTTTGGCACCTAGTAACGGAGTCAGTTCATCGCCATCTAGAGAGCTCTGGGGAACTACTTTTTTTTTTAATACCCAAAAAGAAAACCTCCCATTACTTATGAAATCAGCTACTCTTTATTGCGTCATACATTTTTGTAAGTAACTGCATTGTAAAATATTTAATTTATTCTACTTTTTAGTATTTGTTATAGCTGCAACCAAAATACATAATCTGTGAAAATTTCAACAGTCTAACTATCACAGTTCATGAGCTACAGCCTCGGAAAGACTTTCTATAAAAACGAGCAAAAAATCACGTTTTTGTATGGGAGCCCCGTTAAATATTTATTTTATTCTGGTTTTTAGTATTTGTTGGTATAGGGCACAAAAAAATACATCATCTGTGAAAATTTCAACTGTCTAACTATCACGGTTCATGAGATACAGCCTGGTGACAGACGGACGGACAGCGGAGCCTTAGTAATTGGGTCCCGTTTTTTCCCTTTGGGAACGGAACCCTAAAAATTACTGGACCGATTTAAAAAATTATTTCACCATAATGTAGGCATTATCCCTGAGTAACACAGGCTACATAATTTTCCCGAATTCCCACGGGAACGAAGTCCCGAGCGGAATGCTAGTATTTAATAAGGCGGTTAATAAGGAAATAGTCATAAACCTCATCATTCGGCTTATTCTGTTAAAAAAATATTCACAAAATCCCTATATACTAATCTTTACTTCCTACTAGACTAGTATTAATAATAATAATAAATTAATCTGTTATAAATGCTAAAGTAACTCTGTCTGTCTGTTACGTTTTCACGCCTAAACTACTAGATAGATTAGACCTTGGGAAAGGACATAGGCTGCATTTTATCCCACAGCTGGGCACGATATAACCTGTAGTCCACGCGGGGGCGGAGCCTCGGGCAGAAAGCTAGTTACAAAAAAAGATATTGAAATACTATTCGAAACGCAGGCGAACTCCTAATCAGTCTAGGAAATTAATTATTTCACCTCTCTAATGGGAAAACATTCCCAAATAAGCATTTTTCTTCAAAACACATTACAAAAATCATTTGTTACCTTCCCTTTCTGTCGTAAATCAAAATAGCGGTCATTTGTTAACCGACTTCAAAAAAGGAGGAGGTTTATATTCGACTGTCTGTATGTATTTTTTTTTTATTTATGTTCACCGATTTCTCCGCCATTTATGGACCGATTTTCAAAATTCTTTTTTTGTTCGAAAGAGTATACTCCAGAGGTGGTCTCCGAAGTCAGGATCTGATGATGGAATCCCAGGGAAATCGAGGGAAACCCTCGAATTGAATAGGCAATTACATTGTTTTTCATGTGCTTTCTATTATTTACTCCAAAAATTTACTCTAAAAATGGAAAAATAAATAAACTTTTTAAGAAATCGTTTAATTTTTTTTCTTAATATCGTGTAGGTGAGGTTAAGTATGTGGTGAACTTGACTAACCCTGGCGTCAGAGTTTTCAAACCGCCAAATGGCCATTTCGCAAGTATTTTAATCGTGATACTAACAAAAGAAGTTTGCGCTACTATTTGAAATCAAGATTAAATACAATCATAATCAATTTAAAGTTATTTGGGAATGTGACTTGTCTACAAGCTTTATTCGATCAAGCTAAACTTGGTTGTAGAAGACGTGAGTTAGTAATCCGTCGAGCTGTTTCTGCAGCGCTAGGGCCACGATGGAACTCGTATTCGTAAATAAAAATAACGCGATATTTTAAATTTTCCATTTTGCAGTGAAAAAAATGTCAAGGAAAAATCAAATTAGGCTAAAACAAATGAATCACTAAATGCGAAACAGATATAAATGAGCTTCAATTCGAAATAAATTTAAATTTGGAATTCCTAAGCAAAGAGCAGATATTTGAGATCAAAGTAGCCAGTTCGAAATGACGCCAATTTCATATGTAAGGACCTAATAATATAAGGCTTATCTAAATTTTATATCCGATTAAAACTTAAAAGTGTTGCATTCCGATTATCACCTCATATAAAAAGGCAGACAAACCTTAATTTGTCCAGCACTATCAAAAATTTCGCGTAATAATCGCTTGGGCAAAAGCTTCTAAATTTTTTGACCGTCATGGCCTTGTTGTACACTGTTACTGTGAACCAAACGATACCGCATAGAAGAATACAACTAGCGCCATCTAGCGAGAACCTGGGAGCAACTTCAACAAAGTAAGCGTTTCTGTTGCAATTTGGGACTTTCTATAAATAAAAACAAGATTATTTAATGTGCTTCTTGGTACTACTGATCCGATTGAAGTCGGCGGGAAGGCGGCATATCAAACTTATTGGGCTTGGCACCGATTTCAAACAGATCAGTAGGTACACACGCCAGCACATCAGTATACATGTTGACCTTGACATCGTCCTTATCTGGCTCGTAATAACACCGGCTTTCGTAGTGCAAATGGGTAACCTGATGTGCTGGTGTCTGTACTACGAAGCACATTAAACGATGTTATCTTCATTTTTCGCTTTTTTGAAGTCGGTTACTAAATTTTTTTTCTTTTTTTTTTTCGAAGCATAACATACCTAATTCTTAATTCCTTCTCACACATTGACAACTAAAGGAGTCCTAATAACAGAACGAAATAAGATTTTTGGTCGGAACTGATGTTGAATCCACATTTTGCCGTTTTTTATATCAAAAATGAAAGGAAAACTGACAAAAACGTAATATAGAATGGCAATCGGATTGCCGATCTCAAGATAGCGTGAGCAGAAGAAATAGGGGTTAATTTTTATATTTTTATAGATCTAGGTATAGATTATACACACACAAACGTATAAATTACAAAAGGGAAAGGACATTTACAACGGCGAGCTTAACTCAAGCAATGAGTTTTCTTCCAGCTGACCTATGTGAGAGGGAGAGACAGCTAGTTGAAGTGGGCAAGGGTGTACCAAGAGAAAAGTGAAACATTACACCATTAGAGTGTAATATATAAATTAAATGTTATGCAAATATAAAAAAATATATTTACAAAATAACATATTTTTGCTACATAAATAATATATATGTCACCGGAAAATAATAAGAACCGTAAGTTTATCAACTTTCGAGGTAGTTTATCAACTAGCGGAAAATCATACATACACATATATTTCGGCGACATATATAAAATATAATATACTAGCATCCCGCTCGGGACTTCGTTCCCGTGAGAATTCGGAAAAATTATGAAGCCTATGTTACTTAGGGATAATGTAGCATCCTAATGGTGAAAGATTTTTTTAAATCGGCCCAGTACTTTTTGAGCCTATTCATTACAAACATACAAAAATAGGTACAAATCTTTCCTCTTTATAATATTAGTGTAGAAAATACTTACATTTAAATACATTTATAATTAACTAGCTTTCCGCCCGGGACTTCGTTGCGGTGAGAATTGGGGAAAATCATGTACCCTATGTCCATCACGGATAATGTAGCACTCTAATGGTGAAAGAATTTTTCAAATCGGTCCAGTAGTTTCGGAGCCTATCTAGTAGTCTGTGGTCAAATAAAGCAGATATAGGTAAAAACCTTAACTAACCTCTTGCGTAGAAATATTAGACACTAGCATTCCGCTCGGGACTTCGTTCCCGTGGGAATTTGGGAAAATTATGTAGCCTGTGTGACATAGGGATAATGTAGCATCGTAATGGTGAAAGAATTTTTGAAATCGGTCCAGTAGTTTTTTTTAAGTTTATTCGTTACATACAAAAATACAAATCTGTCCTCTTTATAGAATTATTAAATTATTCACTAGCTTTCCGCTCGGGACTTCGTTCCCGTGGGAATTCGGGAAAATCGTGTACCCTATGTTCATCATGGATAATGTAGGATTCTAATGGTGAAAGAATTTTTAAAATCGGTCCAGTAGTTTCGGAGCCTATTCAATTCAAACAAACAAACACTCAAATCTTTCCTCTTTATAATATTAGTATAGACTATACATATATCAGACATTTAATTTTTTTAAATTATTATTTGAAATTTTGGTAAAACGCCCGGACTGCAAGCCATTGCAGACTGCATGCTGTGCATACACATGCAAGAGGGGCTAAAAGTTTTAACCTATTTATAGTTTCGTTATCAACGGATTTCCCGATATTCCCACGGGAAAATGAGCAAACCAATGAAAAACATATCGAATGAGCACGAAATTTCAAAAAATACTTATGTAAAGCTGGAATAAGGCATGTACGTACGTTGTTCCACAGCAAGAAAAAGATAATCCATAATTATTTTTGTTTTTATTTAACTGTTCCCTTTGATTCGGCCCTACTTACCTATTAGGTTAGGTAGACTGTAGATGTAGACTAAGTGACTTACTGTAAGCATTATTATCAAACATCCAATGTAAATCGTTTTCTTGTAAACAAAATAATTGAATTGAAATACCCCCACATAATCCCGCAACTTTTGAAACTGCATATTTTATTTCCCTTGATTGTTTTCTGTGTAATTCTTATATTTTAAATAATATAAAAATATAAACAACATAAAACGCCATCTTTCAATAACTGTGAGAACTACGTCCATCTTTCTTACTACACACGATCTCGTTGAAGCAACTACCACTTCAAGTTACTGAAATGTAAAAGCAACAAGCTATTCTCATTCAATCGTAATAAATCACCGCATCTGGTACAGATGGCACTGTTTCATTTCTGTAAAAGGCCTCTAGTATTTGATGGTTGAACTATTTCTCGACTGTTCACTAAACTTTTTAACTAGCTTACAAAGTGAAACAAAATGTTGTTGTCTTAGGTGTCTTCTAGACGAATTGAATCACTACATTCGGTATAGACGGCGCTATTTTAACTCAGTACCAATTTCGTATAAGCGCCATCTAGTGTTAATTTATGTAAGGTTTTTTTTTAAACCCCTACTTTATTGAAAATGCCTGCTAAATCGATTCTATTTTCTATTCTAGATTTGCTTCGATCTACAAAATGCACTTCTTGTCGGATAAAAAAAGAGAGAGAAAGCTAGATTTTGGTACAGTTTGGTGCTTCTTCGTTAATTAAAATCTTTATTATGATTTCCTTGTACAAATTGTAAAACACCAATAACCTCGCGAAACTAGAATTCTTACATCACAAACCACAACTTTTGTTCAACCACTTTTAAAATAAATCTATACTTTATTGAAATTTCATTTTTAAGTGTTTGTTGCCCATCTAACATTATTAAAATCTAGCTGCAGCGCCCATGCGCCGTCCATGAAATACTATCCTAAAAATAATTTGTTTTTGATATGACAGTAATATAATTATGAAAGGTCAAAGAACTTGTCGTTTATGATGTTAGTAATCTAATCCTGCATTATTATTGGTTTTCCAAAAAAACCCTGTACTTATGTGTTATTTTGAAATATCATGTATACATTTTTTCCTTTTAAACATACCGACAGTGTCAGCAGTGTCTCCATCGCGGTTCTGCTGCTCCGGGCTCAGCAACAGGCGCAGACCCTCCCACTTCGTGTTCAGATGTTCAACGCGCCACGACACCTTCAAATAATCACAAGATAGAAGAAACACATCTTACTTGAAACTTAATTTGTGATGCGACTTTAATCTTTACTGTGACGCAATTTCACAGGTTAAATTTTAGTTTACTATTTAATTTTTTTTAAACCGAGCTTTTCTTGCAAAAATATTATGTGGTTACCTCAGCTGCAGCCTCTGGGATACGCTCGAGGATGGCAGAAGCCTGCTCAATGAACTTCAACCGGCGCGGCTCCACAGCCACTAGTTCTGACATTCGGCTCTGCGTAACAAAACAAAGGACTCTTAACCCTTACTTCATACTATATTATAAAACAAATTCTCCCGCCGCTCTGTCTGTCTGTCTGGACGCGATAAACTCAAAAATACTGAACGGATTTTCATACAGCTTTCATCAACGGACGGAGTTTAAGAGGAATGTTTGTATGTATTATTCATTCCCGAAATTCTCACTGGAACGAAGTCCCAGGTGGAAAGCTAGTATACTATAATTTCACTTTCCGCCCCCGATTTTATTTAAGCGAAAAAGTAGCCACTCTCAAGCTGTCCAACTTCCTGTCTGTCCTCTAAATCACGTCGGTGTGTCGCTCCGTCACATCCTTACAATACAATATACTTTATTACACTCCAACATAAATAAGGTACAGTGAAATTTTATTACAAATAGTTATCCCAGGGTACAAAAGGCAGCCCCATAGCTAAGAAGCAATATCTTATCGGCAACCTTTGGGCAACCTTCTAATATTTTAAGCGCGAAACTTTATATGTATGGATGTTTGTTGCTCTTTCACGTTCAAACGGCTAGACCAATTTGATAAAATTTGATATGGAGGTAGCTGACACCCTGGACTAACACATAGGCTACATAATTTTCCCAAATTACCACGGGGACGAAGTCCCGGGCGGAAAGCTACGACATTAGCTTGCCGCCCACCACTCCGTCTGCGTGCCATTCCATTTACAGCATAGGTACGCCAACTTGGTAACTTGGAAACTGGAGCAAATCCAGTTTCAAACACTTGTACAGCTTCCTATTGTCTAGGGATATTACACGATTTTTCATATAAAAGAGGTTTGTTTGAGAAGCTATAAACGAGACACATGGAGGGATATAATTATCGAATGAGCTAATACTAAATCTTATATACCTAGCCAGTATAGATGTGTATATTTTGAAATAGGAATACTTCAGGTTTAAGGCTAAGGCCAGTGTTCACCAAATATTTAACCAACGATTAGCAGCTAACCAGAGATTTGACAATGTCATTTTCATACATTTTTTTGACATTTTGTCTGATTAGCTTCTAACCGCGGTTGTGATGTGGAGTACGTAAGTATAAAAAATCGTCAGAGGGTTTGACTCAGTTTGCCTACATAAGCCGCAAGATCAAGTTCTTCGGAAGCAGATGCCTTGACTTTATCATAGAGGATCCAGATATCACAGCAAGCCTAAAAGTCATTGGTTTAACGTGATACAAGTAGTAAGAATACCCCCTTACAAGGGAAGACGTCTAAGATCAAGCAAAGTGGAGGAGATTGAAATTTAAAGGCAGGGAAAATGCTAAGCAGAAAAAGACTTCAGCTTTGCAAGCGTAAGCACCACCGTGATATAATTTTGTCGTACGTTTCTCATTCCGCACAATCGTTTATCTCGTTCCACCCCATAGCATCAGTGTGGAACAGGCGGAACAGCATCAAGATGACAAAATTATGTCATACTAGCTTTCCACCCGGGGCTTCGTTCCCGTGGGAATATGAGAAAATTTAGTAGACTATGTGTTAATCCAGGCCGTCAGCTACCTCCATACCTAATTTTATCAAAATTGGTCCTGCCGTTTGAGCGTGAAAGAGTAACAAACATTCATACATCCATACATCCTCACAAACTTTCGCATTTATAATATTAGTAGAAAGTAGGATGTTCATGTTAGCCTTGCACTTGCTGGGAAGAAATTTCGCGCAATCATTTTTACGATTGTAACAATGTTAAGATTTCGTTAGGGTTACCATTCGAAGTTTCCTGTTAGACCAGTTCTCGGGACTAGAATAGATCTCCTTCTGTACATGGATGAGCCCGTAACATAGCTTGGTGAACTCTGCGATGTATGAAATACAGCTTTTCCCGATCGCTGCTCGCATTTATTTGGCCAGTACAGCTATTTCGATTTATCTCGAAGAAGGTTGTGAACATAATGCTCAAATTTCTAAGCATGTTTAAGAAAAAGATTTTACCATTCGAAGTTTCCTGTTAGACAAGTTCTCGGGACTAGAATAGATCTCCTCCTGTACATGCGTGAGCCACTGACATAGCTCGGTGAACTCTGCGATGAGCTGGCTCAGCGACCACTGCCGGTTGAAGCCGGCCGTCGGGTTCAGCAGCCTGGGATCGTTTTGCAACACTGACGAATTGTTTGACAACAGCTCGCCGTTTGCTTCCTGAAAAGGAAAAATTTAAAAGAAAATTTAAAAAACAATAAATAAAAAAAATACTGTTTTTAATTTAAGTAATAGCTGAAAAGGAAGAAATAAAAGTTACTTCTTTAAAAAAAACAACGGGTTGCACTCCGGGAGTACCGATGCCGGCAGAAGTAAAAACTGGAACATTAACGTTGTAAATTAATATTTAATTTAATTTTTCCTATGCTAACACCGGATTTTAACATTTTGACGCGAGTTTAACATTTTTTACCCATACTTCAAAGTGCGCAACGCCGCTAAAGAAGTTTTCACTTCAAAAAAAACTTTTTTATTTATTTCTGTTGTAACAGACAGAACTAAGTAAGTATCTACTTCATATTTTTTCGTTCGACTACCTTTAATCAATTATTTCACTCTCTATCTCTACCTTAAATCTCAAAAACTACTGAACCGATTTTGATGAAATATGCACTGTTCCCTAAATTGGACTACACCTAATCCCAGAAAAAAATATTATTTGCAATGCTGCTTATGGTTTCTGAGATATGCGCGGATAACATGCACAGTGTTGCCAATTTAGCATATTTTATGCTAAATTTGGCAGATTTGCTTTCCGTTTAGCAGAATATTTTCTTAATTAGCATATAGCATATTTTTTTAGCATATTAACATATGAAAAATAAACATGCTATTTTAAATAAACATAACATGAAAATTATTTTGGTTGAATAAAATGTAACATGAAACGTACAACCGCTTCTGTTCTGAAACTTCTAGGGGGATTTCCCCTCCATAATTGTTTATTTTTTATAATGTAGACACCACAGACAAACGTAATTACGTCCCTCCCTTTTTCTAGTAAGAATGAAAAGAGAAATAAAAATTTCATCTTAAGTAGTCAAGGTCAAGCCTTCCATTGTGGAAATAGCCGAAGAGTTCAGAGTGGATACATCTAGAATAGAAAGATTTATATCTCAACGGGTAAACATAGTACGTACATCGAATGGAAATGCACATCTTCCACCGTTAATTAGCACATCTTCTGGAGCGAAGTTATTGAATATAAAGATGCAGCTGGCAATAACCCCTTTGCCGATTTGTCTCAGTTTGCAATATCCCTGCTGTCATTGCCTCATTCGAACGCGGAGATTGAACGCGTTTTCAGTCAAATGAATTTAGTCAAGACTAAACTCCGAAATCGTTTGGCAGTAAAAACACAAAATGTCATATATGTCAGATTTCGCTTGAAGAGAGAGTAGGCAAGTGTTTTTATTCATATGTACTTCCTGACGATGTACTGCGTAGTATAGGCACCAAAGAGACCTATAATTCAGACTCTGTCTTCTACTTCTACGTCTGCCTATTAAGTACTATTAAACTCTGATGTTGTCTCTTTCACTCTTGTTGATATAATCTTAACTTTAATTGACGTCTCTGAGTACGGCAGCTAATTTAAAACGCAGTGATTATACGTACTTTTTGAGCTAATTGATGAAGATCAAGATATTGACTGTTAATTTGAAAACTTCGAATAAGTAACTCTAAATCCTACACTTTTAATGTTGATTAAAATTTGAAATTAGTTTGGCATTTTATTTTAGCACTTTTTCAAGTATTTGAAAATTCCATTTAAAAATTTAGCATATTTTTGGCATATTTTAAACATCACTTTAGCATATTTCGAATTAGTCTAGTTGGCAACACTGAACATGCATATACATGTAGGAAAGGCACACATGTTTAGAAGCTGGTTAGACTAACATTTACAAAAACCGTGCAATTCTGACAATATTACATCGTATGTATGTATGTAATAAATAACTGATAATGATAACCTCCTTTTTGTATGAAGTCGGTTAATAAGTTTTACTAGTATAGATTCACTAACCACTTCTACGCAATATTCTGATGACAAATAATGACTACTTTAGTATCGTAATGACGTCACGGTGAAGTGAATTTCTCTTAGACTACGATGATTTTTGGCGCCAACGACGTCAAAACACAGCATAGATAGTTACTTACCAGTGATCGCTACTTCACGATCCATACTCATATAATTAGTTCACTTCTTTGTTTTTGTAGGCGGGTCAAATTTTGTTGAAAAAATATTTTATCAGTGCAAACGAATATCGATGCGACTTACAAATCTGTACTCATTTAAACAAAAATGGGGGATAATAAACTACAAATATATCTTTAAAACCTACCTTGCAGATACTCTATGATCTGGTTAAAAAAATATAAACGCTAAAAAAAAGTATAAAACCTACCTTGCAGGTGTCTATGATTTGGTTGTCCATGATGTAGTCATAGTGGTGCTGCAGCAGCGGCCACAGGTCGTCGCCCGCGCTGCCGCCGCTCGCTGCCGAGCCCCAGCTGCGCCGCCATGCTTCGCGGCATGGCTCCTTCCTAAAATACGTCAATTTAAGATTATTCCGTCCTTGTGAAAATTTAAAAACCCCGCAAGGATTTGTTATTTACTATTAATTGTACACAATAGACATATAAAAAGAAACATACAAAGAGAGAGATGACACAAAAGGCACTGCTTATTTCTAGGAAGAAATTTCTTACAGCAGACCTAACAATAGAAATTGGACGATGTGAGGCGAGAACGACGTGCACAATAACGCGAAAACGTAAACAAAACAGAAAACGTAAAACAGGCAGATTTCAAAGTTAAAAATAAATAACTATGTACACCTTTAATACAATGTATCTTTATAGTGTCAAGAGAAAATCGATCAATGACACAATTGGTACAACACTACCAGTCCACGCGGTGTGGCACAACACTAAACGTCACTTAGACAGATCGGTTACGCGCGTAGATCGTGGATTATGTGTTCTTGCATTGTAATTTGTAAAATATCGAATTAAAAGGACTGTTTAATGAGTAAAAGGTGTTTTAGTCCAACAATAGTGATTTAAAAACACCAAATGCGGATTTCATTTTTTGAAAACCACATTCTCCAAATGGCAGCCATCGAGCCTGACACGCACTCTTCGAGTCTAGCACGCATGTTTTCAAAAACACGTTTAGGTACAGAGCGACCTGCTGATTTCGGCTCGAATATTTTCTTTAAGTTGAGTCACAGGGCTCGGATTTGTTTTGTAAACAATGGATTATATGTAATCTCATAAGAAAAAGAATAAGTAGTTTCATGGCTACTTAAAAATCTGCAGCGCTTGTGCTTTCAACAAAGCCCCCCCCGCGCCTCTCTGACTCTGACGTGTTGCGTTCAGAAACTATATTTGTTTAAACTTTGAAATCTGCCACTGGATACCCTGTACTTTACAAACCTAAACAAATTAAATACTTAATAATACCTTAATATCCATCCATACATACAAATACATACATTTGTACATACATAGGTATATACAAATACATACATTAGAATTGGTTCTACCCGCTTAAACGAAACAATAGGCTTCTATTGGGTGAACTTGCTACATCCTCAGCCATATCTTTGCCCCTGGGCTGGATTGTGGTCAAGAGCGAACCTATTCACTGTTATTCACTGTAAAAAAAACGAAACGCATACAAGTCGCAAAGAAACGCAATATGAGTACAATGTGATCTTCACCTATAAAAATGCCGTTTTCCATGCAACATTTCCTAAAAAGACGCGTGACATAATTTTGTCGAATGTATGTCATTCCGCTCTCTTCTTCTATCGCATATCGCATAGCGTCAGTAAGGAACAGACAGAAAGCAATCGATTTAAAAGAAAATATTATTAGCTTGAAGAGCTTACTTCTTTAAAAATATAACTTTATTTTTCATATCATTCTTTTTTAAAGGGTAAGAATAAAAAGCATAGTTCTAAACTTTTGAATGATTGGGGAACTAAGACCTAGTTCACTCAGCCGAAGCGCAGCAAAACGAGAAAATGGAGTTAGATTGTCAGACTGAGCAATAGTATAGGTAATTTTTCTTTTATCAACTGTTTCGGCTATGGTTTAACTCCTGAGTCGCGGTTGAATTCGTACCTTATGAATACTAATGATGTAAGTAAATATCTTTATGAATAATGTTTTTAGTTAATTTCATTTTGCTTTTAAGTTCGGTATTTATAACTATTTAGATCTTTTATGTTTTTAAGTCATTCCTTACTCTTCTGCACCAAATCCGAAATAATAATGGATTTAACCGCAAACGCAATCTGCACTTATAATATAAAGAGGAAGATTTGTATTTTCGTATTGTTTGTAAACGAATAAACTTAAAAACTACTCGACCGACTTCAAAAGTTCTTTCATCATTATAACGTTACATTATCCCTCAGTAACACAGGCTAAATAATTTTCCCAAACTACGGGAACGAAGT
Organism: Aproaerema taeniolella; assembly: GCA_949987775.1. Lineage (NCBI taxonomy): Eukaryota > Metazoa > Arthropoda > Insecta > Lepidoptera > Gelechiidae > Aproaerema > Aproaerema taeniolella. The sequence continues at coordinate 11,438,186 of OX465242.1, read as the reverse complement.
GCCGGGCGGAAAGCTAGTGTAAAATATTTATATGTAGTGACTTGCTATCATATCGCGTCGGAGTCGTATCGTTGAGTTGTAAAGGCAGCTTGACAGCTCAAACATTATACAGTCGACTAAAGCGACATCTGCAGTAGTACTGGTTCAACCTGATAGATGGCGCCGCACCTTGTCACTACACAAACCGGTTGAAAAGGCGATTGCAGTCTACTTAAGAGTGTAGTTTATAAGTGCGTTTCCAAACCACACTCCTGTGTTTGTATTAAAATTTTCAAAAATACTTATAAGGAAAGGGAAGCAGGTAAACACCACACAGCAAGTCCTATGGTTTTACACGTTGTAGATTGATAATTTCGTGATTTAGCTGTGGTCACACTACAGCTTGTCGCTAAAAGCGCGTCATTGTGTTATTATTATTAGGTATATTAACTTGAAATTACCTCTTCTTAGTGAGGCTATGGTAGGGGCGCTCGAGGTGCTCGCATGGGCCTCCAGGCTGCGCTTGGGCACTGCGTAGCGAAGACAGCGAGAAGCTGCTTTTCATCGCTGAGTGCTCGAAACCTGGAATGCGAAAAACATGGTATTTTTATTGAAAATAAAAACCAGTGAAGAAAATGTTTAGGTTTAGCGTTATTATAACAGCTTCTTGATATTACAACATGAGTCCTGCCTGATTCATTCGCTGACTCATCAACGAAAAGATTGGAAATATGAAATTTTGTCCAGAGGTTTTTTTAAAAACTAGGAACAAGAGAGAATTTTCCGAAGTTTCCACGGGAAGCTCTGGTCTAGTAGGTGTTCAAAAATGACCCTTTCACGATTACAATAATAAATTACGATGTTCTTAGCGTAAAAAATTAGATTTAGTCAAGTAGGTAAATAAAACAGACGGGAGCAATAGTTTAGTCTTGCAATCGATGAAAGAAAACTCAAAGGGCAACCCCACATGGAGGGCAACCCCACTAATTAATGGCTTGTCAATGGCAGTTGAAAGACAAGGTCGCCATTTTATCCGATGAGCTGGCGAATTTTTTCTTAGTTTTGCTCAGTTTTCAAGTATCATTTAATTTTTTCCATGCACGGGACCTCTAAATCGAAGTCTGAAAATACATAGAACTTCGCCGAACTTCTTTCGTACATTTGATACACCGCCAACTGAATGTTAAGTTACTAAAGTAGTTTGCTACATAACGTTCGATTGGCGTTGGCGCTGCTAATCGGGGTGGTAATATTACCTCGATGGGTGGTTGTCATCAAATGTATGAAGCATTTTCACCACCTGAATGGGTAAAATGGTCACTAAAGTAATTTAATCACCAATGAGACGCTAATAATCAGTTGTTTAATTTCACTAATCGATTCAGAATAGTAAGCGTCACTGGAGCGTGAGAATTTTGTCATGTCGTCAATCAACATTAGGAGTATCATATTTTACGTGCAATCTTAAAATTCTTACAAAGTCAAAATAAGAAGCAGTAGTTCAATAGTAAAGATTATTAAATTTACATACTATTCTTTATAGCTCGCGCTAAGAAAGACAATGTCGACTTCTTTCACTGTAATTCATTCTTTGCGGTTTTAAGCTCTCCGCGTCCAGTTCTCTACCGCAGCTTTAATTAGGCCCTTACCTCATTCACATAAATAAAGATCCCCAAACTTATCTATCCTGTGAAAGTATTTTCATAGGATCATTATGATTACTAAATTAAAATAAATCATAAAATGGGTTACTCACTTGCAGACATCTTTTGTTCGTTTCGGGAACTTCTAAAAATCAATTTATCATTAAATCGACGATAGCGTTCTCGTAACTTGTTTGTACTGTCAATACAATTCCTTCTTTTTGTACTTCGATATGTTCGATTCTTCTCTTTCTTTTACAGTCTAAGTGATTTTCGTGTTTAAATAGTGCTATGGCGACTAGATTCGTTATTAAAGTAAATATTAAGTACAATAAATAGTGGATTGTCTTAATCATGTAATCTTGAGGCAAGACTCATGAATTTGAAGAATATTTTGGTTTTGGTCGTGCGGTCGGTGGTCACATTTTGAACTATGGCGGGCTTCTTTGCCGTCTCTGCGTACGCGTTGCCTCTCGTCTCGATCCTGAAGAAGAAACAAAACTTTATATAAATAACCACTTGTTTTTCAAAATAAATAATAGTGAACGAAAAAATATTCTGCGATGTTATTTAGAAAGTTTTGTTTAGTGTCAAATAATAACAGCCGTATCATAATTAGATGTTTGACAGAGCATAAAACCTCACTATAACGTCTCGATCATGGTCGCGATGCTCATGTTCAGACAAATAGTAACCAATCTCTAGACATGATCATGAATATCAAATTTCGCGAACCACTCACTTTCTACTAAACAAAAATCAATTGTTTTCACCCGAAGGGCAAATGGCATAGCGATCGAAAGCCGTGGAGTCGCGCGCGCAATTTTCTTTTCACAGTTTCACACAATTTGCGGATTTACACGACAAATCGCGGGGGCACGACGACGACGGCGGCGAAGGCGCTGCCCGCGGCCTCGCTGCCCCAGGACCGTGTTATTTTCACGAATACTTCAGCTGCGTCTCGATACTGTCAGTAAAGTTCGATTGCGTGCAACAAACGTTAACATTTACGTCTCGTTGTCACTTTCATTCGTAATTATCATCAATCGTCCAATCCTATCATCAAAGAGATATGATTTAAAATTGATGTTCTATTCTATTTGATAGCTATCGTAGTATATGCGTAATTTTCGTTTTATGGCATGCATGAGTGTGAAAGAAAAGCTATAAGATCATGCTTTACTCATACGTCTATACATAAGACCGGATGAGTTTTTACAAAAGAAAACAACATGTAATATCGCGTTGTAATATCGCGTTGACTTCTAGAACTTAATTTTAAAGATATCTTTCAATCCGACCATAAACGACGCGTTCAAATATTAAGCAAGTTTGTTGTTGTTGAAAAGGCTTTATATATTCACCCCTCATTCACCCCTCATGATTAGATCGGTTTCAATTTGGCGTCTAGACGATTCATGTAGGTAGCCCACTTTTTATACACTCAATCAAGTCTAAATATTTGATTGAACAAAGACTATACATAATAGCTCACCCGATAGAAATCTGTACCACGGAGAACATATTCCGCGAAATGTTCAAGTTTAAAACGTTTACTTTCTAACAACTTATAAACCGTTTGGAATGGGTCAAATTGACCCCTACCTGCGAAATATTGTACGACAATATAATCTGTCCGCTGTTAACGGTAACTGCATAGGAGTTACAGTTTATGGGGTTAATATAATAGCCCTACGTGAGGAAACGTCGAGCGGTAAGGATATTAATTTGCAAGCGGGATGGAAATATTTAACACCTAGCACACGGACTAAGAACCGTTTCTCGGTAGTGAAACGAGTATATAATAAACATTACTACGAGTAATTAATTGGTTGTTTCTGACTTGACAAGATAAGACGAGATTTACATGTTTTGAAAATCTTATAGTTAAAAAAAGTCAAAAGGAAACTGGAGAGCAAGCCTCTTCCAGCTTCCTTTTGAGGCTTTGTTTAATTTTCATTTGATTTGATTGTTAATTAAATGTCTCTTTAATCAACAATCAAATCTTTTCTCTTTACAATATTAGTGTAGAAAAAGAACACCAGTAGAAGAGCAGTTAAAGTATAAACTATCACCTACATGAGAGCTGTAAAGCCGTCGGTCAAAGGCAAAGTAAAAGTAATGACGAAGACGAGCCTCTAGCTCTACCGCCGCCTAATGATTAATGACTTATTTAATTCCAAGCGTGAAGAAAGTAAATTAGCCTATAACATTTATCACGATTACACCGTGCGAAATATTAATACAAACAATGCAAAAAACATACAACTGATTCGAAACTTTCCCTTCGCAAAAACTTTATATTAAAAAGAAATGACTGATTGACTGCAAACTAAATTAATTCTGAAATAATAAGTCCCGTTAGATAAAATGTAATTATTCGAATTATGTCAACAAAATAGCTTTGTATAGGTAACTGCAGCGTGGGAGATTCGAAAGATGATTATTTTATAATCATAATATTGAAAATTACAAAAGTTGGTCATGGATTCTTTATGAAAAAATAATAGCTAAGTATGTTTGATGTATGTTTGTTTAGTTATTTACGTGTTTTGTTTTGAGGCTAAAAATGGTTGTCCAATCTTGTTACTTAACTTACACGCTAAGGAGGATCACACCACGAATGCAAAAAAATTAAAGAGGGAACCCACAGGAAAAATTAATAAGTTTATAAAATTCTAAATTTAAAATGGTTAATTGAACCCCATGATTGAGGTACTTTGACATAATATCTCCTTTTCTGCGTAAACTTACCTACCTAATTTTGCTTATTTCATTTACTTATAAAATAAACTTTTTTATTATTAGGTACAAATAGCTATGGAATGAGAAAAAAATTTATAAGCGAGTTTTGAGAGTCCCATTGCTGGGTAAGCAAAGGCCTCCGCATTATTGTTGGGTTCAGAAAATGGGTACCCTTGGATTTACATTTGTTGAAGAAGATACGCTACAATATGTATGGATACGGCTTTCCCATGGTGCACGGACAATAGACAGTGATTTTATAAAAGTTTTTTGTGCTGTCAAGTGTCGGGTAAGCCTCCGGTCTTCCGTAGTGAACAAAGTATAAGATACAAGCGGATGGAACATTTTGTTATTTATTGCTCTATAAAGTATTTGTGATTAAATAACGAAATTTTAACTGAAAGTCTATTTATGATGATTCATTCCTCAATCAGTCTTTATGAAGATCTAAAACACATTTTTTAAAATTTCGAACTAAGTATGTTCACTGTTCAGTTCACTTGTTAAGTTAGCAGGTTCTCGAGTTCTGTGCTAATTATTTTTTACCCACGCTCACCAGCTCATTGAGCACATAGTGAAAACAACGTGGTCAAGCGTAAAAAAAATTACGAACTGACAACGCCAGAGGACAAGCAAGCTTTGCGAGGTTACTGTCAGTCATCGGAGGAGCGTGATGCGCGAGTTTGTCTGGGGCCGTGCTAGCTATGCACCATCGTCTACTTCCGCCAACGCTTTTACCTTAAGCTGCACATATAAATAGGGTTATCAGCTGATCAGTGATGCGATGTTTATTATTTGTGGTGTTACTTTCTTTACGATATAGAACAGCTGATAATGTTAATGAGATACTTATTATGTGCCTAAAACTGTTTGGCAAAAAATCCCACCAAGTGATGTCCGCGTGACAGGGGAAAGGAAGTAGAAGGTATTACAGCAATTCATTTTGCTGCGAAAATAGATACATTCAAAAACAATCTCACAAGTAAAGTTACATAATTGTAGTGTTATACAAGAAATCAGTAACAAAAGTTAGAAGTTATTGTTGAGTTCAGCGCATCAGGTTACCCCAATTAATTGAAAAACGGTTCTTATCGCACCAGCACAGAGTGCACGCGTGGATAACCCGATATGCGGCCCTCTGTACAATAATATCTAATCTCCGAGCATGGTACTCTTTATTACGTGAAAATATATTTAATTGTTGCGGTAATGTATAGTCGAAATACAATTTTTTAGTAAAATTGAACATAATCATTGATTAAATCGATTACTACTTGTGACAGTGGGCACACCCATTCGATGAATTATACTAAATTCTATTTAAAAACCAGTTATCAACTTAAAAGAAACAAAGAGTTGACCATTCAAAAATCCAGTTCTGAGTTGAGTGCGCTCCTTGAAAGGATTAGTAGAAAAAAAAAAGAAAAAAGCGTAGAGGCATACGCCAGCGGCGACTACAATGGCATCGGACTTTACTACACAATATACAATTTTACTATGGAATAAAATAACATGTATTACGTATAAATTCCGCATCGCTCCAATTTAAAGTTTCGCCATTAAATATCGATCAATCGAATGTAACAATCTTTAGCCAATTTCGCAAACACCCTTTCTAAGTTTCACATAAGTTTCACCAATTTTTTGCACACCATTGACTAGTATTGGACTGCTTCAAATCATGCTATCGTTCCATTATTTTTGCTATACTTATCTGAAAAAGTTCTTCCTATACTTATGCAACCTATCTTTATTGGACGCTACCGTGAGAAATTTGCTTATTCTAAACTCAAAAGTTGTAAATTGTGTAATTGAAAAATATGGTAATTGATGACAAACTGCCTTCCTACGTAATGTCTCAATTAAACAATTCATACGTAACATAATCGCTTGTAATATAAACAATAACAATTGTCAGGTGTCAGATAACTTTCGAGAAGTAGTAATTAAGTAAAAAGAAGTGGGTTTTAATGGCTTTCTGTACGGTTTGTGGAAGTTTAAAATTACGGGTGTAATAAAAATCGCTGTAGCCGACACGTAAAATTTTACATCGATCCAAGTTCAAATTTTGAATGTAGCATGAGAAAGCGGGTAAGTCGAATTTGAAGGCAGCATCATGAACCAATCAAGTGAACCGCGCCGCGCCGCGCCGCGCCGGTCGCCCCATAATACCGTAATTATCTCGAATAGATCAAAAGGATAGCTCAGGATCAACTTGAGTTTATACAGCTGGTAGCCATTTCAGTGTAGTCTAACTCTTTTGTTAAAAACTTATATTTTATGCTGAAACAACTTTATGACAGATCCAATACTTAAATTATGTACTTTACGAGCAAGAGAGATGTTATCACTGAACGGGGAATTAGATACAATAAAGTAAAGTACATTTCAATTACAAACTTTCTATTAATAAATAATAGAATCAATTAAGATGCTAATATAGATAAATACCAAGTAATTGCGGTAATATTTAACCTATGGTTTGCGATATGGTCTTATGGAATCGACGTTTTCAATATTTTCACCGAAAAACGCTTTTGCATAACAAAAATATTCATATGTAATTTATCACTATTATGTGATGCCTAAGATTGTCCTATGAATCAACCTGTATCATTCACGAACAGTGAGTAACGAAATACACTTGTAAAGCAAGACGAATCCTGTCTGGAGGATCAACAAAAAAATAACTTTTTTATTGAAAGGAATGCAAAGAAACGGTCGCTCTACCATCCCTGTCCGAAGTTAAAATAGAGGTAATGAAAGCCTTTGATTTCTATAAAAAAATTAAAGACGTATAAAAAATGTTACACATCAAAATTGTGGACATCAGATAAAAGGTGATTTCAAATGGTTTGCATATGGTGGAAGTAGGCTAACGGAGTACTGGGGTGTTTCGTGCAGTAGGTTATCTAACCGCTCAAGCGCTTATGTATGGGTCATGTAGACGTGTTCGTTTTGGAATTAACTCTAGTTGTAATTGATTATTGTTAGCACGGACTTCCGAAGTAAGTTAAAAGACTTAAATGAGTGGCACTTGGCACCACAACAAACATTACATCTAATGAGATTACGACAGACGACAGCCTGAATACCTTAGAAAATAAAAATTATCTTACTTAACGTTTTTGATAAGATTCACCGCTAAAATCAGTAAAAGAAATGTAACATGACGATTTTATTGAAACATCGATCGAAACCTTGGAAAAAAATACATGACAGACGAGTGCCAGACATAGTATTAATTCACACACTGCGAATTAATACTATGTCTTACTTTCGCATAACATTTACTTAATTAAATCCGCTCTTTCATTAACGTTCGGTGTTAGAGTCTGATTTGATTACAAACTACTTTCTTATGTTACATCTTAATGTTTAATTAATAAGGATTTGTTATGTTACTATCTAATTTTTAATTGAAACTGCAACTTATACATTTTACTTAGTTAAATTAATTGAGTACAATCCAAAAAGATTGAAAGTTAAATTTAAAAAAGTTTCCGTTTCGTTAAATTTAAAAAAGGCTTCCCCTGCTTTGGTCCATTTACCTTGGTACTAGATATAGATACTAATATCAACCCCGACCAATTATTATTATGTAAAACTTGAATGAATCGATATCTAGAAGAATTGCAAACTAAACTTGTGAAAACAAAACCTTTCTAAATTGTTACGTTTTCGAAAAACGAGCTATCATACAGATATCTTTAAAGCCTTTGGTACCATGTATTTGGCCCACAAATCTTTGTTATAAGATTCAATTTTTTAGCGAGACCTGGTAGCGAACCTAACATATAAACACACACCAGCCTTATTATGTAAATTTCTATAGTTTTCAAACCCTACACTAGACAACCAGGGAAGTACTAATAATACACTACAGTGGACGTAAGTAGGTGAAGTTCTTAGTCCGTAAATGGTAATTAAAGGCCCGTGAGTGGTCGTCTAGGTAATCAGTTTGCGGTCTTGGAATACCACAGATCCATCTGACCACTTTGAATTAAACGTAAATGTTTACTGAGATAGATAAAACAACTAAATGTACTTTGTTACGTAGTACTAAGACCTAAAAGCAAATCAAGCAACTTAGAGCTTTGTATGGTTTATATGGTATGTAGTCGCACTTACAGTAGAGCCGAATCCTAAAGTTACGTATGACGAGCATTTCAAATGATGTTAATATAAGGAAACATTTTTTTTAGTTTAGAGTTATGATAATGTATATCTTTAGTTTGTAATTAATTAGGGAGATATGGTATTATTGAATTTTGATTTGAAAAGATGACGACGTAACAAGGTTATAGCGACCTGTGGTTGAGCTGTCATACGTAACTTTAGGATTCGGCTCTACTGTAACTAATTATGAACCCACAAGTATAATAGTCGACATTTCTGTAATTCATAGAGTAAATATTAGATTCTATATTTTTTGCGAAAGAATTTAGAATCACCCATAAGTATACATATGTATAACATATGTTTACATAATAGTAACATTACACCTTAGTATACTTCACATGGCATTAATTTCGTTTGAATAGAAAGGCGGCATCTATCATAATTAAAATATAGTAAATAGTAATACGCAGCGTCGATTCTCCATAATTATAGTCTACTATTGGTTAATTGCTTTCGACTCACCGTTTAGTGTTAATGAAAGAAACTGATGATTAATTTTGTCCACTGCGTTCGTTATTGCTTTTTACTAACAGTAAATGTTATAACATTGATTGAAAAGTAAACTTTATAATTTCTGGGTCGATATGTATCAGCATTTTTGTAGGTACACACATAAATTCGTTATTATACTTTGAAGAAAATGAATTTAGTAGGCATAAAAGGATTGTTTAACGGCTTAAAATAATTTGTGCCATTTTTTATTTAAGATGGTACACGTCACGCGTCAAAGAATGTTACATATATGGGATCATCCATAAATTACGTCACACGTTAAGGGGGGGGGGAGGGGGTCGACAATGTGTGACATTGTGTGACAAGGGGGTGGGAGGGGTCATAAGTTTCGTGACGTCACATTTCAAAATGTATTACTTATGAGTATCAAAACGTGTTAACTATTAACGAATAACTTAAACTCCTCGTCCCAAGCACTCTTTACGTTTTTACTGTGAATGAGACAATGAGTTTTCAGTTCCCAAAAACCTAATAACTCTATTAAGTACTGCTTTTATTAGAAAATTACAAAAAATGGAAAATATGCAAAATATGTGACGTCACGCTAGGGAGGGGGAATTCGTGTGACGTAATTAATGGATGGCCCCTATGTACAGCCAGCAGCACGTTAGGTTATCCATTTGTACTACAAAAGCCGACGCTATTATGAGCGAGATAAGGGCGACGTCAAGGTCAACATGTATAGCCTGATGTGCTGCCTTGTGTACTTGCTAGAACTCAACACCCTCCAGAATAGCCACCTTAAAACGTGATGGAATCAAGGAAGCGCCAATTGTTATCTGAACAAACTTTATTACCAATGGTAAAAAAATACAAATATTAACAAAAAAGTGTTTAGTTATTGGGACTGAGAAAATGAGAATACCAAGAAACTCGATAACCTAAGTCGTTTATGTAAATACTTAGCGGTAACATAGAGCAAGCCAAATTTTTTGTAAAAAAAAATTTACCCGCGTCAGTAAGGGGTGCATATTGGTAAACTTATATTTATTTTACGGTCACGTGGGGAACAGAGTTCAAGGGAATAGACATGCAACGAATCCACCCCATAAGCAACCCCATCGACAATATACCTCAAGCTAGCGAGTCTGTTTGTGTGTAATTTACAATGAACACATTTAACTTTTTTTAAATAACACATTTAACTTTTTAATTTTTCATAAAAAGAGTTTTTTTCTACTTAGGAAAGTATTATCTGGGGCGGAGCTAAAATAAATCCTCCCCAACAAGTGAGGCTATGTAGCCTGACCGAGCCACGTAGAACTCTTGGACGCCAGGTCGTCACATACGGGGACGCAGCTACTCAGGCCCACTCACTGAGTAGCTGCGTCCCCGAATGTGACGACGGCGCAACACAACAACACCAACTCTTTAGTCTTCGCAACAGAACGACTCAAAGGCCTCTACGGCGCAAATCGCCTCTATACGCATCAAGCAATCTTAACCAATAACACAAAACTAATGCACTGTATCATGCTCATGCATAGCTAAATTTGTTATACATATAACACCGGAACAATAACACTAATCATTATGCATGAATTATACTACGAAATAATCTTATCTTATCCAAATGCAGTTTTATCAGATTCTCTTATTGTTTCGTCAAGTCCGTCTGTCCTTCTGACCGTCCGTTCGTTATTTTTCTGAGACCCTTGATACTACGATGCTGATATTTTTGGCACGGTTATACAAAACGGTAAAACAACATTTTGGAAAGTAATATTTTTTTCAGTTATACACATAAAGGTGGATACCAATGCCATTGTGTGGGGTGTCATTGGATAGCTTTTTGAAAGATAATAGGGGTTTGTTAAGAACGTTTTTCAATTCAGGGTTCCGTTAACGAAATACTAAGCTTTAAAGTGACGATATTTGTTAGACTCAAATGTCAAACAAACAAAAAATCAGCTAAACCGTTGCTTAAAAAATCTGGAAAAAACAACATGATAGAACATATAACGAAATTTAAAAAAAAAAACTATCGGAACCAAGTTGGTTTCCAAGTTAACGAATTACTGTCGATCAAGTAATAATTTTTTTTTCAACTACGGAACCCTAAACTACGAACGCATACTTCGACACGCTCTTGGCCGGTTTTTTTATTGGTTTAAAGTCAGAAATACTGACCTTCTTTTCTATAAAGTTGTGTGTGTGACACATTCATAATCTTCGTATTTTTTTATTACACACATGTAATGGTAACGAACACTTTCGTAAAAACAAGAAAAAATTAGCATGAAATTGAGCCGTGTGTAGGTAATCCTGTTTACAACATAAAACTTACCATAACAATACCATAACGAAGAAAGAAGGGCTGCTGTCTTATGATTATGAAACAAGAGGATTTCACTTATTTCCCAAACACATGCGCAAAGTGCCAACTAAACCGAAAGTGTTTGAAGGAAAACATTTGCTCATTAAACATTTCATTTGAAGGGTCTGCTTCTATTGAACATTAGTATTATAGGTACATATGGCATTGACGAGGCTTACAAATATTGTAGGAATAAACATTACTCAAGTTATTTTGATTCGTATAGCATTGTATTAAGTACTACCAAGGGTTTTCGTAAGCTTTTTGACGTTGATATTTGATTGGCAGTAATGTTTACCTACCGTTTACAATAGGCGACGGGTAAGTAATTAGTTGATTAAACGTGAATGAAAAGAGTGAGCGATTAACTTTTTTGTAAGCGCGATGTGTGTTCAATGATGTCAAGCTTTTCATCGCTTTATAATACCGTTGGATTTCATTATTAAATGAGGTTACGCAGGATTAAAATTTTTCAAATACAATATTACGCAAGGATTAAAATTTTTCAATACAATATTTGGACTTAATGTGAATAAAATTAATTAATTTAAAAAATAATAATGGGTCCCGATTGTTAAAATCGTTATGTTATTCAATAATATTCAATAACAAAAGTCTCGACTACTGGACTTACTTGTTTTTCTTTTCAGTTTTTTTACGCAATCGGGTTTTTTATTTTTTTTATTAATTTATTTTATTTTGTACTATTTATTATAGTGTCAGATATTTATATTTGTTTGTTGATTTTCTCATTAGCTGTTTACATATCTCACTTGCATAAAAATTTAACAATTTCCGAATTAAAAGCTTATATTTAAGTAAAATCGTTACTAATCAACTTAAAATCGTTATAGATCCTAAACGGTAATTCTGATTGAAAAACGATATGAGAAACATAACAATGATTTTCAAATACCTATTCAACGATACCCCACTTGATATAGTTCGTCGATTGTCATTTTTTTCTTTTTCACATTATGGTGTCCAAAATCGGCCATTTTGAACCCTAAGGACTTAGAATCATCGACGTAACACCTAGGTACTTTATACTTGCACCTAGGACTTAGTGACCAAAAGTCCTAAAGCCTAGGTGTAATTCTAGCCTAGTCTACCTTTATACTTGTGGTATTCACCTAGAAACTAAATCCTAGGAGTAATACTACATTAGGTACATCTTATAGTATTTTTTCGGAGCGTAACATTGGCCTAGTGTTTAAAAACAATAAATACATTTATTTGATTAATCATCGAATGTCTACACCACAAATCATAAAGCGGTCAAGAAAAACTGTTTCTATTACGTATCAAGACTTTTGACGTTGAGAGTTTAGAAGTCGCCAACACGAAATGTTAATTAACTCATCTACGACCTTTTAGCGTGTACTGCTTCGTATACGGAGAAGATAATTTGATTTTAAGGGCAGGTATAATTGCAATAGCTATTTCGTGTTTGATTTATGTTACTTTAATTAAATAACAACTAAACGTACTACAACACGAAGTGGGTGATGTTGATAAACAGAAATACCTTATTGGGTTATGTGGATATTCATTCATCGATTGTAAGTTGTGACGCATTCAACGATATGATAGTAAATTTAAGCACCCCGTGCCACTCAATCCGAATCAATTCCGGGTGAATAGCGCTCCCCGTTTTATAAAATCCTATTTAGGAAAGTGTGCGTTGTATTGGATTAGACGGTGACTGTGTCAATGCCCTTCCTAAAACTATAGTGCATTATTTAGGATTTCGAAATTCGTTAAAGGTCGCCGAACTCAAAAAATTCTTCAAAATTTGAGACAGCATAATTTATACTAAGACAGCGTGAAATATTTTGTTAGTTACCGAAGATTGAGCTTTATTTGAATGTAGTAAAATTTATTGTTAAATATTCGGCAAGGATCTGCGTGACGATTGGCGGAGAACACGCGAGGACATCAGTCGAATTTCAAATAGTTTGAGTCGATTCAATAGCGCTTTGTTATTAATTCTACGAGTAATTCACCGGAATAGTATTTCGAAAAACAGCCTTAACACGAAGGACAATATTAGCTTCCTTGTTTATTTAACCTTTAATCTTCTTTTATTAGTAACACTCTTATGTGGTATATGTCACCGTAACATTTCCAAATCTCTAATCTAAGAGTATAATCTCTAACCTAACCAAACCTAAAAAAGTTTAATCTTACCTAACATAACTTATCCTAATGTCATGCAGGCGGCCCTTAAAATTTCGTGAAATTGTAATTTTACTGAGGCAAATTGTTATGTCGCGGGAGATTATAACTTCACTAGGGAAATTGTAATGTTACGGTTTTTAAAATTTTCTGGTGATATATTCACCGGTGAGTAGTAGCATATTCATACTAGTGACTAGTAGCATATTCATCCGGTGAGTAGTAGGATATTCATACTAGTGTAACAGTAAATTTTCACCTGCAGATGGAATATCAAGAAGTGACCTACATAGTTTATGTTTTCTAAACTTCCTTTTCAATTTTGACCAACTATTTGAAATAACCTTTAGATTGCGATTAAATAATAAACTTCGGCGAGGCGGCGGTGGCAAACAATTGGTATCTACAGGCAAGGCGATGCTGTTAAGTTTTAAGCAAAGAAGGGTCATAGATTGTGCAACACTTTCAATAGCTTCATCTCTCGGGAAGTACTTACACACAATTGTATTGCAAATAACATGTCAGATAACAATAAAATGAATTACACCATATTGACAAGGTATATTATAAGTTTAGTAATAAATACGACTGTCTTATCTACGGCCGAAATGAGCGCTTAACGATAATATTTTGATATTAATGGAAAAGCACAACTCGAGTACAAATTTTAATATCTTTTACAATAATAAATAGGTAGTAGAATTAAGTTCTATTAAAGAAAAAAATATCAGCCCATATACGTCCCCACCGAGGGGCCTCCCTTCGAAACACGAAGCCTATTCAATGCAAACAAACAATCAAATCTTTCCTCTTTATAATATTAGTGTAGTAGTGTTGAAGACTAAAACTCATATCTTTAACTGTTTCGCGACAGTGTTTCTTGTCCTGAAATACCCAACCATGTGCACATAACACCTTTACGAAACCTTCCACATGTGTCGTTCTCGAAAGAGTCAGAGCAAAATCGTTTGCAAATATTGTAGGTGAACGATCCAGACCAGTATGAATCACTGACTGTAGTTTCATAACGCTCTGTCCCAACGGCCAGTTAATAACATGTTTCCTGCAATATCGATCTTATGCCAACTGCACAGAATACAGCGAGGTATAACCTTAAACAGTTCAGTGTCTTAAAGACACGGCTCAGTAATTTAGACTATTTCTTTACTGTAACTAACAAAATTATATCTGTAGCTTGTGTTCACTACGAATAGTAGCTAATTAGGTACATCATCTATTTCAAAGTTTGTTTTTATTCTGTGCACTAGCGGAATTAAGGAAATAGAGTCAAGTCTCAAAATTTTCTATGTTTTTTTTACCAACTGAACATTTTTGGTATAATTTACCTATATGCTTATTACAACGCCGACTTTTCGTATACATTCTACTTAAGTCAGGTATTCATGTAGACGCTATGAAAAATGTATACCGACCGTCATGACCAAGTCTGCAAATATTATCCAAATTATAATCAAACAAATTTATGAAACTTAATGGGTCGTGACATAACCACAGGAGCTGAAAGTATTGTATTTCAATATAAGATTTGTCAGCCCAGCTTGCTGGAATACCTTACTTGTGAAAAAAAAACCGTGGATATATATATTAAACCATAAAAGAGGAAAATAAATAAGCGATGACGGAACGAAAATATCTTATAAACCACTAAACTTGATGTGATGAGGACGCATAAGCCGCGGAACACGAACACTCCGGCGGTGTCATATGTCGGCGTCGATGTCAAAGACGCGCAGATCGGACAAAAGACACTTGACACCCCGACACACTCGCCGAGCAGAAGTGTCATCATGGACAGCTTTGTCTGTACCTATTTAAAGCGAGTTGCAACAATAGAAATAAGTCCTTGTAATTTAATCAATCTGACTCAGTCTAGTTACGCAGGAACAATAAAATGCAATAAAAGCGAAAGTGTTAATTCCTCTTTTATTTTCCGGACAAACCATCTAACAAGTTTTCAAAAAAGCTGGATTCTTGTCCGAACATTCCAGTTCGAATCGGTCGAATTTGTGTTATCTACGTCGACGACGTCGTGTCTTTGCTATTGTAAAACATTCTTTCCTACACTTCTCTCAGTGTTCCACGTAATATTGAACAAGTACTCGTAACAATGCGATTACAACGGACAGACCACCGTTTCTCAAGTAACAATGTCCATCCATACGTTCTTTACCTACTTATTGAACCGTTAGTGACCAACGCAGAATGCCAATGAGCACTGCCCATTTACAATTTACTGGTTCCTCAACCCAAACTTTCAACCAGTAAAAAGAGGAAAATCAGCAATTTGTTTTCATCCTACCAAATGTTGTGTACTCCAAACTGGATAGCTTCTTTTAAATTACTTAATTAGAGTTATACTGTAATTGAGAGACGCTGTGTTAGCATTCTAATTCCTACGCGATGCAATGACATGAATATCAAATGCAACACCGCTTTCTTCACAATAATCTATGTTGCCAGATTACAATGTATACAATACGGTAAGCAATAAGCACGTCATTAAACGTAACCACGGTCCAATTTCTTATTATTGTGAAGACGTTTCTACGCATAGTTCCGTGAAACTCGACGGAAACGAAATAATGTCACGACACTAGAATAAGCGTAGAGAAATTTATAATACACTTGTCATCAATGCATTTCCATACGGATCGTCTTTATCATAATATTAACTTGGAAACCGCGCGATTTAGCATGATGTTGTGAAAAGTGTGAGAAATTAAGTAAAGGATAGTTGTAAGAAAGTACCTTTACCGCTGTATATACGATACTTTAAATAATTACGATGCAATATATCGCAATCAATAGTCAAGCATCATCATCAAATGGCGGATACGAGTTGAGGTTAAAACTACACGAAAATCTTCCGAGTAAATTATTCCTGATTGGTTAGACATAGCGATCTGGAGTCTAGAAAACCGCAGCACCATAATATCAGTTTGTGGATAACATCGATTACCTAACGTGGAGGTTGCATCTCGCAGTTACTTCACCAAACGGAGTGGCGGCGCGGGCGCAGATTCGCTTTATCTGAATGAAGGTCACGACGTGTCACAAACACCAACTTACGACTCTTTTGTTTAGGACACATTGTATTAAAAATTAATAGAATTGAATTATTTTGGGTCAATGCTGGTTGGAATTACGAGTTGCATGACGTACATACTTACTTGAAAGAAGTGGGACGTGCATGATACACTCATTAAAATTAGATATTTACCTGAAACAACATTTAAAAAATATTATTTTAAAAGCGGTGAAGTAAAATTTTAAGCTTACGTTACGTTTCAAATTAAGTAGATACTGTAGCTCGAGTGAACAGTACAGTACAAGTGAAACTCCTCAGTAAAGATACATATCTACATCTATATGGACTCACTGACTCATCAACGCCCTTGGACCTAAAAAGCTAGAATTTAATCCAAAGGTAGGCAAGGAATGAGGAACGATTTTACGAAAAGCCCGTCTAGTTATTCAAATTATAGAGTAATAATATCTTAAAGTAATATTAAGCAAAGTATTTTGTAAACAGCCTACCCTTGTTTTCTTCCTTACCTTTGCGGAAAATACATAATATCCCCGAAGCGACAACTACAAATAAGGGGGAGCCAGCATACGTAACTCATTAAACAAAACAATGAAATATTAAATAACGTTTAGCTAATACTACCATAGACATGTAAAATATGATTATTACAATGCTCGCAGCTATCAAAGTATTTAAACACTTCCGGACTTTCTAAACGCAATGGATATGTCTTTTTACGTATCAATGTTCAGTGATCGCTATCTATCAGCGATCAGGTACATAAATGGACTGTTTAAGTGGATACAGACTAATTGTAAGTACCACAAAAACATGTTACGATTTACCTCTACAGTGTAGCGTCTACACTATTTGGTATTATAAAAGGTGCTGTGGTGACACGTTTTATTATTAGACTTTTTAACTGCTCCGAGGCACGATTTTTGAATCTTTTATTGATTTTCAAAGATTCCATTTCTTCCCGAATTTTCAATCACCCCACACCAAACTGCGATTTTTGTCGAGCATCTGATTCTGATTAGTATTCTTGAGTTTTCGTTTCAATCAGTCTCACTATACAGTATCAACATCACATGTCATTTTATAACGTCTGAAAAGCTTTATTAAAATTCGGTTATAATTTTTCAATTTTATATAGCTGCTTGAGGGGCGGCTGTTTAATCGTGTCTAGATGTAAACCTTATCGTACCATTTATAAACTATGTAGTTATAGCAAGTGTGAGCCGATAAACTGATAATGATAGCCGCTGGTCGATAGGAAGTCGTTACTAGCTTGACCAAATAAGCAGATAAATCGACAACAAATGTTAGCCAGGATATTGCCTGTTATATTGTTGATATTACTGTTTCGTTCACACCTTGAACGTATCATAGACAATTAGACAAACACCGAAAAGGCAAAGGATAAATAAGGAACAAATAAAAAACAAATGAGAAGCGCAGGCGATTCTCAACCTCAAACAAGTCAGGATGTTTCAAGGAGGCTTAAGATACAGAAAGGGGGGGAAATACGAAAATGTACGCTAAAATTATTAACGAGGAATACTATTACGTTTTATGTACAAGAAACTCATTCCGATGCATGCTGTAATATCATAAAATTTACTTATTAGCAATGGGAGTACCACTACAAGTAATAAATGTAGGTGAATATGCTCATAGGTATTGGCAGAGATAGCAACTCGATTAGCGATTGAAGGAATAGGGACAAGTTTTGATTAGGCCTGAAGTATGAACTATATCGTAAAAAAATCCTATAAATTTTAAACTAAATTGTTACCTGTCAAAGTTACCTACTTTCCCACTTCTTACGTCACGGTAGAAAAATAGCTCGATTTACAGATTATACTTCACAAGACTTATGTACCTATAAGAGAAATAGTCGAGACACTTTTTTCTAAACGACCGTGATAAGATTGAATGACATATTAAGAAACAAATATGTTGTGTAATCTGCACTTGAATCGTCTGTCACAACATCCCCCTTTGACATAATATACAAACGTTGTTTATTGTACACAACTATTCCAAATTTCAAGTCAATATCTTTAGCAGTTGCCGAGATAGGTACGATAGACCAAAAAGACTATATACGACCTAAACCTAAAGACTGTAATTTTTTTTAATCTTTAGATGTAGCTTGATGATCTTGCGTGTCAATTTGCTTACGGAATATGAACAAAACGTTGTGTTAATACGTTTATGTAAATTTAATGACAGATATTCGTTCAAGGTCGTCCTGGTTCTTGACATAATTGCATCGATTTAATTTCTAGGCCTTTAGTAGGAAAGTTTGTGCATTTTGAATGTTGAAATAAACCTCTTTGAATTCTACTAGCATTCCGCCCGGGACTTCGTTTCCGTGAGAATTCGGGAAAACATAGTTTACCCTCCCTGGTCCAATGCAGGTTGGTAGAGCGCGCGTCTTTCGCAAACGAATTTTCTTAAACACGTTTCATTATGATGTTTTTCATTAATAATCCATACATAAATCCGAAAACACGAATTTAGTGGTAGGTAGAGGCCTGCACCAGGATTTGAACCCGCAAACTTCCGGTTACAAGTCTGGCTCATTACCAACTGGGCTATCACCGCTGTCATGTCAGTTATGTCATAATATAACAGCATTCAAGATGAAGTGACTGTAACAACTTTCCCCAAGCATCCAAATGTTTCTCAAATTAACTTTTTACAAAAAAAGAAAAACCGACTTCAAAAAGCGAAAAATAAAAACGTAGCATTTAGTGTGCTACGTACCTACTGATCTGTTTGAAGTCATACAAAATGAAATCAGAGGATTAAACAAATTGTAAAGAGGCGAATTTTTGTTCATAGTTCTAACTATGTGTCTTGGAGAATGTTACTCAGTTTCGTGGGCTGATTATCATCCTTAATTTTCACTAGTCAATTTGAAGTCACCCTATAAAACAAATGTTCGAAAAAGAAAAAACGATGACATCTGAAACGCAAACTTTGGGAGTTTTACCAATAGTTTTACTGATGCAAAACTGAAATTTTATAATTGAAATGAGGTCATCCGACAGAAAACCGGAGTGATGTATGTTATCCAAAAGTGTAGCAAACTGAAGTGGCAGTGGGCTGGCCATGTCTGTCGCGGAACCGACGAGCGTTGGAGTAGACAGGTTCTTGAATGAAGACCACGTCTTGGCAAACGTTGTGTGTAGGAGGTCCCCCAGCCAGATGGTCAGATGACCTAAAGAAGATAGCGGGTAGTGGCTGGATGAAAAAAGCAGAGGATCGTGCAAAGTAGCGCACCTTGGGAGAGGCCTATGTTCAGCAGTGGACTGCAATAGGCTGATATGATGATGATGATGATATACACGAATGCACACTCATGTGAAAGATTTGAAATGAATAGTTTTTTATGTAATTTTGTTGGTATTGCCAACAAAGCATCATGGGAAGCTTGAAATATATTTTGAAATGTCCAGGAAGTGACGTATGATGTCAAGCAAGAGTATACGGGGTTAACAGCTAAAAATATAGAGGAAAAAAAAGAACTTTTTTTTTCTTTATAGATAAAAATGCCAGAACAATTACAGAATGTTTGCTGTATGTGCGAATCAAATAACTACAAAACAATCCTTCTGCAATTCTATTAAGTGCTCTGCAATGTATTCGCTGAACTGAAGAATATCACTTTATAAGCACGCTCAACACAGCAGCGTGTTCAGGACGCTATGAATCATATATTCTTCTGTTTATAAAACACATTTGAAGACTGCAACAAGGAACAAACGCTCGTTCATCGGTTTGATTACATTTACAAGTGAAATAATCACAATCCCATTACTGTAGGAGCACATGGGATTGATACAAAATAAACATTGGTAATAATAATGTTAGTTTATAATGTTAGTGTAGATTTAATCTAGATTAGTAATAGAGAAAGATTTTGTAAAGAAAACTTTGACATTATCGTTATCTAAATATATAAAAGGAGAAACTGACTGACTGACTGACTGACATATCAACGCACAGCCTAAACGGCTAAACGTAGGCACTTGAAATTTGGAAAGGACGTAGCTTAGGTACCGTAGAGGTGCACTAAGAAAGGAAATCCCGAAATTCCCACGGGTACGGGAATTAGCAGGCAAAATTTGGCATGCAGGTACCTTAGTAAACTTAAAGCTTAGTTGCAACAGGATATTTCAATATTCTCACGGGAACGGGAGTTAGCGGGAAAAAACTTTTGTATGTAAAAATCTAAATCTTAAACTAATCTGTTCAAAAGAAAAAATTAACACGCAAATGAAGTTGCGGGCATTCCTTCGAAGCAGTGAAAACTATTTATTTTAAAATATTTTATTTTATTACTTATCTTTGAAAACACAATTAAATGGTTGTGTATGAGTGAGAGCAACTTACTTTTAGAATAATAAAGGTATGTATAGGCACTTTTTAGAAGTCAATTTACGAGGGAATACTTTATTTTCTTAAAAGAATCTCACGAAACCGGTGACAAAACGCTTAATTTGGAGTTGTTGATTTTTAAAGGTCAGTTTCACGGCCAGGCCTGGCCAGGCCGCGCGTTTTCGACTGGCACATGCCACTGCGCTGCAAGCTGCAACATTACTGACGTCACCCCACAGCTGTTGTAATTCTCTTTAGGTGTTATTTTCCACAAACCTTATAAAGCATGTCAGCTCTAACTAGACGGGGCGTTGGAAAACGTAGGTAAATCAAAATAGTCTGACAGTAACCAGAGACCACACGCAAAACCATTACGCGAACGACACTACTTGAGAATTTACAAATGTTACCAACGTTAAATGTTCTTTAACTCTTGACTATCTGTAACTACCTTGTATTAACAAAACTTAAACACACAATATGACAACGGATAAAAAAGTGCTTTATGATTCGCTTTAGTGATACTGTTAACTATAAAAGATGTATGGAAATACGCGCTAAGCACTGAAGCCTTGCGTGCTATCATCGCTAACGTGATTTAGCCGATAAATAGGTCGAACATGTGCATAGTTAGCTGTATTTTCCGCGGTACAAGCTATACTATAAGCAATGTTGAGTTTCACACTAAGATTAGGTACTATTAATTAGGAAAACTGCTGCTTAGTTACACTAGGAAACGATTAAATATTACAATTTAAAATTGAAATACTTTTGAATAGAATACGCCAGTCATAACGAACATTAAAGTCACAAAATAAAGGTTAGTTCTGATTTTTTTATATGTTGTTACGACCACTAACTGTATCGTATATCTTAGTTTGCAGCTCCGAAAGACATGTGCTAACTTTGCAGCACTCGAAAAACTGCGAAATTTTCGCACTTTTTTGGTATTCTCAATATAAATCCTAATCTATGCGTTTAAAAATAAAATATATACGTTTTTAAGGTAGACCAAAATTGCGAGAACCAGCACTGTACTTACCGAGTTATTGTCGTCAATTTTTTTTTTCTAAAAAGTGAAATTTTAAAATCAGCTGATAAGACAAGATGACTACCAAATGTCAAACGAAGAATACGTTTCGTATTGTAATGCAAATAAGAGTTGTTGAAAGATTACGCGTATCCTTAATAATTGCTAAAGCAAGCAAGGCTAGAAGCTTGAAATTCCGGAAGCTATTTTAAACGTAGCTTTGTCGAAATAACTACAGGTTTATTGCAATCCTTCAGGGCAAACGCACGCACCCACCATTGTTTACGTTTTACGTAATGAAATGTAAATGAGAAAATTATTAGATCGGTGAAAGCCCGTCAAATTCGGATCATGTAGGAAATGCTGGCAACTGTGTGTCGGACACCACACGATCCCAGCCTGAAGGGAAACGACTAAATGTCAGGCTAAAAATAGTTTACGTAAACTGTTGAAGTCCTGTTCCTTGATCCACTGGTGTCCATAAGCGTCGTAGTAAATGTAATAGCGAGTTCTTCCTTGCAGTGTGATGGTTTAATTAAGTGAAAAATGATTCACGGTTCTAGAATTGTACTCCTTATCTAACGGTTGAATTTGTTACACAGATTTTGACAAACATATGACGTTATTGACAGTAAAATTACGTTTATTAATGATGAGAGTAAAAGAAATCTAATATCAAAACTATCGATAACAAAACCTACCTCTACATTGAAAATTTAAAATACATGTTCTGTACATTTAGATTTGTATAAAGTTTAAAGAGATAATTAATTTAAGAAATTAATGCACATCAAAATAAGGAATCTCACCACGAGATAGAGTCTTAAGGGGTTCGAAGACGACGATATAAACCTTCGAGGTAGGCGTTAAGCCTAAATTAAGGTATAAATTAAACTTGTAATCGTAATATAGAATGTAGAAAGGAGCCCTCAATGATATGCGAGCCTGGAAACAGCGAATGGGAAGGCCCTATAGGAATCACCTGCAAGTAATCGTAAAACTTGCTGAACGAGTGCATTTAGTTTAATTTCCCACCTTTAAAACATGATTAATAAAGCGATAAATAATAACAAACGAAGAATTAAATAATACACACTTTAATGAATTAATAAATCGTTTCCAAGAAATATATTTATCGCAAAGATTTTATGTTGGTATTAATACGATTTCATCGCTTTTACTAAAGTAAAGTGTATGAATCTATGTACTCGTAGGTATCTGTTCGCTATAATATTTTTTAAATTATTCTTTATGCAGTTTTATGGTGAAATATTCAATAGAGTAAGTACATACAATACTTTATAAAATAAGGCATATGTGACGCTATCGGCAAAACAGCAAAAGCATAATGATTAATTTGCTATAAGTAGATATGTAGAGTAAGACTCCACAAATTCGTACGTCTACCATACTTTTCCTCGGATTGCCGGTGGAATTAAAAGGGTTCAACATTTTACAGGCATTTTCACAAAAGAAAAAAATTAAGGAAAACATAAATTATGAATACAACCTATCTAAACGTTTGGATGAAACACGGCACGAGTAACACGAGGGAGTCCACGAAGCGACGCGACGACGTCTCTCCGTCCTAATATTTGATACGTACAACCACGCAACGGATTTTGATGCGGTTTTCACTATTCATTAACGTACAGCGCACGGGTAATGTTTACCACGAGGAAAGGTAACTTAACTAGTACTCGCATACGTATAACGAGTTTAGTCTGCTCTTACTTATATTACCTAGCTATATAGGCTCTTAATGATAAAATCCCTATATGCATTTGCATTAATATTCAACTTCAAAGCGTTTAAACATAAACGATCTATAAAATATACTAGGATAGAGAGATTTAATTAACCCACTTCCATTTAGTTGGTTGAATTCTGTTTCAGTTGTTGATTTACAAGGCTTGAGAAGGTAGCCATAGCCAGTAGATAATTTTGCTTCATAACTGCGGTCAACTTAATGATAAAGGGTCTAGCATTTTAATACTGCTATAAGATGACATAAATCCGAGTTTATTGCTTCGAGTCTCTCGTGCTTTGCGTTGGCGCCTGAGGTTGTTTAATAACGGTCTAATTGCGGTGTCATAAATTGAAACACCACAGGCATCGGGTTGTCGAACCAAGTTCATTCGATTCCTTACACAACTTTTGGATACTGGATTTCTACGTATAGGCATCAATGTTATACGTACTGATATAAGACCGATACTCCAAAACAAAAACAATAAAAGGC
Source organism: Aproaerema taeniolella (assembly GCA_949987775.1). NCBI lineage: Eukaryota > Metazoa > Arthropoda > Insecta > Lepidoptera > Gelechiidae > Aproaerema > Aproaerema taeniolella. The sequence goes on along the minus strand of OX465242.1, from coordinate 11,413,916 downwards.
ATCAAAATCAAGCCATGCCAATAACCGGTGACTTGCTCTGTACATATTGCGGGATACTATCGTTTCCGCATAGGACTTTTTAGTCACAAAAAAAGTGTCTTCAAGCAACTGCTTAAATTGTCTGTTTAAGACTTCCAAGGCCTACGATGATGATAAGACCGACACGGTTTGTCTTTATTTGTCTGTGAGAACTATAAAAGGTTGGAAGATCCGTTTTATTGAACCAGGTCTACGATACTAGATTTCTACTAGCGATACCAGCTATCGTAGACCTGATTCAATCAAAATTAATTTAGCGAGACACTAGTCATTTACGAGACCGCAGCAGAGTTGCACCATAGCGCCGCGCCGCCGCAGTATCCAAAGTTCACCAGTGCTCAACCGACCCTGTCAACCTGTCGCCACAACTTTAACAAGCGATATTACTGGTACAACCCAATTCTCCTGGCTGCTACGTGTTTGTAATAAATACTTACTTAATACGACTAAATAAATATAAGTATAAATGTAGCCGGGGCGGGGTAGACCTCGATCTTCCCCCCCTCGCTGTTGCCGGCAGGGTGACCTTTTTGGTTTCTTGAAAAACCAATACGGTCACTCTGGGATGAGAAAGCAATCAGAAAAGGAACGGAATGGGCCGGGAACAAAATAAAAATAATACATGCCCTATCGTCCTGTTCTTCCGTTATGTCGAGGAAAAGGTAAAGTATATAGCAATAATAAATACAAAATAAGATTCCCATAAAATAAGATAGTTTACTCGTAGCACGAAAAAAATCATAAAACAATTTGTTTGCGGCATTTGACATGCCATTTACATATTATTTCGTTCTGATATAGATTTTATTCTATCTAAATCAGAAATCACGTACGCAGTAACTTATGGGGCTTCACATTGTCTAATTTTACGGGAGTGAGATATAGAAAGTGCTTCTAACGAATAAGCCGAGTGTTTCAAGAATGACACTCCAGCCCCGAGCTAAAGTTCAGTCGGTTCCCTTAATAATGATGGAACGAGGTTAGGTCCAGAGGTGTGCTTGCGAAATTTTCACGATAAACCTCGCACTGTACTAGTTACAATTTCACAATTGTAACCTTTATGTCACTGGTGCAGGCGCTGCGTTGGTGCACGACATAAGGCTCGTTAAACCTATATCTCAGTGCTTAAGTTGAATCGTTCGTAAAATTATAAATTTTTCGTTTGTTATCAATTTGCGCTGTCAATCAGACTCGATATACTTGCATTTCCAAGCAAACTGTAATAATATTAATTGAGACGGTTATAAGTGTTGAGTAACTAAAATTGTAATTACAGCTAGTGCTCTCACTACTTTAACTTACCTACTGGCAGACGAAAAAAAAAACAATTATCAGAAAATCCTAAAATACATTGTTTAAGATTCTCGCGGTTATTTTCACTAGTTTTAAACATACTATAACGCGGGTTCTTACCACAATTTTACGTGTTAAATGAATTTACGTGATCATGTTGCTTGCGACATTGCAAAATTTCGGATACTCATTTAAAACAAAAATCTTGGCAAGAACCCGTTATAATATGTTTAAATCCTGAAAATCTCTTTGTTTCTTAAGCACAATGAAGGAAGCGAGTCATCAGCCAGTACAAAGTACAAGGGCAGCAGATTTCCTATACAGTAAGTAATTCATACATGGCTCTGTAGATCGTCTGTTTGATAGGACAATGGGCAATAAAAAATTACAATTCTGTAGCCACATGCTTCACACGCACGATAAAACTGTACGGAGTTAACGCATGCTGCGCTAGCTTAGACTATTCCTTCATTGTCCGAGTATTGCGTAGCTATTATTGCCCACCTACTGATAACAAAGCAAACACGGGATACGAATTATTAATCAAATTCTGAAATCAGTTTTAAAATATCATGTAAGAATAATTTTGAAAGAACGTAACTTTCTAAATTATTCTTACATGATAATTCAGTTAACTTCGTCATAGGAAAGAATGGATGGCATAAATGTAAACAAAGCTTGTGTTTTCTGTGATTTCTTCCAATCCTCAGTGAAGTTGAATTGCATGAAGTTTCCATCAATTGTGCAGTTTCCAAATTACAGTAAACTAACGACTCAATTATGATGACCATCGTGGAAGACGGCCTTAGCCTGGAGTTATTGCAGGCCATTACTCTGAGGGAAACAGAGATTTCTCGCCTCAGATAGTGTTCGTCGCGCCGTTAAATGTAAATAGGCTCTAATTCGCTGCGCCTGAGTTTGTGGGGTGAAAACGAAACAGAAATAGCGAACACCACAACGCTATAGACCGTGTGTAGACACGGTGCTAAAACCGAACTAAAAAGAAGATTAAAAAAAGGATAATTTTATCACCACAGAAATACACAAATATATGTATTCATGAGATTTCCGGTGAGAGTAGGCTTGTATAGAAAGAAATACAATCGTTTTTTTGGTGCAACTTAATTAACAGACAATAATGATCACAAAGATACGTACACCAAAATGGTCTCCACTCAGCATAAATGCCTTGATTCCTAAGCGTAGTCAGGCGCTGATTTCTGGTGTGAAAGTTGTATGTTAATGTTTTATTCTCAAAATAACTTTTCCATATTGAATTGAAATGTGAGACGATAGGAAAGGGTCGTTGGTAGTAAAAATATGGCGCATTAACACAACAAAAAGACGGTGTGTATGTCATTACCGTTTGCTAACCCCTATCTTTTGAAACAGAAAGTTGATAAAAGATAAAGAAACCTTAAGTGTATACAAGAACTATGAAGTCGCTTCTTTAGGATATTTGTAAATCACCGCCTAAATACGTCACGTTATTGTATTTAAGTGTCTCGTAAAACAGAAGTCCATTACGAAGGGCGCCGTGTGAATAGCTTTGTGTTAAAGCGTAAACAAATGAAGTAAAGGGCGTCGTCAACATAAAAAAAACAACGTGTTGCACTCCGGGAGTGCCGGCAGAAGTGAAAACTTGAACATTAACGTTGTGCATTAATATGGAAATAAAACAAAATACACAAAAAGAGTCCGTTATTCTCTCAGGATTCGAACCCTAGACCTGTTGCTAACAATCTGGCAACTTTTCCACTCGACCAAACTGTCTACTTTTAATTCAGTAAAACAGTCTATCGGTATTTGCGCACTATGTGCGAATAATCGGTGACATCGTTGACATCTGTCACAGAGATAATTTTACCATAGGGCTGCCATCCGTCCGGGTTTCCACCTATACTTCAAAGTACACAACGCTGCTAAAGAAGTTTTCACTTCAAAAAAGGTGGCAACCCTATCCTACGCATTTTCGATCACGGTCACGGGCGAGTTTAACATTTTTTCCCCATACTAAAAGTGCTCAACGCCGCTAAAGAAGTTTTCACTTCAAAAATTAACGTTGTTCCACGGTAAAATGTGCATTTAGTCTTTGGGTAAATAGTCAACTGACAAAGATGCAGATGAATTAAATCGTCATCGTCATCAGCCCATATACGACCCAACCAAGGGTCGTATATGGAACATAGTCCACCACACTGGCACAATGTGGGTTGGGAGACCACGCGCCTTTATGGCTGAAAATGAACTATTAACAGCACTTTTACTACAACTCGATCGCGGCATCTCTCGCGTACCCATCTCGTGGGAATTTCTTGGTAAAAACTAGCCAATTTCTACCCTAAATATTCATGTGAAATTGAAAAGTCTAGATTTACAAACTTTATCTCTCTTTAATATTACGATGTTGATGCAATTACCATAACATTATGGGTATACATAATTTGATTAGCAGTATAGACAAAGATTATACGCTAGTAACTACGAAGAAATCCCGATAAAAAAATCCATCATATTGCTCCCAACACATATAATGACAGAAACACTTATTCGAAACGGTAGTTTTATAGGTTTAGGATTCCTATCGAAGAAGATTCCTCAATTACGATCAATAAACTTGATGAACATTACATGTTTACTGTGACTAAAAGCAGCCAAGCAACGCAGGAGCCTTAGTCAAAAATTAATAAGCTTTTTAACGTAAGAAATTAATTTGATGTGGTAACAAGGAGGTGGCCCATGATTGTATAGTAGCTGTCAAGGGAAGACGATAAAAACTAACCGTGACCAATTCAATACACTCAAAGCCATCGCTGAATGGATCGATTATACGGTGTCGTGAGAGCATTCGAGTCGGCAAACATTGCGCCAGCGACGGTAGCCGGAGACGGCATAGAGATAACAAACTAGGTTACACCTAACTACCTTTATCCATTGGACAAAAAAGAAAACACCATGTGTGGGCAGTCGATAAACAAGCTATATGAGGATCGAGTGGACAAACTATTATGTAACAAGGCATTCCGAATATGTACATCATTAATCCGAATATTTATCACCAACATCACGACAATAAGTTTCAACGCAAGTTTTATAAATTATAACCAAATCCAACAGACAAGAAATTTAGTAGAAATACTTTTGAAATTCTTCAACGTCGAGAAACCGGGAATCAGGAAGACAACTATATCCAGGTAATTACTACTATAAATGAATCATCTACTTCCTTTACTTACATCCACTTGACCAGAATCCGGAAAACTTGTTAGACCTGAGACATTAACAGTTGTGCTAATTGCGATCTCTTAGAATGCGGTCTACGTTCTGACTAATCGTTTAAACAGTATTTGAACTTTCTTTCTAAATAATAGTGAACTTTGAAAAAGTGTACGAATTACTGTGTATCTTTCACTATTCATCTATCAAAACTATATTTCTAATTAGCTTTAATTGAACACAATATGCGAAAAACATGTGGCGCATGCGTAAGTCCGTAAGCGATTCGGAACTGCGCCCAATAGGCTTTGACTCGGAACCACGAAACGAGTTCAAGTACCCGAAAGTGCATAACATGCATACATATTCGGTAATCGAATACATTTGCCATTGTAATAACGTTGAGTGCAAAATGCTTCTAACATGGATCTGTTATATAGTCGTATCCGGGATGTTATTAAACTAAATGTGGATGTTTAACTGAAAACTAGGTTTGATGATGAGAAAATTTGGACAAACAATTAATCTGTGAATATCAAGCATAACTAGAACGTGCCTAATAATTATGAAGTCGACATCATCTAACTAAATGTACCAAAGAAATAGCTAAAAGCAATATTAGAGTAAGTAATTTGGAAAGAATTGAAAAAATCTAAATTGCCGCCCGAAGATGAAAAGAACAATGCCAATAATTTGTGCTACTTACGCCAATCTTCATAATGCTATGTGATTGCGCTCGTACTGTGTTTGGATTGCCTTAGTTCTTATCTATATTGGTAGAAAGTGTCAGCATGTGGGTCAGAGAAACATTATTTAGACATATTTTAGGATATGACCAATATTAATCCATCATCATTCACATTTAGCCATGGCTCGTGTAGTTATAGAAACCCACTTCTTTTAATGCTGCTCAAGAAAGATTTGAGTGTCCCACTTGTGGCTAAACTGTGGAATACTTTAACGAACATAAAAAACTTGAAAATATAATGAACCTCACAAATTGAAATTTACGAGTTGCAAAATATTGTAAGGTCACTAAAACAAACATAAATAATTTCATTATCTTATGGCTATACAAGTATTTATGTATTCGTTGATATGGCTGAGAGCGAATCCAAAGTGTTAGACTCATCATCACACTAATACCAACTCAAATTAAAGCCAAATTAAGCTAGTGTTTCCAAAACTATCAACAGAAGCATTGTGTGCGAGAAAGATAAAAGAAAATAATTAACAAGTAAGGTGCGGCTGACCGATATTAACTGAGTGCTAATTTCACTTTCTTCGACAGAAAATAGACCAAACACAATTTCGTCAATGAAACCGGCACCGATAACGTCTAAAAGTGTATGTTGGTCGCCTAGAGCGTGTACCGAACACGAGTGATCGTTAGCCCCGAACATAGAATTATAAGTACCGATTATCTCGAGACCAGTTTTTTACCGTCTGCGGAATAAGGCTATTTCTTGTGGGACTGTGGGAGCCCTCCAGTTTTAATGTACTCTTAATGTTCTACCCAACTTTCGATTCTTTAGTTATGGACAAAGCAGCCAATGCACTTTACATTGGTGATGGTGATTCTAGAAAAATCGTTAGGTAATCGGTCGACTGTCAGCAGACGAAAGTTGATTATGTATTCGAAAACCCTTTACCTAAGGTGCTCTAACGCCCGCCCCCTCGATATTGAATGAATGAAAGCATGGCTTGGGTACTGAGTCGATAGCATCATCACATCACGCCTTTGATTCATATTACCTGACAACTTTTACTGAGCATCGATGATGCTTTGCGAATATGTTTGAGAACCACAAGTTTTTTTTACAGCGATTTGACAACTGACCCCCAATACTGAAAAAGCTATATCCCTAATATTCGAACTAATAGAGCCATTTAGCGGTTTGAAAACTCTGACACCAGGGGTTAATCCAGTTTGCCACGTAATTGATTGTACCTACAAGATAAGAAGAAGAAAGTTCAAATTACAAATTTTTCATGAACCTCGACGGTTTGTATTCTTATAGATTTTTTTGCGTTTCGCACTACCAGCAGATTCGTAAATTTTATATAAGGCTTATTGCTCGGTTGGATTGCGGCCTCACGCTGTGAACAATATCCTCGCGAAAATTATTGAGACCCGGATTCACTTTCGCTCTCATAAATAACTTGCGCCGATGGCCACGACTGATTAGCTGAAAGAATGTGGGAAATTGATGGCCTACCTACGCGAATATTCACGACGTCAAATTATTTATTTAATAAACGTGTTCGCGATTTGAATATCTCTCACATTTGACCTTTTAACCGTGTGGCAGCCTAAGGGGAAAATCTATATCTATGCCTATGCTGTTAACAATAAAACTTAATATCTTGCCCCCAAATAAAGCGATATAAAGCGCCAAATACAGAATTGCATGTGACAATAAACGTACGTCATATACTCTTGTGTCACCGCTCGCACGTACTATTTAACATATTTATACACAAACAATACATTATTTTATTCATATTCGTACTTATTTAATCTTCACAAGTATTTGTGTATGAAATGAACACCAAATTATATTCAAGATAAGAAAATTTTCTTGTATAGTGAAAGCAAAATGTACACTTTCCCGCGGTTTCAAAGAGTTAAACAACATAAATGCTAAACAATACATTGACTGTATTTGTGTAATGAACTGAAACATTCTCACTATTCAAGATATTTATAATGTGACCCTTACGACGATGGACGCGCGGAGCCATCGCCGGTGATGAACTCGAGTTCATGTTCTGATAAAATAAATGACAATCTCAGGACTTCTGTCTGACCCATTTTTCTTTGCAAAATTGAAATGTCCAATAGAAAGTGTGCTTGTTCACGTTGATACCTTAACTCAAAAACATATTGAACATCACAAACATAATAAAGACGTGTTCACGTATTAAACGCTGTTCTGATGTAAGTAAAACTACCGCACCTGCCGCTATCGTCGCTTCTGAGCATCTCTCTGTAAGTCTACGATCGACGGGCAACCAATAATTGTCACCACCTGTCACTGTCACCTGAGATGTACTGACATCAGACGCTTCGAAATTTCGGTCGTTGGCTAACAGAGTGAACAGACTAATAATATAACTGTTCTGTTTGGGGAGATAAAGGCAGATGCACGTGGAACTGAATTCCCACCTCCAGCGGTGAAGAGGAACGCAAAGAAGAAGATATCGCTTACTGATATCCCTTTTTTCCATCGGACGTCCAGACGCACTGCGGGGTACCACCCTTATCTTGTCGAGATCCCTCGGATACGTACTGAGCGCTATTCTTCATCTTTTATATTGCGCACTGCCAGGGAGTGGAATTCCCTGCTGGCGTCTGTATTTCCGAGTTCATACAACCCAAATATCTTTAAAGTGCGAGTGAATAGGCTTCTTCTGGGTGAGCTTGCTACATCCTCGACCACATCTTTGCCCTAAGCTAGATTGTGGTCAAGAGCGAACCCATTCTTAATATAAAAAAAAAATTACATGAAAAGGCAGCCATTCGATATGATCTATTGTCGTTCTTAGTCAGTCTTATACACAGACATGAGCGTTAATTTCGGAGGTTTCGGTTTCAGAAGATCTTGACCCAGCAATAATGACAGACATTAAACAACCTACTTTGTATTTGATTACTCATTCAAGATGTAATAAAAACCGCAGTTTTCTCTATGTACTTTGGGTTCTCTAAAATAATTATCAAATTGCAACATACCTTTTACCAGAAAGGTTTAATTCTTGAAATAACTGTCAAGTCCTACCTATTCGCATGCCCTATTTGGGTAGCGGTTTGTGACAAAATCACGTTATAGTTCGAGGTTTGAATGATTTATAGGCATTAATGAACACGTCCAGTGACCGGCGCCGGCGCAATGCAACCGGACCGCGCTGCCGCCGCACCGCAGCTCGGCCGCGCCGCCGCGGTCACGCACGCGATGTTTGCGCTAGCATCGGCTTTCCAGGAAAAATGTTACTTCAGTAACATTTCGTGATCTATGTTTTAGACCCCGTACCACGTATTGTTAATGATTTTCCCGAGCGACATTTAACCATGCTCAAGAAATTGGCACGTCGATTAGAGGGATTGGATTATGGTTGCCGATATATGGTTGTTTGCGCCGATGTTTCAAATTTTGGATATTTCTTAATTTGTAATGTGTTTATCAGCCTATGTATGTAATGTATGTATGTTTGTACTTTGTGGCACTATTTAGACCAAACGCGTGGGCCGATTTTGATGAATGAAACGTTGGATTTGTCATGACGGCGCGAATGTCATAGAAACTATAAAGATTTGTAAAAATCAAAATGGTCGATTTTGGACGCCATAATGCGAAAATTAAAATTGACAAACTATGTCAAGTGGGGTATCTTTGAATAGGTATTTAAAAATCATGTTTAGGTTTCTCATATCGTTTTTTAATCAGAATTACCGTTTAGGATCTACGACTATTTAAATTTGGTTAGCTACGATTTTAATTCGGAAATCGTTCAATTTTTATCAAAGTGAGATATATACATACAGCTGAGGAGATCAATGAACAAATAAAAATATCTGACCCTAACTAAAAAGTGTAAAATAAAATAAACTAATTTAAAAAATTAAAAAAACCCGACTGCGTAGTAAAAACTGAAAAGAAAAAAACAAGTAACCCATTATTAGGAACCCGGATTTTTTATGGGTCCCGATTGTTAAAATCGTTATGTTATTCAATAATATTCAATAATAAAAGTCTTGACTACTGGACTTACTTGTTTTTTTCTTTTCAGTTTTTACTACGCTGTCGGGTTTTTTTTTTATTATTTTTATTAATTTAATATTATAAACGCTATAATCCTATCACATTCGTCTACTTAACAGTCATTATGAACACGATTCCCACGTTTCGACGGAAGTGCATCTTACTTACCTGAAAAATTAAAAAAGGAAAATTAATTTCACAGCCTTTAAGTACCTCGTAATAATAGTAAATCGTGACGTATTTATAAGTTTTTCAAACATTTTTTCAATTTTAATGCGATTTTGCTGTAGTAACTACAACGGGCGGTAAAGAAAGTCATAGAACGCAATGATGGAAGGCGGAACTAAAGATAGTAAGTAATCAATTCATCAAAGATGCGTTTTGTAGTGAAATAAGTGTGGGTACCGTTCGGCGCGTTGACATTAGCACACACACATACACACACACAAACTACATGACACACGTTGTCGGCGAAGTGCCATTGATGCCCATGCGCACACTTTGTCAATCACCTGTTGCAAGATGGTGGCTAAACAAGGATATGACAGTCTGCTGAATTGTTTTTCAAAAATACATAAAGGGTGACTTTAAATTAGCAAAACTTTACGGGGTGACTATGAAACTGATCAACTTGTCCATTCGCTATAAAAGAAGGAACCCATATTAAACATTCTCAAAAAAACATTAAGATCACCCAAGTTGTGTGGAAGCAATTTTTTTTATATTTTGACCTGTGTTCAAAAGTTGTTCAGTTTAATAGGCTGATTCATATCCGTAATTCTCACTAAATAATTTAAAATCACCTAATATTGGGTGACTTGAAATAACATAGCAAAGTTACGGCTTGTATCAGCCCACGAACCTAAAAAACTTATTCCAGGGAATGTAAGTCGAAATGTGAAAAAACTGTTTCGGCTCTCCATATAACTTTTGCGATCAGCTAGCTAATTTTGTCTTTGTATGGAAAGCCAAAATTTAAATTTTTAGACGTGTATAGTTTCTTAAGGAAAAGTTATTCAGTTTCGTGGGGAGAATTATCCCCTTAAGTTGCACTGGCTAATCTAAAGTCACCAACCCATACAACCACAGGTCTAAACTGTTTAAAATCAATATTCGCAAGATCGGAAAGGCGAATTCCCATGGCGCCATAATGACTATTCCACAACTTTACGTCCATGAAAGCTCACAATGTAATATGGCGCCGACAGCTGTTCGAAGTTTGAATGGGGATCAAGCGGGCCACGATTTCCACGCCACGGCCTCACAAAAAGAGGCGGTCACTGAAGCGCGAAGCGACTCTGCTTATGGTCAACTTAGGGTCAAGACGTCGATTCGAAACTTCAATCACTATCCACTACTTAAACGAGTTAGGAGAATTTGAATAAACATTTTACAACGCAGTGCTCGGAAATAGTTCTATAATTATGGCGGTAAAGTTTAATGTTATGTAGCCCAAAATCATATTTGATGTAAGAATTTTAAGAAATAAAAAAATAACTGAAAGTAATCAACAGATAGCCGGTCTTCCAGACATCAAAATTCTGCTATCAATACATAGTTTATGACTCACTCAACGCTTAATTTTCATTTTAAAATGAATCATAAAAAGAAAGGAAAAAGTAAATAATGTAGTGAAAAAAAAACGTATACTTATCGAATTATGGAGTAGCGGATTTGACTAGTAAGTCAGAAATATGGTGTTTCATGTAACGTAAATAATGGCAAATAAATCTTTTTTTTATTGGGGCGCCAGTTTTTTACTGGGGTTGTTTTTTCTTAGTTTTAATTTTTTTAATACTTTCTTTAATTTAATAATAACATATTTTTAGCGTTTTCCAAAAAGATTTTATTATTTTAATTCTTGGTTATACTATTGTAAATTTTGAGTTCAATTTATATACACTTTTACATACAAACTGATGTCCAGCCTCAAGTACAGCTCATTTGATTGACATTTCGCTCTAAAAATTTTACAATCGGCACTTTCTGTAAATTGGCAATTATTAACTGAATGCTGTCCTAGCTCTTCCACAAAGTTGTGTTACATTGGATTTCGCATACCAAAAAGAATTCAAAAATGTTCATGTGAAAAAATCAGTTTTTATAAATTTTGTACGAAAAACCGCAATTTCATAGATAGGGTCCTAATATTTCCTCGGCTAATGCATGGTAATACGTTGAACGATATATTAGTAACGTGAGCCCTCTTGAAACCCTAGCGAAGCTAAGCGCACTTGTATCGTAAATAGCTATAAAGAGGATTCTCAACACTTTTTAATGAAAAGCTTGTGTGGTGATCGGCCCGCCGTGTGGTGATCGGCCCGCCGTGTGGTGATCGGTTGAGAATAACACCACCCCATCTCTTTCCGTGGGTGTCGTAAGAGGCGACTAAGGCAACACAAATGAGACCTACCTCCTAGTAATCCATCTTAGTCAACGACACCTCAGTTTGTTTTGAATCTGAGGTGGCGTCCTATGGTCTCATGCAGTGTGATAGGCTCTGTAAAGGGTCCTCTGGTTCGCGACCGTCTCCTTCTTCTTAATTGTGTAGGTATAGTCAATTGTGTGGCGAACCTGGCTAACCCTAGTTTCAGAGTTTTCAAACCACCAAATGGCCTCTGACTTGGTTTAACGACGTAGTTAAATGACAACAGCCGGGATCGACTGCTTAACGTGCCATCCGAAGCATGAAAACGCTCGTGATAAATTTTCACTTCGATCACCCATCAGGTTCCCTGCCCCTGTATAGGTTGGTTAACCTCACTGATCGGTTCAGATCAGTGAGCGCCACTGCGCTACGAGCGCTTCACCACCCTCCTACCGAAGTCCGACGCCAAACAGCTTGCTTTGTTTCGTCGGTGCGTGGGAGTGCCAGTGCCTTAATTGGCATTTTCTGGGTTAACTCGCTCCATCGTCGACCTCATCGATGACCCATCTCATAATAAAAAAAAGCTTATCGATTTCAACCGGAAAACTGCCTTTCTCATCATCACATAAAATGACATCACGTAAAATTTATAAATATAAGATAGTTGCATTGAGCCCATATCTAATGGCCTAGTTAAGTTTCGATTCGAATCCGCGTTGCGGTTATTGATACACTACTCGTATACGAATCGAATTTCACGTCAATAAATCACTTTGCCGCTCCGTCGATAATAAAATCATTAGCGACACTTCACCAGTTTTCCCTATTTCCCCTCTATTTTCCCAGGCTTTCCAGATGTAACCGGTTCTTATTGACAATATTGACGTTGTAAGATACAAACGTGATTAAAGACTACTATGTCAGGTTGGTATGGCACTAATTCTGATAAATACCACCATTTGAAAATATTGCGATATTACAAGTATATATTTTTCTACTAGTTCACATGAGTCTAGACACAGTTTTTACTAGGTGGCAAAATGTAGGTAGGTATTATCATCTCGGGCTATCTATATGTGAGGGATGAACGAATTCTTAGCATCCTAGACTTTTTAATATATTTGATTTGTAATTAGATATATATAAATTTCTCGCGTGAAATTACGCTAAAGAACGGTTTCACCTTATCTAGATTTTGTCCCGCCACTGTGTGCTTGGGACCAAGCGGTAGGTGGGCTGAGCCTCATTATGTAGTGGTCCGAAGAACTCCCCACAATCCGCAACATAAACAGACTGCAGGAAATTGCTAAGTCGGACTCCAAACCCATTTCCTGTGCAAACAGACTTATTCAATTCTGATTGTTATTTCTAAGTGCGGCGCGGCGGTCATAATTCCCCCAGGTGTTGTATGTGGAATTTTATAATACCGCGCTAGTATTAAACCGTGAAACCTACCTATAGTATACCGAGTGAACGGATCTTTTGAACCGGGCAACTTTATTATACAGTTCTTTCCGTATGATTAATTGATAATAAATTTATGTATGTTTATAGACACATCTGTGCGAAAAAAACGAATACGCGTACTTGAAAATTTTCTCACGAAGCGGTGGCAAAAAGTACGTTCTGCTTTACCCGGTTACGGCACAGTTAATGCATGTTCGAGTATTCAAGTTGCTTTAAAAGGTGGATGCATCCGATAATAGACGTTAATTAGAGATTTCGCAGGGCAGGGTATACTTTAACCGGTAAGGAGACTGTCTTACCAGCCCCGCCGAGTGACGTCATTGGTCCGGTGACACATTTACCACTCGCCATGTTTGGTTACTAGTTCTTGAAGGTAAAATTGCTCTGTGCCGTTTCTTGCATACACCGAAGTATTCATTAATCACTCATACGTAAGACCTTATCTCACTGTTTTAAGGTCTCTTTTCCCATTGACATGTTGTAAAAAATTGTACACCTTCACAATAACAGTAATCAAAAAATAATTTGCCGGTATATTAAATTACGTATGCGACGCAAGATGAACTTGGTACCTGTTACGACTGCGGTGCACATATAAAATGTGAACATGTTGTAGTTTTTATTAGACCAAACAACACGACAAGGATGTTGTAGCATTCAGCCGCATTTAGCAGCCTTTACTTGAGAAAAATTGACAATCTTGCTGAAGAAAAATTCAAAGTTTTCAATTTCAAGGAAGTCTTACGATTCAAAAAACGTATTTAAGATACACAGTTATTATTGAAATTTACTTATACGATCAAGACTTAGCTAATTAATTACATACTTATAGTACATATTGATCGATGGTGACAATTTCAGCAAAATTACGACATTTATTACCCCGGTCGTGTAGACATGTCAACAGATTAGTTTAAATCCCGGAAAATAGACGCAATATTACATAAGCAGGCTAGCAAGATTAAACGATACCGATAAATATGTATACCAAAAATAAAATGCATAACAAAGTAGCAACTTAACCACACGTATTGAATTTAGAAAAAATTGCCACTTAAACCAGCATTCTATCTAGACAATACATGCTGCCTTTTAAAGCAGAAATGAACTGTTTTTGAAGGGAATCCTGTTTGGAGCGACATATTCTCAGGTTTTTTTTACTTCTATCTGCAGAAGCGCGACGTAACAAGTGTGTATTTTATTTATAAGGCATGTAATTACCGAGAACGCAAAAATAATTCTGCAAGTGCTTACAGTAAGCTGCTTAATAAAAAAATATCTGGCAGCGATAAAAATAATATTGCGACTATTATCTACTGGCCTACAAAAATGAGGCTTGATAAAAAGTTCCTGCTACTAAATGGTAGGATGTATATTAAAAGAGACAGTCGAAATAATGAGTGGGCTGCTCAAAATAACAATCGTGCTGCTAAAAATAATTAATTGAAGACTAATATCGCCCACGGGGCGATAAGGGGGAAGCATAAATAATCATTATGGATTCTAAATGTAATTAATGTACCGTATTCACTATTCATTGAAGCAAGGAAAAGGTCATACATAAATTGCTATAGCAAATCTCAAAAAACAGATATCTGTTGTCTAAAGTGAGTGTCATCAGTCATCACATTAGCATCTCAAAAGCCCTAGAAAACGATACCATAATTAATTTACAGTACTATTTTTGTATGCTCAACCGATTATTTCCACAATTTTTCGCTGCTATCAATTTTGTCGCTTGAAAATAAATTTTGTCGCATAATCATAAATCTTACTACCAGATTTAAATAAAACGATACCTACAACTGTTTTAAATTTTTTGACTTTTAACCGTGTGGTGATCGGTTGAGAATAGCACCACTAATAATTCCTTAGTCGCGAGAATAGCGCGACTAAGGAAACACAGTAAGAGGCGACTAAGGAAACACATTGAGAATCACCAAGTTGCTAGTGCATTCAGCAGAAGTAAAGCCATACGAGGAGGTTCCGCTATATTTGCTCGTAACAATTTAAAGTTTAAAGAACGTAATGACATAGTAAAGTTGTCTGTTGAGCGCACTATTGAAATAGCCTGTATAGAGCTTGAGCAGCTTGTTGTATTATGCGTTTACAGACCGCCCAAATCCTCATATGAATCCTTTGAAAAAATCATGGAGCCAAGCACTATTCAAAATTAGTAATAATAATGAAAACATTGTTGTTTGTGGAGACTTTAATGTCGACTTATTGGAAGATAGTTCTCTTAGTAAAAGAATCATATCCTTGTTTAAGTGTTATAATTTGCGCAATCTATTTCTGGAGCCTACACTACACGAATTACCGCAACTTCCAAAACGTGTCTTGATAACATATATACAAATTTTGATCCCTCGGAAAAATCTGTTATCCACAAGTTACCATCGGATCACTCGGGCCAACTAGTTTCCTTTGATGCGCTTCGTGGAAAGGCTGTAGAAAGAGGTATCAAATATGTGCCTATTAGTGACATAAGGCTTGAGAATTACAGAAGTAATATGATCACCAAACTACCAGATCTAAGATTTGAGAGTGATGATCCTAACAAACTTTATAACTCTGTACTCAGTTTATCTAAGCAAGAATTTGACATTGTGTTTAAAGCCAAGAAGCTAAAAATTAATGACTCCTTGAAGTTTAGTGATTGGGCGACAGTGGGAATTCACAAAAGCAGGGAAAGGCTATATGATCTCTATGGTGAGAAAGCATATAACCATTCTGAAACTTTTGTTGAGTATGTTAGAGCTTATTCCAAAACATTTGAACGTGTATGTAAAGCGGCGAAGGCTATGTTTGTTAGAAACAAAATTAAAAATAGTAGTAATATCGTAAAGACTTCTTGGATAATTATAAATAGTGAGAGGGGAAGGGTTAAGGCTCGCAAGTTTGATTTTAAGCTAAATATTAATAACAAAATCCTAACATCCGATGAAGCTATTGCTACAGAGTTTGAAAGGTTTTTCACTGACATTCCAGTCTCCACTACTCAATCACTTGGCTTATCTCCCGCTCTCGCTGAATCGTTACTCAAGCAAAATGTAGACGTAAGTAAGGTTCATTTCAGTTTTTCACACATAAGAATTGTTGACATACAATATAATACAATACTCTTTATTGCACATAAAACATAACATTAAACAAAAACAAATGTTCATGATGTAGTGTACAATCCGGCGGCCTTATTGCTATAGAGCAATTTCTTCCAGGCAACCGGGGGGTGAAGAAACCGACACAGAAGGTGAAGCGGTAGACGTGCAAAGAGTAATATACCTTATACATATCTATACCTAAATATATAACATACATACACACAAATAAATGATGAAAAACATTAAATATTACATACATATCTACTATACATACATATCTAGACACGTGAAAAAAAACGAGAAAAAAAAACGTTAGAAAGGTGCTAGTAAATGACAACTTGCAAGTTTAAGGAGAAGGTATTTTTAAAACTTTTAAAATGTTAAACATGAAAAAGACTGCGGACCTTGATGGTCTTTCAGTAAAAGTAATAAATTGTATAATAGATTGTATTGCTCCACATTTAGTGTTTATTTTCGTTATGTCGATGGTGGTGTGTTTCCTGATTTGATGAAACATAGTAAAGTAATTCCTCTGTTTAAAGCTGGTAGTACATCTGACCACACCAACTTTAGACCTATTTCAATACTACCAGCACTTAGCAAAATTTTTGAAAAAATTATCCTTAGTCAAATAACTACACACTTCTACGCTAATAAACTTATGAATATTAATCAATTTGGATTCACACGGGGTTGTTTAACAACCGATGCCGGTGTTGAGCTTATTCGTCACATTTTTTTGAGGCCTGGGAGGATTCACACGACGCTCTTGGAGTCTTCTGTGATTTGTCCAAGGCTTTTGACTGTGTTCACTATGAGACTCTAATCAGAAAATTACATCACTATGGCATAAGAGGAAATGCACTTAGGCTTCTAGAATCTTTTTTGTGTAATAGGATCCAGAAGGTTGAGGTTAACGGCACTAGGTCACCTGGGTCCACAGTCTGTATGGGCGTCCCGCAGGGTTAAATTTTAGGACCATTCTTGTTTCTCGTGTACATTAATTATTTGCCTTTTCCTGGTAAAGAGGCCCATGAGATCGTATTATTATTCGCAGATGACACATCACTTTTATTTAAAGTGAAAAGATATGACACTAATTATGACGACGTGAATATTGCGATCTCAAAGGTAGTTGAATGGTTCACTGCAAATAACCTACTCTTGAACGAGAAAAAAACCAAATGTGTTAAATTTACCTTGCCTAACGTTAAACAGTTTAATACTAATGTACAGGTAAAAATTAAAAACTGGAAGTTGTAGAATCTACTGTATTCTTAGGTATCACTATTGACGTAAAGCTACAAGTATTAATAAATAATTATAGAACTAACTGCACTATGACAAACGCAACATAAGTTGTCAGATAGAAGCGCGTGCGACTATAACTAATTACTCAAAGGGTAATTACGAAGGAGTTACATCGCGTCACAATGTTAAGGCCACATAAATCAAGAAAGAAAGTGAAGCCGACCTCTCATTCACAGAACCACGAGTTATTTATTAAAATATCATTATTTAAGTTCAATAAGCGTAATGCTGTGATGATAGCCTTAAGATTATTATGTACGTGTGCAAGCTGATTGTAAATTTTTAAAGCATTTATGCACTGAAACCCCAAGGTTATTTTAATAGAAAGGTAGGAAAAACGTTTTAAATTCAAATGTACATTTAAAAGCAAGTAAGGTGGCTCTTTAACTAGACCTGTTTTGAGGGGTGGTCGAAAGGTACAACGACCCCGCTGTAATAATGGGGTTTTCATTGAGAAAATGCTTAGAACGAAATGTTAGAAAACTACTATCACAACATTGTAAAGTTTTATCTAAACGATTGAAACTATCCTAATTTAATAATATCTTGTCTTAATCGTGTCCGACACCGGCGACTGAGCTAAGTATTTTTCAAATAATGGGAACGCTCGCTTTTGATTTTTTAAACTCTTGATATTGGTGAATTAATTGTGAAAGCTAATTTTATTTTTATGACCAATTAGATATTGATGAGATGAAATACTATATCCACCATTGTTACGATGTCCATTCAACTTCTCTGGGAGATGTTTGTTTCTAAGAGTTAAAAAAAGTCTGATCTCTTCACCTTGATACGGTTTGTTGAATCTCACAGAGTCGATCTTCATTTTGACAGTGAATACGGCTATATCGGGCGGGTATACATAGTTTCTGTTTACGGTATATGGTATTCTCTTTTTTTTAAACAAGTATATCGCTGCGAAACAAACTTCATAAGATCACCTTTTCGTACAGCTTTTAAATTGGATTTTTATCTTGAACCTTTTATATTTATCGTACTTTGAATACCCTTGCTAACTAGTAGTAATGGTTAACAGGAAATCACAAAGAAGCATTTTATGACGTCAAATTTCATACTTATTGCAACCAAAGCTTTCATGCTAAGGATATCCGCTGATTTCATTTATGGAAGCACATGAATCAATCTTGTAAATTTAAATACTTACGATAGACGCCGACTGCTTTTACGTGCTCTAAATTCGGAATCATTGATTATCACCATATGTTATTGTTATGAATGTTTTCAACCTCCGCAGTCTTTCACTACAAGCAAAATTTACATTAGGAGAGTAACCATGATGTGACCCAAGTCCGGTTTAGCATAGAATGTAATTACTAATTAATTCGAGATGATATATAATTTGAATTAGTAGAATTTAAAAAAAATATATGCTATTATTTTGATTGATCCACATAGATATTCGAAAATAAATTACCTATCTATAATGAGCTACTGCAAAAAGAACTAATTAATGAATAATTGAGCCAAGTTCGAGTGATACTCGTGACCTGAGAGTTGCGTACGTATAAATCGGCTAAGTGCGAGTAAGACTCATACTCTTTGGCTTTGTGTTTCGGCAGGATGCAAAAAAAAATATATGTTGACGTGGCTGTTACAATGGTTATCCTCTTTGCTTTAATGTAACATTTTCTTTACATTGAAATTATTAAGAAAATTGTACATTAAAGAAAAAACGATAATACGTCGATACGTGTGCTTGTGCAACAACAGAACTAATCGGAAAGTTCGTCTTTAATGTCACACAAATAAATCGGTGGTAAAACCATACAGCCTCTTGCCCACAATACAGCAAAACCTTTCGCTGACTGACTTCTACAGTATACCAAGAACAAGTTTGCTGCTGACATATTCTAAGTTTTTCTTTCGGTATTTTTGTACTTCTCTGTGCCTGAAATTAAATCTGAAATTAAAATGAACTCATGTTGTCGACTTTTGGAAGAAGTTTTAATCTTAATTAGTTAAAATACTTAGGCCAGTGTTCACCAAAAATTTAACCAACGATTAGCAGCTAACCAGACATTTAACAATATTTTTTTTATTTTTTATTTATTTAATTTCGTCTAACGATACGAAACTCTAAAAATCCATCATTTCCAATTTAAAAACCCGTAATTCCACATGAGCAAAACTGAAATGCAGGGTTGAACTCATGTCATCATGACATAAAGCTTGTGTGTACGTACGTACGCACCGGAAAAAGGGCGCGATTGTTGAACTTTAGGCGAATGGCGAGACGCGCGCCGCAATCACATCGCTGAATTCGAAGCGAGCGGACATGCGTGACTCACAGGATATTGAAGGTAACTATGTACGGACGGCCGTAACTCAGGTTACCACACGCGTGCACTCTGTGCTGTTGCGATAAGAGCGGTTTCGCAATGAAAATGGAGTAAACTGATGCGCTGGCCTCTGTACTTCATGGTGATAAGCGTGTCTTGAATACACATCATTAAATTAATTATAAAGCTTTGCTTAACACAAAAAGGACGCACAGCCTTAAAGTTCTACTTTATACGCTCCTCGGTAAGTTATTATATCTATGTTAAAAAACCTAAAAGCTTCTGCAAGAGAAACCGAAAACTGCGCCTTTATTTAATTCAATAGTGCCTTGCAAACAAATATAAGAAAATCATGTAATTATACAGAGGTCAACGGCTACCAAGCATGTAAAAAATTCAATTCGACCTTATATTCTTCCAAAAAAACGAGTTTTTTTTTATGAATTGGCAAACAAAGTCTACTGGTATTCATTACTTGCTTAGTTTTAATGTGTTATTTAGTAAGTTTTACGATTTCCGTAAAGAAACTTGTTCTTACTTAAAAACAATTAAATACATAAATGTAAATAAAATTACTGCGCTGTGAAGATGGCACGGCAAGTTGTAATTTTTGTTGTTTCGCGGTACGGTCGTGAGCCGAAAAAAAATAACAGAAATGTATACGACGAAGTCAACTGGGCGTGAAGATTATGTATAAGTAAATCGTACAATTCATGGCCCGTATACAAGCAGGACTTATTACTGAAGATGTATAGAGGTTAATTGGAGATTTAAAGAAGAGCGTGATAAATTTGGATTCTAACACAGTAACCTGGCACTATTAGAGCAGTAATAGATTTATTACATTGCACTAGTAAAAATGCTGAAATTAACGTGCTACACCGCTACTATTTGGTAATGCAATGTTGTGAGTTAAGGAGACAAAATGTGGGTTCTACATAATTTACAATGTCGAGAAAAACAATAAGATAACGTGTTTACAATTTATTGGGCATCGTAAACAATACGTTAAAACTAGAAGTTAAGGATTGAATTATTGTTTGACAAGAAGAAAGTCATACGTGCTTTCCACGGGAACAACCACGTAATTGATAATGGTAACTCTTGAATTTATTGTGTTTTTGTTCAACAGTACAACTTTCACGTTTCCACCGGTCCCTTCAAAACAAATGATATGAAATAACATTGGAGAAAATCATTGGGAAAGTTCTGTTTAACTAAATACTCGTATTTATAACAGGATTTCACTGTAAAATTAGGTTCTTAGAAGCAGTCTTAAATAAGTTGTTATAAGCAAGTCAGATTCGAAACACAACGAATTACCTTTAATTTACTAATTACAAATGCAAATTTAACGATACAAAAACTAGCACATAGTGGTCACGTTTAAGACATAAACAGCTCACCCAGAAGAACTGTCTGGAAAATGGTCTAGCTTCCGCCAAATATGGAGGCAGAGGAAATCATCGTCGGCGATAGCAATATCAAGGGCAGCTGATAATTCACGCTGCCGCCGATGAGAGCCGATCGGGCCCGAATCAAAGTCGATCGTGACCAAGGTTCTAACTGAGGAAATACACGTAATAGGCTTCGGCGCCGATGGCTCTGCAATCTCAGATTTATTCCCAAGGGCTAGGATAAACGAGAGACGATAAAATTTCTTTTGAAATGGCTGCTGGGCGGTTGTATTGAAA
Organism: Aproaerema taeniolella; assembly: GCA_949987775.1. Lineage (NCBI taxonomy): Eukaryota > Metazoa > Arthropoda > Insecta > Lepidoptera > Gelechiidae > Aproaerema > Aproaerema taeniolella. Next base: position 11,392,361 of record OX465242.1, on the reverse strand, counting down.
TCTTCGAAAAGCAGCTTCAATTCAACAATGTTACATTTCAATGCACCGCACTGATTCGGGTAAGAGTTTAGTTTTATTGTAATTTCTGTATAGATAGAGTACACATCAACTTTGCTACATAAATTTATAATTTAACTACCTACATACAACAAGAAACAATATGATTTTCATGTACCCCAATATACAAATACTACAATAATATAACAATACATTTCAATATTTATAATCATTTAATGTCTTATAAAAATATAAAAATTAACAATCACCATCTTAGTCAATGAAATAAAAGAGACAGATGCTCGACATCCGATGCACTCCTACACCCCTCAAAAGTAGCAAAAGCTTTTTAGAATATACTAATGCCGTCCACGGCCACGACGCTGCTAAAACTCGACTCGACCTATGGGCTGCTGCCCACACCGTTTTTACAGCCTGGACACGATCTCGCATGGCCGATTTGGAAGTCCTCTAAACCGACTCAGAACCCAAGTCGGCTGAAGCCAAGATAATCGGTTCAGGTGGCGTGAACCGATTAACACTAACGACTCCAACCTCCGGTGTGAGTGTGGCAAAACCAGTGCAGACCATGGCCACTTGATCTTATGCTCCCCGTGCCCTAACACCTGCACCAGGGAAGAGCTCATGGCCGCTAATAACAACGCTGTGGTTGTGGCAACGACTGGGCAAAGACAAACAAACATGTTTGATATCGCTGTTGACACAAAAGAAGTAGAAGAATAAATAAAACAATACACGCTAAGTCAAACAAACCGCCCCGTTTTATCCTTGGGAATCATTAAACCCCAACAAAAAAGAGATGTGTTATAAGTTTGAAGTGTCTATCTGTATGTCTGTCTGTGGCATCGTACCTCCTAAGCTAATGGAGCGATTTTGATGTTTTTTGTTTGAAAGGTGACGTAATCGAGATGGGTCTTAGCTATATTTGAAAGCTATGATGTCGGGGGTGATACAACATTTTTAATTTTAGAGTTATCTACAGACAAATAGTCAAGTCATAAAGTAAAGGGCAATCTTTTACTTTATGCAATATTACTACATCATCAAACTAAAATCACACTTGGCACATTACAATAATGTAAAATGTAAGGAGATTGCATGCATATCATATTGTGACTTTATAGTAAAACGATTTCATGTAAGACAATTTCAATAAGAGAAGACATGCGGTCATTAGAAACTACAAGAGGCGTGCATATCACCATATCTACAAGCAAAGCTCACGACTCTCAATATTTTGCAGCGTCGTGACGCGGGGGTCAGAAGCGAACACAAATAGCTGCCGATGTGACTCTTTAAGCCCAGAATTTCAATCTGTGCCTAGGTCAAACTCTCTAGGGCATCATTTTAACCTAGACATTGAAAGAAGAAACAACTGTTTATAGTCTAATCCTGAACAAAAGACAACAGATACTAACCTGATACAAAGCGAAACAAAATTATTAAAGTTAAAATTATGGAAACATTTTGGAAAGTAATGCCTCAAATCACCGAAACAGTCATGAAATTTGAGAAGTGTAGTAAACGGCACAGTTCATCGGCCTGTAAGAAAACAAAATCAAACACGCCGGCTTACATAATGTCCTCACGGGACATATCATGCGTCAACTGTACCCAACAAATTTCCTACTTCCGTTAACTTCGGAAAACGTGCACTTACTGTGCCCTGTTCTCTGGAACACATTACCGGACAAACCAGTTCCTCGCATGTTAAAATAGTCCTGCATCGTATTTCGACGTGGTGTTAATGCTAAAAAAACTTCGAAAACAATCTATGAGTTCTACCAAGCCATAAATAAAATGGGCGTCTAGATTTAAAAGTGAACGGATTTCTCAAGTTCCAGTTTTTTCGCATACAATGGAGGTCCCACTTGTTCGCGCTGATTCGCAATTAATAAATGTTCTGACCCACTCTCAGTTGCAATTCTGCCGAATCATTCTACAGTACTCACATTAATTAATTCCAAATCTAAGCTTTTACTGCTGCTCTCGACGTGATGGCTAAACGTATCTGCTTACAATGATATTACAATATATGAAAGGAGGAAGATTTGTCAACTACGCACGCATCGTGCAGACTCGAAAACACCTAAGACCCTTTTGCGTGTTTCTATGAAACGAAGGCGACAGTCTATCAATGGCGACATTTTTAGCCGACGGATTCATGTTTTAGTTTGTACGAGTGTGACATATCTTTTAAAATAACATTGGTCTGCTTAGCAATTAAGCTATTAATTTCACTTTCTTCTGACTGTATGGAAGAATGTCATGGTCAAAATCAAGTAAAAACTATTATCTTCGCTAAGTATGGAACTTGGGTATTTGCCTGGCTTATGAATCAGAAAGCAAAACACTCGATAGCATGTTATTTGCCTGAAAGTAAAATTCAAATTGTGAAATCTATAGGTGTTTGTTTGCAATAAGTAAATTGTGTTCACTGAAAGCCCTGCTATTACTAAATTCATATTAAAAATTCCGTTAATGTAGGAAAGTAGCCAATTGATTATTTTCTAACTATTCACTGCCGAGCGGAAAAAACGTGACTATTTAATATTTTTGCACGTAGAACATTTTATCGATGTGGTAAAACATAACATAGCATTGTAGGTTATGAATTAATTATGAGGGAAGCAAGTGGTAAGCACAACTCACAGTGCGTTGTTAGGGAAGCAGTCACTATTTGACATTGAATTAATCACTTGCTTAGAATATATTAAAATAAAAATATGCTCGACTTGAGTTATTACAAAAGGCAATTCCGTGTGAGACCTTGAAGGAATCTATTAAGTAACTTTTTCATAATAACTTAATTAAGCTTTAGATTTCATTTTAATTTATAATCTACAAAACTTACTTACTTTTTAAAACTATTTTCTGTTAGAAAATGACTTACTCACCATAAATCAAGCTCTGAACAGGGGGAAAGCAATGCGTATCAATACTCCGGCAGTCACATGAACTCGATCACAAAACCACTTTTTGTCTCGCGTCCAGTGAAACGTATCGTCTAGAATCAAACAGTTAAATTAACACTTTCCACTAAATAGCATGTAGCCAGATCCACTGCACTGATAGAGAACTAATACCCCTAACTTAAAGATCTTACACGTTCCTTCAAAGTTATGTGTTAAACTCTAGTGCATCAAAGTGAAACAATTAAGCGTTCAAATCGCAATGCGAAATTTTAGCCGCTGCAAGTGTTCGCTGCTTAAACAACGACAGTTAAACCGACGTTACCGGTCGAAAACGTTCCAAATTCGCATCGGAAACTCAGTTTTGTTTGTTGCCGACGTAGACCTGAATACACGAGTGAGCTGCGCGGACAGCGCGAGCAAACTGAGGCGCCTACGCGCCTCTGAACTCTGAGCGCAGCCAGGCGACGCATCTAACCGAGCCGGCTGGACTTCAAACTTTTACCCCACTGAGTTAAAATAGCCTTCAATAGGCACTAAGTATTCGACCTGAAACCTTATTTCAAAATAGGAAGATTTATCAAGTTGCAAATAAGCTTGCACTTACAAACATGGGCACTTGGACAAGGCTCTCAAGAAATGAAGTTCATACGTTTAAATATGCAACGATTACGAATGAGTGTAATTGATTCGAAGGTGGGTCTGATACATCTACCGTAAACAATGTGTAAGAAAATTATACTATATTATAATATAATACAAAGTCCGCCGCCGCGTCTGTCTGTCTGTCTGCAGTCTGAACGCGATAAACTCCAAAAATACTGCACTGATTTTCATACGGTTTTTGCCCATAGACGAAGTGATTCAAGAGTAATTTTTATGTGGATCATTCATTCTCGAAATTTCCTCTGGAATGAAGTCCCGGGCGGGAAGCTAGTCTTATTATAGAATGCAATATATATTAAAATTACAACATTATTATAAGAATTAAATTGATTTAGTAAGAAGGATTGTACAGATAAGACAACTATAACTTAAACACAAGAGCTGTAAGAAAGTAAGATGACAACAACATTAGCTGAACCAAAAGTAAGAGAGCAAATTACCAGATATAATCGAAAGTAAGTGATGCGTATCCAAAACCTGTTCTGGTGTATAAAATTTACATATTCTAGTGTCAATACCTGCAAAAGAGCAAAAATTGTACGTTCTAGTTGAGTAGCTAAGCGTAAACTTGATTTATTATATGAAACATTTCACAGAGCCGCCGCCCATCGACAGAACCACAGACTAAGTAGCAAATAGGGCAACAAAAACCAAAGTCTTAACAATTCTGCGTTAGTAGATTAAACGCCACTAAACACTACCTTACATTGTAATACAAGTTCTATGTGATAAACTTTAAAGCCTCTGCGATGACATTCAAGTTATGGATACCTAAGGAAGTACAAAAAAACATCGCCTTTAAACCTAGAGGCTTTCACAATCCACAGCCTATGCAAACGCTAAGCAAATAAGTGTAATTAAGGAGTATGCAGATAACCACTGCCAGCACTGCGAACTGGACTCGCCACTCATAACCATGGGAATTCGTTGTGCATACGCTGTTTCTGAAGAAAACCATGAATATTGCATTTAGTATAGGAATTAATTATGCCAAGAAATCTTCAAACTCAAGACACTTGCGATAATGATGTAACCGCTTTCATTAAAATATCAACTAATCTCATTATCGTTATTGGTACGGATTTTACCACAAGCATTGTTTGACAATGAAATGAGGCTTTAAAACTATTGTTAAAGGAACTCGTACAAGGCGTAAGGTGCGTATTTAGGCCACTTATCTAATTAGGATCAAATTTTTGTATGAACATTGATAAGGTTAGTGACGTGAGAATATCTCTAATTACAAATAGTGACTCGCTTAATCGACTTCTTTATGGAATAACTACTAGCTGGCTCCTCTCATCATATTTGTAGAGCCATGTTCCTCTGACGGGTTGCTTTAAGTGTTACTAAATTATAGACCGCCTCCGCTGCTGTGCTGGTGATGACGACGGCCGGTTGAGAGCAGCATAGCAAACGAGATCAACTGAACGGATCCAAGCATACCTTATAGTTTATTTGAGATGCAATATGGTAGAATCTTCATATCTGATGACGGTGTGTCAAATTTCGAAAACGTTATTAGATTCGTGTTCATATGATGGTAATTTTCAAATGAGGTCGTACTAAAATGACTACCGTCAGATGATTTAGGAAGATGGTCCATCAGAGGTGACGTCGGACAAATGGTTGGCGTTTCTGGCGAGTAGGATGAGTCGCATGCGGTAACAGAGAGTTACGTCAAACAATGCTGCTCGAACGGCACCAAATAGCTGTGTCGTGACGTTCGGCACCGTTAAACAGCAGACGTGAGATGTAAACTCTTCCTAGTGGGAAATTAACGAAGACATCGGAAAAATCCCACACATCCTTTATTCCACAATACCTACGTGCTTGCACTCAGAAAGAAATTAATAATTTATCTGAACAGTACTCAAACAATAGTTTATGTTAATGATGATTACTTCGTAAGTGCTACTTTAACTGAAAGGCGATATGTTTTTTGTTAATATTTTATTGTTCAGAGGAGCAAATAAAATGCTTTCTTTAATTCCGTTCAATGATAACTAAAATTTCTTTTTTATAAGTTTAACGTGTCTGTCTGTGTATCTGTCTGTGGTATCGTAGCTCCAAAACGGATGAACCGATTTTCGTTTAGTTTTTTTGTGTCTTAGATATTTTATCCAGAGTGATGTTCTTAGCCATGTTTCATGAAAATCTGTTCAGCCGTTTGAAGATCATCAGCTCTTTTCTAGTTGATGAGGGGATCTGACTAACTTCCTCATGTCCGATCGATTCGAAATTTGGTACCGTGTTACTTCAATGATATTGAAAGTACCTATATGGTAAGGTAACCATGACCTGATCAGCCGTTTGAAGTTCATCAGCTCTTTAATAGTTGATGAGGGGATCTGACTACCTTCCATTTCCTATCGATTCGAAATTGGTACCGTGTTACTTCAATTATATTGAAAATATATGGTAAGGTAACCATGACCTGATCAGCCGTTTGCAGATCATCAGCTCTTTACTTTAATAGTTCATGCCCAAGCACCAGTGCAAGCTGTATTTGAGTTAATTTTTATACTTAAATCTGTTTACTGAGTCTGTATAATAAATGCTGTATAAGCGCTTATACATACCTTAGAAGTGCAAAAGGGGCCCAGGTAATGCAGCTTTATGCGTTAGTAGGGCTGTATAATAGCTGTAGAAGCAATTCATAAGACTTACAGCGGCTGTATGAGAACTGTTATTCGGTGTAATGAGAAACCTTTTTACTCCAAATAATAGCTTGTAAATAAGATAAAATATTTAAATAAGATTTTGAAGAGAATCAAACAATTAAAAAAATGAAAAAAGAGACAATGTAAAAGTCATTGCTAAATGAATAATGGTGACTAATTTATATTTCAAATTGACTTACAAGTTCATTGAAAATCTGACGGTTTAGTTTAATTCAAAGTGCAAATCAAATTTTTATGGTTGGTTATGGGCAATATTTTACGCGCCAGGAAAATTATCAAAAAAATAAAAATAAAATTACCAAGTACGAGTAATTAAGTGTTTGATTTTAAGGTTATAATATAAAATATGTTTATAATAATAGATTTTAGGACACAGTGATCATTGGTTTAGCTTAAATCATTAAACGGCTTATGCTATTATCAAATATTAGTTTAATTATATTTTAAATTTTTGTTTTCTTTTGTTCTAAAATGGCGACAATATGTAATACAGCTTATACGATAATTGGAGGGTGTCATAGGCTTATTTGCTGTACTACGTAGAATATAGATTGTATTTAACAGCTTTTGGTTTTTAATCAAATTTATAAGATAATACTTTTATTATTTAGGCTGCATATGAGGTTTAAATTCATAACTTATAATTACCTTTAGAGATCCGTATAAGATTGACGTCCACAATCGTGATTTTGCAAAGTGTTTTAGTCAAAATTAATTAGACATAGAATGATAGATTCAATGTCTATGGGCAGTTGATGGGTAGGCTAGACAGAATGATGACATAACATGACATGACAGCTATGACAATGTAAGCCAATCATGAAAACGTAAAAAAATAAGAAAAACAGAAAGCAAAGAAGAAACACTCCACGTTCGTCGTCTTCGAAACTGGTCATTTTTCAAACTCGTCATATTCCAGACTCGTCATCTTCGAAACAAGTCATTGTACAGTCGTCAATATATTATAAGAGAGTCTATCATTGTTGTGATCGTAAGGGTTCTTGTACTAGACCTCATATCCAAATAAAACCATTTATTCGTATAAATCAAAATTCGGGACGAAATACAAAAAAAATGTTCCTTCCTTTAAAATAATACCTTCTGGAAAATTAAATTATATACAAATTAAACGTCACATAAGAAATCAAGACATTGCACAAGAGTTGTTCTTTTATTTACAAAATCATGTATGATTTCCCTTGGTTTTCAAATTTATTTAAGTCTTTAGTTCTCCGACGCTGTGTTTGGTTTGAATGTAAAAGCTTTTTTATTCTTATATCTTGGTGTGTTACTTCTTGTTTCAATTTTTTAATAAACACATCAAAGAAACTAAGCGATACCCTATTTTTTGAAATCTAGAAATTAATTCAATTCCCAAAATGGCTCACAAAACGCTGTTGAACTTAAAAGCATTTTTATAAACGACTGATCTATAGCTGACCCGACAAACGTTGTCCTGTCTTAACTATGAATATTGAATTAGAATGGGTATAAGACAGTTGCGCGGAAAATTTGAAATAAACGGTTTCGAAACCCAGATTATAGAGTTTACTGTAATTTCTATGCAGGTGAATGTACATGCATGAAGATGACGAGTCTGGAATATGACGAGTTTGAAGAATGATCAGTTTCGAAGATGACGATCGTGGAGTAAATCGCAAAGAAATACATTAAAAAGCAAAGAAAATCTGTTGGAAACAGAAGGCAAGGTTTTAGAACCCTACATTACCCCAACATATTAATTTTGATTAAATCACTTTGCAAAATCACGATTGATGTAGACTATATAGAATGAATGGCGAAGTTGCCAATATAAATGGCAGAGAAACCCTTAACGGGTTGTAGTAAATCAGACCCTCGTCTGTTGATCAGCAGGTTGCACGTCTAGCAGGTGAGGATGATGATTTAAAACGATAAAAATTACTTAAAGTCACGGAAGCTTCGGATTGTGTACGTTTGGCTAACAGCTAAACATAGGGGTCGCACAATAATTTGTATACAGGGCTTTAGGTATCTCTCTTTTAACCTCTCGGGTGGTTAATCAGTCCATGAAATTAAACAACTTCCCCAAGGAACATGGGTCAAAATACGAAAAAGAATTTTGATCTCCCATACAAAATGCGCTATATTATGCTGATGAAGTTTGTATGGGAACTCTTTTTTTTTTGTATTTTGACCTATGTTCCTTGGGAAAGTTGTTCAGTTTCATGGACTGATTAACCACCCCAGAGGTTGAAAGAGAGATACCTAAAGCCCTGTATAGGGACGATTTTTAAAAATTTTGACGTACGTTATGTTCCCTGGAAAAAACTGGTTAGTTTGGTGGGCTGAATTCACTCTTTCATTACGGTATAGCTAATTTAAAGTCACGCAACATATATATTGAACGTTATTTAAGAGTTTGTCTGCGTCATTGATTTCGTGTACTGTATCATGTGATATTTAAATATATATCTAATAGTAGATATATATTAATTTGTTTTGTCAAATAAATTACAAAAGAGCCCAGACTCCCCAGTGATCTTCACTTATGAGATCGGTATTGAACCAGCAACTAATCGTTTTTACACGAACACGACCGACCCGATTCGCTGTAGAACAAATGCTAAGAATTTCACAAAAAAAAACTGTCTCATCTTGATTACATTCAAAGCTCACTTATTTTTACGCTTAATTGTGTAATTTTTAGGGAAACGGTTCGATTAATACGATGATTATATCTTTCTTTTAGCTTTGTCAGTTTTGGTAAAGAATAACTTTTGTGATTTGTATGATATTGTTTTAAACAAAGACAGGTCCATGAAATGCTTTCACTACTTACTTTCCGCATCTAGTATGAAAAGAGAGACTCACGTGTTTCACATAATCATAAATAACAAAACCCTCGACTAAAAACCTCTATAAAGTAAAACAATAAAATGCCTTACTTGGCGTTTCCACTGCTTTAAAAGTACCTATTCATATTTTGATGATAAACGCCGCGCGTTGGAGAACCGCTAAATGAAAAAGTGTAATTAGTTATACCTAGATAGGTCTCCCGGTTAAGCCTCAATAGTTAAAAGGCTAAGAAATACATTTAATTATTTTACTTTCATGATATTAGCGGACACTAATTCTAATTAAAAAGCTCAAGGTCAGCATGTCTTGTAAATACCACCGAACTAACAGTACACCAAATTTCAAATCAATAGAACCTGTGAAAATTAGTAAGTAGGAAATGTAGGACCATATTATGAAGTAGGAAATGAGCTGATAATCTTCAAACGCCTAATCTACATAAATTATAAATTTACAATTTTTTTTTTGAGGAGCATTAACCACAATGTAAAAAAATACCATGACTATACTCGTATTTGCACATGCATTAATATTAGCACGAGTCTAAGTTTCACCTGTTTGTTTGCGAATGATATTTACTTGACTGCAGCTGCACTTCACAGCAGTTAATTGACAGCAGCTGTACTGTAAATTATTAAATTTATAGACGCCTGGTTATTATTCGCTTTTAATGAATGATAGTCATCATTATTGTAAGACTCGCTTGACATTTATTTTTAGCTGAATACAATTATAATTAATACTCGTAATGTGTAAGCCCCCCGCCTGAACAATTTAGGGCGATGCTTTTATTAAAAAACGACGGGCAAAAATACAAATTATACAATACATTTGATTTGAAAAAACGTAGAACCGATATCAAAAAAAATATCTTGACCCCTGTATCAGTGATTATTTCAGGCAGCAGAAAATATCTCGTATGAACAAAGGTAACGATGAATTAGATTTATAACATGTAAATGATAAGTAAATTCATAACGAAATATTCTTATATCACGGAACACAACCTTAATCGACAATAAAACTTTAAAACACATATTTTTTATTTCATAGCCTGCAAATGTGTATATTTTTATGCATGAATGCGCAAAATAAACTTTTCATGAAATAGTCATTTGAGCTGTGTAATATTAATTTGCTTTATATCGTTTTGCAGGACGAAACGAACTGGTTGATGGAATAAATTCTTCCATATTTTGCTGCGAGGATGTTTCGAATAAATATGTGTGTTATAATGGTACGATCAGGTTTTGCTTGAGACCACAGAGCGACAAGGTAATCCACTTGTTTTGCGCCTGCGCTGTCTAGCTTTTTAGGGTTCCGTAGTAATCTACGAACCCTTATAGTTTCGCCATGTCCGTCTGTCCGTCTGTCCGTCTGTCCGCGGGTTTTCTAAGAAACCCTTGGTACTACAGAGCTGAAATTTGGCATGGTTATAGATATTAATCACGCCGACAGAACTGTAGAGTAAAACCTTAGAAAAAAAAATTTTTTCGGGTGTCTCCCATAGACGTGAAAGGGCGATGAATTTTTTTTTTCTCGCCAATATCATCAAATGAGGTGTCATAGAATAGCTTTTTAAAAGATAGAAGGGGTTTACTAAGAACGTTTTTCGATATAGCACTCCGTTTGCGAATCATAAATTTTTAAAGTGAAAATTTTTGTCAAACACAAGTGTCCCCCCCCTCTACCAGCTAAACGGTTGTTTCTAAAAATGTGGAAAAATTCACAGAGGTAAAATATGCATCAAATTTAAAAGGAAAACTATAAAACGTGAGTTGGCCATTCAAGTTTGCGAGTAATGGTAGACCAAGTGCCAAACATTGTTGGGATTAATAAGAATATATTTACTAATATTAGATCCTTGGTACTGCAGAGCTGCAATTTGGCATGTTCATACATATTAATTGCGCCGACAAATAAAAAAAAAAAATTTGTAAAAAAAAAAATTTCGGGTGTTTCCCATACATGTGAAAGGGCGATGGATTTTTTTTTCTCGCCGATATCATCGAGTGGGATGTCATAGGATAGTTTTATAAAAGATAGAAGGGGTTTACTACGAACGTTTTTCGATCCAGCAGTCCGTTTGAGAAAAAATAATTTTTAAAATGAAAAAAAAATGTTAAATATTTCACGAGCATTTAGCATTTACGACGAAGTTCAGCCTAATCCAAAACAACTGCCATACAAAGTTCCACGCTAAAAGTGAGGCAAGGTCGAAAGCCAAGCTGTAAAATATTGACATTTCATGTGTCGTTATAGGTTTTTGGGGGTGTTAATTACGAAAATGACATCAAAATTATACACAATCGCCACGCGACCTGCTCTTTAGCAGCAGCTCGAAATTATTCCTAACAATACTTTTGTTGTAAAAAAAATTAAAAAATTTTTTTTTTTTAACGTCAAAAAAAAATTGGCGGATTAAATACTTCCATTCTGTTGTATTTAGCCCAAAACCAAAGTTAGTGTCCCCCCCCCCCTCTACCAGCTAAACGGTTGTGTCTAAAAATGAGAAAAAATTATCGTTGGTAGAATATACAACGAAATTAAAAGAAAAACTATCACACATAAGTTGGCCTTTCAAGTTGTAACGAAGTTTCTGAGGGAAACTAGGGTTACTAGTAGGGGAATATGTCTACGGGTGGCTGAGGCCGCTCGTAGAGGGTACGGTTGAGTAAAACAACTCCTACAAACACTAAAGGTTGGTTTATTTGTTATTTACAATGGTGAACCCAATCTTATAGCTAATGTACTTATGATTACGGTAGGGCGCGTACGCGGGAGGGGACGCGACGAGTGCCCTTGGCGTAAAATCGCGGTCGCGGCGGTGGCGGCGCAGTTGCCGGGACGCGGGAAGGTTAACGGGAACCGGACGGGATGGGCCGCGCGTGCGGCGCTCGGACGGGAAGCCGGAAGGGCCGTGTGCAACAGTGCCCAAAGGGCGGTGCACCACTGCACCCAGGACAGGAAGCCGGAAGGGCCGTGTGCAACAGCGCCCGAAGGGCGGTGCACCACTGCACCCAGGAAGGAGCCGGAAGGGCCGTGTGCAACAGTGCCCAAAGGGCGGTGCACCACTGCACCACTGCACCCAGGACAGGAAGCCGGAAGGGCCGTGTGCAACAGCGCCCGAAGGGCGGTGCACCACTGCACCCAGGAAGGAAGCCGGAAGGGCCGTGTGCAACAACGCCCGAAGGGCGGTGCACCACTGCACCCAGGACAGGAAGCCGGAAGGGCCGTGTGCAACAGCGCCCAAAGGGCGGTGCACCACTGCACCCAGGAAGGAAGCCGAAAGGGCCGTGTGCAACAGCGCCCGAAGGGCGGTGCACCACTGCACCCAGGAAGGAAGCCGGAAGGGCCGTGTGCAACAGCGCCCGAAGGGCGGTGCACCACTGCACCCAGGAAAGGAGCCGGAAGGGATCGGGAAGGGCCGTGTGCAACAGCGTCCTAGGGACGGTGCACCACTGCACCCTGGGGGCGGCAAGTCGCTAAAAGTCTGAAGGTTTCTTGCCTCGGGAGCAGACTCTGAGCGACTGCTGGCTGCGCAGCAGAACTTTCTTCTCGTGCGCCGAGTTGCGCGCGGGGAAACCGCTTCGGGGCGAACCCCATGGCGGTGGAATCTACCGCGGTCCATAGCTATGGACCGGTCATTGGCATCACCTGCCGCGACCGCGGCGTTGGGTGTGCGACCACGACGGCGACTACAACCACAACAGCGACGGCGACGACAGGGGAAAGGGGTAATGGGGTACCTAGATTTTTTGGGAAATAAAGATTGCAAAAACCTAGATTGTTTGGGAGAAAATAAACGAACCTAGATTTTTGGGGAAAAATTTCAACACCAACCCTACTGAAGCGGCGTGCACGGTGGGTCCACGCCCCACCCGTGCCGGGATGATCGTATCGGCTTCCCCTGGCAGCTCCCGATCGGGAGAATGACACTGCCATGGGAAGTTGAGAGCGCTTGGAGAGGAGGAGCCGAACCGCTGGTCTTGGCCACAGGGCCAATCTCAACGGGGCGTACTCGCACCCTCCCGCGTGAGCCACAATAGGGAAGGAGGGTCTTTTGGCCTTCACGAGGTCGGGCGAGCGGGTGAGGCCCGGCTCGCCTTGGAGCATTGAAATCTGGGTGGGAGGGTAGTCGAAGAATTCAAGTCCCTCGACTACCCGCCTATAAAATCTTTTTCTGTGGGAGGGTAGCCAACTCGTTCGAGTTGATTTGCTACCCTCCATTGTTATTATTGTTTGGGTGCGAAGGCGAATGATGGAGAGGGCAGGCGGAATGACGATTGGAAGTCCTATCGGCTTTCCCTGGTAGTTGCCCTGTGAAAGGGAAAGTAATACTGCCAGGGAAAGGGTGAGATTGCGAGTAGGGGCGAGGTCGTTCCGCGGGGATTGCTCCTAGGGGATCAATAACCGCGGAGACGGCCTACGCCCCACTGCTTGTGTCAGTCGGGCGGAAATTGGCAGTCTCTATTTTTTTTTTTTCTGTCCCATAGGGGAGCGCCCCACGCATTGGATATTTTAGGGCATTAGTGTTCAAATTAGGGTCTTGAAATCTTACCTACCTACTATACCACAGGAGAGCACAGCAGGCGCGGGGGGGGGTCAGGTCCCCGGCCAGTCGCGTGGATAGTGAGGCTCTCAGGGCTTAGGGTGGTGTTACCCGGCCTGTATCAGTGGTCGGGCGGTCTAGCGTGGAGTGGCGCTATTCCACGCAGGTGTTCGTGCGTGGAGTTGTCGGCGCGGTCATACATGACCCGCGCCAGGCGGACGTTGAACTCGTCCAGGGCTTCGTGCTTGAGGTCGCGTCGGATCACATCGTTACGCACGTATCTGCCGGCGTTAACGATGGTACGCAGGCATTGGTTCTCTTGGGCACGTAGTCAGCGTTTGTTTGACTCGCTGACCAGTGCGTACCAGGCGGGGGCGGCATACGTGAGACGCGACCTTATGTACGTCTTGTATACCATGAGCTTGGTTGCTACTGGGAGGGTAGATGAGAACACGGGGTATAGTTTACCCCGTGCGACTTTCGTCTTGGTAACGATGTCGCCGACGTGGTGGCGCATGGTTAGTCGGCGATCTATCGTTACACCCAGGTACTTTACCTTGGAGGCCCATGGTATAGATTGGCCCTGGAGCGTGAGTTGAGGAGGCGGCTTCATCCAAAGACCCGTGAGCATGGCCTGCGTCTTGGCTACATTCACCGACATCCGCCAGCGGGACAGCCAGTGGGGTAGGGCGTCGAGTGTGGGCTGCATCTTTTTCACTGCGTGGTCGCGGCGATACGATACGCCGGTGATAGACAGCTGCCTTGGGGAACGCCGGCGCGTACTGGGCGTTTGGAGGAGGTCGCGTCCTCCACTGCAACTTGGATGCGGCGGTCGGCTAGGAAAGAGGCTACTACCTGTATGATGCGACGCGGCGCGCTCGACCGTGAGAGCTTGTATAGCAGTCCCTCGTGCCATACGCGATCGAACGCTTTCTCCATGTCGAGCATCACGACCACACAGTACTCACGTTTGTTTTGGCACATGGCCAAGAAATGGAGGACTCGCGTGAGCGTCGTAGCGTGGTCGAGTGGGCAGCCCGGAAACCGAATTGTTCAGGGCGGGGCACGATGTGCGGCTGTAGGTGCTGGAGAAGGAGTCTCTCGAACACCTTAGAGAGAGTCGGCAAGAGAGTGATAGGCCTATAACTTTGGGGTCGCTTCGGGTCCTTGCCCGGCTTTGGCAGCATTATAACGCGGCCCAGTTTCCACACCGATGGGAAATGACCGGTGCGTAGAATGCCGGTATATAAGCGCGCCACTGCGGCCACTGTCTTATATGGCAGGTGTCGCAGTGCCGCGTTTGTTATGCGGTCGGGGCCGGGGGCTTTCCTGGGCTTGGTGCGTAACAGCGCTCGCTGCACCTGGCCGGGCGAGAACACGACCGGGTCGTCTCGCGGGTTAAGTGGCGCGGCAAAGTACTCTCTAAGGTGGTCGAGAACCTCCTCGTCGTGGGCGGGCGAGCCAGCCGAGAGGGCTTATATTGACGGCGTGTGGAGTGGGGAGTGTGTCTTGATTGGTGCCGTGGCCAAAAACCGGTTGTGGCGGCGCGGCGGTGCAACGGGACGGGACGGGGAAGGAGCGCGTTTCGACTCGGAGTACTAGGCGCGCATGATTCCGAAGAGGTTGGCGGGCATCCTCGTCACAAAGTTTGCGAGTGATAGTCGACCAAGTGCCAAACGTTTTTGGAATAAATAAGAATATATTTACAAGGTTCAATACTAAAAGTGAGGCGAGGTCGAAAGTCAAGCTGTAACATATTGACATTTTAGGTGTCGTTAAATAGGTTTTTGGTGGTGTTAATTACGAAAATGACATCAAATTTATATTATCAGCAGGTCTATATTATTTAAAATAATATTGTCGCGAAAAAAAAAAAAAAATTTTCGCTCGCTTCGCTCGCGAATTTTATAATTTCATTATGTTGTGTTTAGACCAAAACTAAAGTTATTTCTGAAACTACAAACTCTTTAATATATTGTTTTTTATAATATAGTATTTGGAGATTTTAACATCGACTATGACTAGTGATGGAAGATACTCAGTCTTTTAAGGCTTTTAATAAAGACTCACCTTATTTTTGACGCCTCACGACTGATTCAGTCTTTTAGTTCCCAACCTTTAGTCATAAGACTAGCTTTTGTAGTTGAAGTCTTTTAACGTAAAAAACTGAGCTGTTACTTAAACAGCTTAAAGCACTTAAAAGACTGGCGATTCATTATCTGGGAAGTCGACAGTTGTAAGGTATGTGTTGATAGAATGTAAATATCTAATTTTATCTCCTTGTCAAATGTTATCAAAATGTATTTAGTGGTTTAGGCGTGAATTATTCCTTTTGGTTGATAGGTTACAAAATTAATATTTAATATCACACACAAACTGCGGTGCGATCCCTTTTACATAAAAGAACTTGAGTCGTTTAAGTCTTTTAGTATTTTGAAAACAACTCGAGTCGTTTCAGTTTTTAATCTTTTAATAAACTACTAAGTCTTATTAATAAAAACTCGAACTTTCAGTCTTAATTTTAGAGTCAAGTACTTGTAAGATGAAGGCGAGTCTTTTTAATAAGCCTTAAAAGACAGTCTCTTTCATCTCTAACTACGACCGTTACGATAGTACACCCGTTTTAAATGAATACGTAATGTAAACAATTTTTATACAACCATTTGCATCCACGCGAGGTGGTTATTAAACAGATGATTTTTTTTTCCTTGTGGCGCTGGATTCTATATTTCTCCTTTAGTTACCTTCTTTCTTTGTGACCTCGTTTTTATTAGACATTATTAGCGATTTAACCGTCCATATGCTCGTAGAATTTAGAAGCCAGCTGCATATTTGAACCATGCTGCTACGGAACCCTACAATGCGCGTGTCCCGACACGCTCTTGGCCGGTTTTTTTATATGAATTTGTGCTATTATTATATTGAGCAAGTTTAAGGAGAAAATAATGGCAGAGCTAATGACAAGAATATGCATTTGTATTAGTTGAATTGGCTTCAAATATAAATCATATTATTATCATTACTTAACATAGCAAATTAACTGCGGATTTTTCATAATGAACACATACGTACGTACATTCGCTCATGCCTTTGTCCTATTGGGATAGACTTCTTCTTCAATTAATACGATAGCAGAGATCACAGAATACAACTTTGGAATAAAAATAAAAGGGAATTAAATAACAGACAAAAATTGGTAATGGAATTAAAGACAAATTAAAGTTTTAGCGAAATTAAGGAATTAAAGTTTTTTTTCTTGGAGGATTTAACCATAAATTATTTTTTATTTCGTGAAGTACTTTGCCTTTGTATGTCTTTATTTTCTTTGTTTCTTTTTAGTTTCATATTTGTCTCTTCTTTCAACTAGGTAAAAAAATTACGCATACAAAGTGTCAAGTAGGACAAATTTGAATAATTTTTTACAACACGCGAACGTGCGTAATGTTTACTACGGTTACTATCTCATTAGATGGGGTCACAACGACTAGTGTGCGTGTCGCAAACCGTAGAAAATCGTGCACATTGTTCCAAGTGTGACCAAACAAGACACCTGAAATATCTTGGTAAAAGTGTGAAAAACTAACAATTTGACATTTTAACCCCCGTCAAAAAAAAAGGGGTGTTATAAGTATCTATGTGTTTGTGTATTGTGTCTGTCTGTGGCATCGTAGCTCCTAAACGAATGGACCGATTTTGCTGACGTAATCGAGATGGTTCTTAGCTATATTTTATCAAAATCGAACGTCCGGGGCGATAATTTTTTTAATTTTAGAAAGTACATACATATATTTAGTCCTTTGAATCCTTCATTTTGTACACCCTTTTCTTGCGATAGCCAGTTCTTATCGTACTGGTACAAAAGCTCAATTTAATTCCTTTTGCCCATTACTTAACGGGTATGTTGTCCACGTGAAGGTGCATTAATAAGGTGCATTTCTGAACAATGTTGTCTATGAGCTTGGTACACAGTACAGTTTAAAAGAAACAAGTTAATAAAGTCAAAATTCTGACATTAAGCTGAAATACCACAGCTTGACGACATTCATTTTTGTCACGTTTTCGAAGGGACACATAAAATAAAACTCTAAGTTTCTGTACAAATTAAATAAATAAAAAGTGAAAATACAAAGCGAAATGTTATGTTGAAATGCAGTTGCCAAGGATTTGTTACCTAATGTATTTATTATTTCCTTAGAGACATCTAATTTTTAGAAAAAACAAGCTTAGGCGCATTATTTTTCTGTTATAGAATAGAAGAGATACGATTCCCTATAAGTATGTGTTACTGAGTGTGTATGCGTGTGTATTATAGCGAACTCAGAGCGAGGAACCGGAGATCGAGCTGATGGAAACCAGGAACAGGCAAAGAATCACTTTTAAAGCATTTATTCAGGAACCTGACTCGCACGGTCAAAGCCACGGGAGAGAATGTGTGAAATGTATACAAAAGGCGCCAAATAAAGCGAATAAATTTGAATATAGAACCTTTCGCTAAAAGCACTCTAATTAGATGTTATCATGGAGGTTAGAAAACCTCCACAGTACGGTCTCTTAACAGGAGCGTGAGGCTTCGTTTGCCGACTTGATCTTTGTACAATGGTCGATTAACATCGTGTCATACCGATTACTATCAACTAGTTATGATAATACTCTGTCTCAATCACACTACATCGATCGGGGACAAGTGTCAGCAATGGTTGAATGGTGATTATGGTAAGCATCAACCCAAGGTCTACCATCTCATAACAGTATTGACAACTGACACCTACTGTCACTGTAATGCTCAACTTGTGCAATTCAAAGATTTGAGTCTTGGATATGATATCTGATCATTTTTTAAATAATTTTTTTCTAAATTTCGCTCTAATTTTATTTTGGATTTCTAATTGACGTGACAATGGCGTAATGCCCCAATGGGTCGATCGCCACAATGAAAAAAAAACGATGGATTTCAGATATCACATGACAAATGGGTAAAAGAGTAAATACTTATTTAATAGTAAAGGAGAACGCATGGCTAGTAAACATTTTATCATCCCTGCGCCCTGTGGTAATCATCGCTCATTCATAGTATCCATTGCCTACTCTAGCGTACATGATTGCACACTATACATCTTCAAACATATTTAAAAATCAACCTTAAAGCGGTGAACATAAGAAACATAAATGAATTTAATCAAGGGGTCTTCGTAAGCTATTCAGTCGGGCGTGTTCGAGCATTGATTCCATTTTAGGAAGAAGCTAATTAATCAAGCCAAGCGAAAACGAAAGTTGCCAAATTTATAGCACGGATGGCACAAAGAAAATCGCAAATGACAGTCTCTCAATTGTCCTTGGTGACAAAAGCTCATTTATTAACAGCCTGGCTCTGTGCTGTTGCGTCATCTCATGTTAAACAGTTCGCTAGATAACAAATTATTCGTTCAATGCAACAAGTCCTCTCTAGACTCATCTGACAGTCATCACATCGCCATCATGGTCTCGTAATCTAACTTAGAGTTAGATCTCGTAAAAAAAATAAGAATTCTAAAAAGATATTCAAAATTAGTTGCATGTACTTAGACGTAGATGTAAACGTTAAAAAAAAAAAATGTAACATCATTTGGCGAAGGGTAATATTTTCATTGATTAGTCTAAAAACAATTATGTCGGTCACAACAATTTATAACGAATGATGAATGAGTAAATGCGCCGCTATATTTCCATTTGTCTAATGACTCAAACAAATCATAAGCATATCGGAAGTACCAAAGCAGATCCGGTAACTTTCACAATGAGCGTCTCAATACTAAGGTAAGTATACATAACAGAATAGGGTAAATTTTTGCAAAATCAAAATAGTGCATATTTTTTGGATGTACCCTTATAGCTCTTCTGTAAATAACCTTGGTAACCTTATAGCCCTTCTGTAAATAAATTATATTTGTTCAAAAACCACGTTGATTTCAAAGACATTACACATCATTAATAAACACACTTTATTAACATATATTGTAGATTTAAGAACCGCAATAGATCGCTATAATGGATGTGACTAGCCGATTGGTAACTTTTAAACCTAATAATGACTGAACGTTCATGCCGATGGTTGTCCTAAAGTACATGCCTAACGCACGCCAAAAGACCGTAACAAAACTGTTCCTCGTCAATTATTAATTATCTCCGCTTTCCATAAGTCTCACCACGTATAGCTTGTGTGACATGGGACTCTTCCGATCAACATGGTTTTTGAAAATGAAGAAGATAGGTATTAAAGGTTTCAAGAAAATTAGTCAGATTAGAGAAAACCAGGCCCGTTAGCTGACAACTAATATTGAGACTGAACGCAAACGTATATATGTATAGATGGAAAACGGAGTGCGGCAAGCGTTCAACAATACACCTTATCAGTCGCTATCTCTACATCGGCCCCAGGGGTTGCCTACATGCCAGTTAGTCCGCTTTTCTCCGAGAACCTAAGAATTATCTAAAATCGAAGAAGATTAATGGTTAACTCAAGTAGGTACTCGGCCATATAGCGCCATTGGCCCTAC
Organism: Aproaerema taeniolella; assembly: GCA_949987775.1. Taxonomy (NCBI): domain Eukaryota; kingdom Metazoa; phylum Arthropoda; class Insecta; order Lepidoptera; family Gelechiidae; genus Aproaerema; species Aproaerema taeniolella. Next base: position 11,372,158 of record OX465242.1, on the reverse strand, counting down.
AACGAGATCTTGCTAGCTTGTCGGAATATATCGTCCATAGAGCTTGTTTAAATAAACTGCTGATTTTATAGTTGCGATTTCAAACCGAATTGATATTAGCCGAAGTTACGAGCAAATCTGATTTTCATCCGTCACATTCATATGTTAGTAACGAAAATCATTACGTTTGACGCTAGATTGCATTATTTACAAATGTTTCATTGTTTTTATAAAAGGTGTGCTTATAATAATAATTCGATGATTGCAGGAGCCATATCTAGCAAATAAGATACTCTATTTAATTTAATCCCTGAGACAGAATTTTAATGCATTGCACTATTTACGACTTGCAACGGCGGAATTGAATAACAACAGAATAAAATCAAGAAAGGGTGGATAATAATAATTACAAATTATAACAGTAAATGAGCACTTTTAAAGTTATCACTTTTATCCTTTGCTTGGACTATACTCAGGTGAACAAAAAATAAGGACACGGAAACACAACATTTTTTTTACTATACTTAGGAAGTCATAAAATCGTAAAAATAAGCAATCAAAACGATCCATACAAGAAAGTAAAACAAAAATAGAATCAATTGGAGAATGCGGAAGATATAAAGCAGACTGCCCGGGAGATGGTTTGGCATGTCCAGAGAGGCACATCACAGGAGCTGTGGCTTCACTGGCGCCGCCATAAATTACAAAAAAACCATGCTTTACACTATTTTGGTCATAACTTTTAAGTGACGTTGAAATAAATCTACAAGAGCCTTTTGAAGAGACTTGAAATGTAACATTTTAGATAGGACAAGGAACTTGTTTCAACGAACCCAAATATCAATGTATCCGAATCCAATTTATTACATAATCCCTAATAAAACTAGTGCAGACGAACTAAATCAAATCCCATAAGATTTATACGTTCCGGTAATCAAAATGAACATGATGCTTTTCTTTTACCATTTCGTAATATTAATGTATACGAAATGAAAAAGAAACATAATATTTCCTTAATGTAACCCGATCTAATTGTAAAGTCCATCAATCTGAATTTCCTCTAGGCTATGATTGACGTTTGCATTCGGTAAATAAATTGGCTCTGCCCATCCCATAGCCGAGTCAAACTGTGAAATTAAATTAGTCCTTCACATTCTTGTCTTCAAATTCAAATAATATATACTTTACTAGCTTTCCACCTGCGGCTCCGCCCGCGTGGACTACAGGTTATATCGTACCCAACTGTGGGATAAAATGTAGCTATGTCCTTTCCCAGGCTCTAAACCTAAACTATGTATCTCTGTACCAAATTTCATCAAAATCAGTTCGGTAGTTTAGGCGTGAAAAACGGACAGACAGACAGAGTTACTTTCGCATTTATAATATTAGTATATAAGGATAAGCGCGTTTTTGGTTAGTTAATGTATAAATATACCTAGTTCAAGGGAACGATTGTCGCTTACACACTAGTAAATCACAAACTAATCATTTAATTAGTGTATGTAGTTATTTACTTTTTATTATTGTTTTCAAAGCACACTCATCCGCCTTTCCAGCACTGGAAAATGGCCTCCACAATATTATAAATATCTATGAAATTGGATTCGTCATTCTGTATTAATAAGAAAATGCATTCAAAAAATACTTTGGCTTCTTCTGAATTTATCATCACCAATTAGTTAGTGACTTCCGCGTCTAAAACTGGGTGTTTTCGACTTGTCGAACAGACAAAAGAAAACAAAGAAGAACGTGAGTTTTCCGCTTCCTCCGTTCGCTCGCACTAATGTTTCAACATAGAAAATATACAGCCCTAATACTTTTTTCAACCTCAATCGTTTGTTAATTTTAATAACAAGGGTTTTTGTAAAGTAAGTACATTACATTTACTGAAATAACTATAGCTAAGATAACTTTACAATTCTTCTCCAGCAATAATGTGAATTCTTGAGCTTCCTTAAGTTCAACAGCGTGTACGAGTAGTAACACTAACTTGAATGATGCCTCCGCAGTCACAACAAGCCGTAGTACTGTGTTAGCGTGAGCATTCCTGTCCTAAAATAGCTAAATCGAGAACAGCAAAGGATGACGCCGACAACGATGAAAAGATATTCTGTGTTAATGAGCTGTCAGGTTGGCAGAGGCGAACAAGCAACCGGAAAACAGTTTTACTTAGATTCTATTAAAATACAACGTATAATACTACGTACAATGAATATTAAAATCAAAGAAATACAACAGATAAAGATGAAACTACGAACGGAAGCGGTACAATATTTTTTCTAAGGAATTAATGGAAATAATTTATACACACATTTTAATGATTGATGTTGATAAGATTCATATACGAGACTAGCTGATGCCCGCAACTTCGTTTGCGTGTTAATTTTTTCTTTTGAACAGATTACACTTTATTGACGGTCCATTAATGGACCTTCATTTAGTTTATTAAATATTGATTTAGTTTAAGATTTCGATTTTTACATACAAAAGTTTTTTCCCGCTAACTCCCGTTCCCGTGGGAATTTTGCAATATCCTGTTGCAACTAAGCTTTAAGTTTACTAAGGTACCTGCATGCCAAATTTCAAGCGTCTAACTTAAGCGGTTTAGATTTTTCATACAAAAGTATTTTCCCGCTAATTCCCGTTCCCGTGGGAATTTCGGGAATTCCTTTCTTAGTGCACCTCTACGGTACCTAAGCTACGTCCCTTCCAAATTTCAAGTGCCTACGTTTAGCCGTTTAGGCTGTGCGTTGCTATGTCAGTCAGTCAGTCAGTCAGTTTCTCCTTTTATATATTTAGAATTGTCAAAATGATGACAAAGACTTTAAATTGATACCAATATTGACCTATCCCGACACAATACATAGAAATACAATGTAAGAAATAACTACATTAAATAAAAATCCAAGCAAACGTGGTTCAAAATATAAGAAATCAATGAAGGAAGACTTTATAATCACAACCAACTATCAAACTAATAACAGCAATGACGAGTCCCAGGAAGGGCAAAAAGATCAATTGCATCATGCCAGACATTACCTTAACATTACTATGTATTACTGGTGTAGGATGACTTTCGAATTATCATGTTCATCATGTAGTAATCATTTTCATTTTTGACAGTTACATGATTAGGAAAGTGACAGAAAGTGCGAGTAAATATGACAGACCGTCACAACAAGCTATTTGCCATTTACACTCGATAAACAAAAGATGTTGAGAGCTCATGCTCTATTTACACGTTAATAGAGTGCATAATACAATCAAACATTGTTGCACTAGCTTGAATGGTTGACTTGAACAAATTGAGATAACATGAAACACGATATTATTGAAGTCTTCAAAATTATGTGTGTACCAAGTCGCATGCTAATAAAACCGCAGACATTAACGGTAATCGATCCGACACAGCTTTATTTTTTATTGTAATTATGTAACCCGGGTAATTGTTAAAATCTTGATCATTGAAAGCGAGCAGCGAAAGTCCACTCACGTTATGCTGAAGATCTTGCAGATAATAGTTTTCAAGAACTTCCTCATAATTATGCTGTCCTTATACGGAGGCTACTAGACACATTGGTAATAGGTACAGAAGAACAGATCAGGTGAAACGACAAGATTGACACTACATTTTTTACCTGTTCCAGTGACTTTATGAGCAAGCATCTTGCATAGGTAACATATGCGGCAGATGTCAAAAAGCTCAAAATGTCAAGACCCTGAGCATGAGCTGCCTACTCATGCAATACACTCTATACATATTCATTAGAATTTATTCAGTCGATCCAGGACCTAATGAGTCGTATTAATGGAAATATTATGGAGCAATGCTGTGCCATTCTTAGTCAAAATCCATAATAATGCCTTATGCGACAATTCTTTTCTCACTGAGCATTGTAACAACGAATTACATAACCGTTATGAACGGTACTTCTACACTACTCGTACAGTATTGTGGATAAGAGCACACTTTCAACGCATATTAGAAATACCATAAGCTTAACATTCTCGAAATCTCGATTACCAATCTAGTTTACCAGTACATTGTCAAGCACGATTTCGAATTAATAGAAAAAAAAAATTCCTTGCTTTATCATCTGAGCAGTTTCTTGCGGTGAGCTTTTCCACTACGACGATGCTATTCAAACAATCACTACTAGAAACTTATAAACTTTATCCAAGAATGTCGGTGCGCCTTAACGAGAAACCGTTTATCCCTTTTAAGAGCCAATACGTCATATCGGAGTGTATCGCAATTTAGAGGAAAGGCACACATAGCTGCAGTCGTGATCCACCACAGACAATCGCTTTCTCGAACGTCTAGATACCAGTCAGAAAATACAAGGCAAGTTTGTCATATCACTCCCACGTTGATGAGGTTACTAATGTGAGGGATAAATGCATGATATCGTGAACGAGCTTATCTAGATTCTAGATGAGCTTCTCTTCTTAGTACCGGATGAATCGTGAAAGCGTTTTAAAGTCCGTGTATTTTGACTGCGTATTAACGACACTGAGTGGTAACGACTGCGATATAAACTAAATGAGAAAATCTATAGGTTTCTATTGAAATTGTACTAATAATTGTGCAGGTAACAGAAACTGCAGTTAAACCCTATTGACGATCACAGCAAGTGATTAGTTAAGTAACCCCAACTGCCGCATATCCTACCACGGTGAATTTTCTCACATTTATAGAAACAAATGTGAAAAAATTCACAAAAAGAAATGTTTGGAACTTGTGTTTGACATGAAATTTATATTTCGCTAACGGAGTGCTGAATCGTAAAACGTTTTTAGTGAACCCTTTCTATCTTTTAAAAAGCTATCCTATGACAACCCATTCGATGATATTGGCGAGAAAAAAAAATCATCGCCCTTTCACGTCTATGGGAGACACCCGAAAAAAAATTGTTTCTAATATTTTACTCTACAGTTCTGTCGGCGTAATTTATATGTATGACCATGCCAGCAAATTTCAGCTCTGTAGTACATACCAAGGGTTTCTTAGGAAACCCGCGGACAGACGGACATGGCGAAACTATAAGGGTTCGTAGATTACTACGGAACCCTAAAAAGGAGCGCAACGCGCATAAACGGCATTCGGCAATTCCGCCCACGCGCCGAGTAAACCATAACATAATTGACTCGTAACTAAGAAAATGTGATAGTAATATCGATGTTCCATAATAACAAATTAATGTAAACTAAAGTGAAGCTAATTTCCACTGTAGTTACATTATTAAGTTACAAGCAATTTAACTTAAGTGAAAGAGTATCTGTGTATTTATTAATGGACGTTAACAACATCTATAAGCCAAGTACGTCATTGCAACATATGTAATTAATTTATCCAGTAATCTAGCAGATATTTGCTCCGGCGGCGACGTTAATTTCTATCCATTTCATAAAGGAAACTAATTTCACTTAATTGAAAAGTTTTAAAATGAAAAGATAGTTAACTGATTTTCATAGCATAAACATCTAACTCGTTTCATACATCTATGTCTCTAAACCTACTCCCTTCACGAAATAAACACTAATAAGCAGGCTTTCTCATGTCGTTCAATTGGTCATTTGGCATTCATTGCGTCTAAACGTGAAAGTGTTCCTAAGACAAATGGCCTCGGCAATGGTTAAGCACTAATAAGTCTTAGAAGACAATGTACGTGGGTGGTGCGAAAGCGAATATTTGATTATATAGGGCCGGCCCAGCCGACTTCCTATTGACAATCGTAACTGAATAATCTGAATATCTTGCATTGTAGAGCACTTCCTTCTTTGGAATTAAGTAACTTAACAAATGCTGCGTGTCATGCCTTTATTTTACGCTTTAGTCATGAATCATGATCATGAACGCTGCTATATTTGGTTAGATTTAGGACACGCACATTTAATCTTTTTAAATCCACATATTTGAAAGTACAATAATATGATTTATAAGCTTATTGTACCTAATAAGTACGTTTTGGGGCCTAACACATTTAAGTCAAGACAGCCCTTTTTTTTGCCGTGTGGTGATCGGTTGAGAATAACATCTCTTTCCGTGGGTGTCGTAAGAGGCGACTAAGGAAACACAAATGAGACCTGCCTCCTAGTAATCCATCCCAGGCAACGACGCTTCATTTTTTTCTGAGTCTGAGGTGTCGTCCTATAGTCTCATGCGGTGTAGTAGGCTATGTAAAGGGCCCTTTGGTTAGCGACCACCCCCCTACCGAAGTCCGACGCCAAACAGCTTGCTGTGTTCCGTCCGTCGGTGCGTGGGAGAACCAATGCCTTTATAGGCATTTTCTGGGTTAACTCGCTCCATCGTCGACCTCATCTTTGACTTTTATGGTCAAGATTGAGGTCAAGAGTTAACCCATCTTATAATAAAAAGCCTTATTTCACCAGAAAACTACCTACTACAAAAGAGTTATGCAAACGACAGCTATGTTGTAGGACCTTCAACTTTCCAACAGAATTTTGAGTAATTTCTAACAGTTGGTAAATGTAACACCAGCCGCCCGAATCACAAAATACAGAGTTAGAGTGAAACGCAGCAAAGTTTGTCTGTACTAGCACCGCAATGCCCACTCAAAACAACATTATTTATCCAACTAATGCACACAAATCCGATTACAGTCCTCCATACATTTGCTTGTACAAGTTTGCTTTGGAGTCATTTTAGAATAGTATCCGATGGTAGCTAGCTATAAATCCAGTAATAGATTCTGACATATGGCAGAATAGATAGCGCCCACATGAAAAGCTTCTGAATTGGAATATAACATTAAGATTTAATGAGCTGAGCATCCTAGAAAATTATTTTTTTCTGTACGGAGTTACATTTATTGGATGATGTAAGTTTTTTTCTGCCCTGTACCGAGATTAAAATCATGAATACCCCAAAAAAATTCCCATCGTTGATGCTTTTACCTTATTTTATTTTGTGTTTAGACTGATTTACTAAACAGAAATCACAACAGGACCAAAAGATCTATTCTCGTCACATTATTACGTTGCCATGGCAACGACACCATCGTTTAATCCTTGGCCCGCCTGGAATGCCGTCTGCCCGCCAGTTTGCATAATAATTCACCCATTTATCTAGTGGATATGCCGATTATTTTCAGCCGATAAAGGGCAAACTGAGAAATGTGGCCTCACTATCATTAAATAACATCATAACGCAGGAATCATTAATTAGATTAAAGCATTGCTTAGACGCAGTTATCAATCACAGTGCCTAATTCAATTAGATTCAAAAATAATAGAAAAATCGTAAAATCCAAAACCAATACTAGGTATTAATTTTCTGCAGGAGATGTTGTAAGAATGTACTCCCAAAGATATACAATAAACAAACTTTTGACTGTTTCCATCTAAGCCTGTGTGTGATAATGATAAGTTATTATTATTACTGACTAGCTGACCCGACAGACGTTGTCCTGTTTTCTTTTTTTTTTCAACTTTCTTAATTTTTTCTTTCATAAGATAAGGATCTTAAGGATCCTTCTCCTGATAATAACGAACAGAACAAAAAAAGAATTAGCGAAATCGGTCCAGCCGTTCAGGCGTGATGCCGTGACCAAGGGAAATAGGGATTCATTTTTATATATATAGATAAGATAAAGAGAGATAAGACTTAGATATAATGGTTTCGTTTATTTTCATTGGATATACATAGGTGGTATCAGTACCTAGAGCCTACTGTATTACTAATAAGCCACTGAACTTTAAACTTATTCAAGATTAAAGTTCAGCAACCTATCTAAGAAAAAACTCTAGTTTTCCCACGTAGCATATCCTAACTAGCATATTATAATGTTTCATCGTCTCCGCTTTTTATAGCAAACGATAATACTTTAGCCAGACCAACCTGACTGGAAAGTCGATATCAAGATACTTAGTATGTACAGGTATTACCTAGGCTATGAATCTCACATTATCGTGTCTGTATATTATTAAAACAAAATGACATACTTCACGTCAGCTACTGATGAAAGAGCTTCTAACTAAATTAGGATCTTTAGGGCTTTACAATAGAACTATAAAATTGACGTCGCCCTAATCTCGATTGCGAAAATGTTTTCGTACAGTTCGTTCCTATCCTGATGTGCTGTTATCTGTCTACTTGCCCTAATAAGCACGGGTTTTAAATTAGAAATTGAAAATGCTGTATTATATTGGACAGCACAACACAAAACATACAAAGGTTATAAACAAAAAGGAGAATAAAAACAAAATAAATTAAATTACTAAGTACAAACAGCAGTACGTCAGGTTACCCATTTGCGCTACAAAAACCGGCGCTAATACGAGCGAGAAAAACGAGCTTGATGTGCTGCTACAGATGTTCATATAATATTATAATTCTAATACACTAAAACTTAACATAAGATGTTTATTCTGTGCTTTGACGCACAAGATAAAAGGGTAACACTTAGCTGAAGCCAAGAAGACTTAAGGCGACTACAGCATCCTATAAAGGCAGCACACATAGGAATAGTGCCATCTCCGTCTCTCAACAGGCCTGGGCCGGCAGTGCGAACAGTGTCGATACACGAAGTTTACGGACTATGAAAGCGTGCGTGCGTAAAAACATGTTCGAAACTAAGAAAAAGGAGATTTATGGAAAGGTAACAGCTTAAATCGAAAAATGCGTTAACTACTTATCGAGAGTGTTCAATCACGAAAATTTTGATAGCAAATTCAAGTTCCTGTTTGCATTTTACTATTGTTTTTAACGCTTAAAAGATACACAATATTGGTATTTAGAGGTGACTTTGTGAGCTTTTTCTATCAAACCAAAAATGCTGAATCTTGTTTTCAGCAAACTACTTATCTAGTTTATGTCCTGAATATTACCGTAGTATTTTTTTTTCCATTTAATGCAGTGCGTCATGCTTATCTACGCATCATAAAATCGTAATTTAGGTGCTGTAGTCGCCTTAAGATTAATCTATGTTATGGCGCTGTGCACTGATTGAACATTAACGGTTTAGAATCGAAAATGTATCCTACCGATCAGATCTGAACGAATCGGAATTCATCAAACGTATGTATGCTTCAGAAATGGCCCTTGAGGCATACCAGTAAGTCACATGTTAAAACTTCACTTACTTGTTTTTATATTTATAAAAACTAATAAAGAAGAATTTTATTGGAGATAACTTAAAACCCTTTTAGCGGGCGGCGCCGCATTCCCAATCACTTGTGTGAGGTGAGCACTCCGCGAACCTATAAAATTCCTATTTCTCAAAACCTATCAATAGATTTCAATACGATCGTATCAAATCAAGATAGTAAAAGTATTATGGATACGGACGGATACTGTAATGCTTTTCCGAGAACGCGGATCGTGGTGTGCTGTGCGCGCATGCACGCATCGCGGCCGAGTTACGTGGCGTTTAATGCATCATCAGCTGTCGCAGCAGACCGTGGACAACCTAACAGTATGCAATAGCTTGACATCGATTTGGAGCCATTAATTTCTACACATAGGTCTACATATGAGCGCGTTTATGGTGACATATAAAGAAGGTATATTCGCGGGTAACTTCAACAAAAATAATTGGTGACGGTAAATCTGCAAAACGCGGCTTTGGTATGGATTTCGATTAAATACAAAGATCAATCGACATAAAATGTATTTAGTGACTGTAGACCACCCCTAGCGCATTACATCTTATAGTGGATTTTGACTTAGTTTTCAAAACATGAACAGAATGAACAACACAGGATAACAGCTAAGATACAAACTGACATTATTTGAGACATATACTATAAGTATCACAAAGTCCTATTGTTTAACTTTCACAGATTTTGAAATGGTCACAGGCTTAATTTTTCGCTGGGTTTCTCTCCGTGGCGACATCACGCCTCATTTCAGCTCCTATTTGCTCTTCCGAATGGAACTAACGCGTATTTAATGCTCGGCTTCGGGACGCATTCCACCATGCCATGACTTTATTAGGAATCTTATTCAAGAAACTCCAAAAGAAACCTGATTGATCAAAATGTTTTCATTTAAAAAAGAATATTTTTAAAAAAATGAAAATGCTTAATGAAACGCTCCCAAGCATACACGAGACTCTTGAAATACACCCACAAAGCCTGTCATGTCACGATCGAGTCAAATCACGTCAAAAGTAAGTGTGGTAGTCTGATTGAATGAGTGGAGTGGAAACAATGGCAACGATATCGCCTACCTCCGACGCAGCTGCAACTGCACCGCCCACGCGCGACCAGCGACAGCGACCACTGGCCCGCCATCAACCAACCTCAAAACAACCAGCTTAGATAACTCATAAACACATCTACTGATTAAGACTATAATAATAATGAAGCATTTATTTCCTTTTTAATTATGTAAGTATCTTTAAACAGTTTATCTTCTTAAACTAAACTTAAGAGCCTTTGTGAGAGACCATACTATAAATACTAGGTATTTGTATTCCTGTGCAAAGTAAGATATATTTACATAAGTTAACCCATATATCACAATGAATAATCGTAGCTCAAAAAATGATAAAAATATGATATACGATGAAGTAATGACTATTTGAGCTAAGATCAAATATAAAAATCATAGTCGAAAGAGCGCACGCAGCTCATTTTAAGTCGAGCAGTTACATCATAATCGGACACCTACGGCTCGGCAATGATGCCCATTCATATTCATTAAAGTATAGCTTTGTTTGGACATTTAACCGGTCGGAAGCAATTCTAAAGTGCCCTTTGTATGGCGCCTACAAAGTGGGCTGTTGCCAACTGTTTTTCTTTGTACTTTGTAAACACAATCGCATCACAAATTAGAGCATCTCAAGAATAGATGGTTAGAGGCTGCGCAAAGAATTGGAAATCTTGAAATTGTACGAATTACTTCTTGTTAATAATTATATATTAATAAAAAATATTCCTTTACCATTCATACAGATAACCGATACATTAATTTTATACTTTTTTTTCGTAACTACCTACATATTATACATAAACACCTAGACTCGTGACAAATACTCGGAAATATGATTTTTAAACATTTGTGTTGGTCGGGAATCGAACCTTCAGATCAGTAGGCAAGGTCATTTAAAAATATTTAAATTCTAACGCTTGGCAAGAACATAATGTAATGACCGCGTAGTACTCGTAACTAAATGCTAACAAATTATTTCATACAAATATCGGGATTGTTAGACAGAGAAGGGCGGCATCAGTCTTTACGCTAGCGTAGCGCTCGGAATTTTGTCTTTATTTGGATCTGCCAGGTCGCTGACCCAACTCGGTACAGTCCTGCAAGGCCATCGGTATTGTCCCCGCAACTCTACGCTTATATCGGTTTAATGGCTTTTATATTGCTTAATTGTAACTCCATATTAAACTTTGGCCGTTTTAGATAATCAATTAAGGGGCTTTATGATAAATTCATAAAATAATTCGACTACCTATTCACCAGTCTTGATCTTGAATAGGTTAGTGCCAACAGAAATGTTTCTCTAGAAGAAAATGAACTGATATACACACGGAAGCAAATCAATCACTATACATATTGACCTGTCTGAGTTTAGTATGGCCGAACAAAGGAGGATGCCGAAGACCGTGCAAAGTGAGGACCCGGAAAGTGGACCCTGGCACTAGGCCGGGAAAAGTTTGAATCCAAGAAAACTAGTACTTTCAAATATATTAAAAACAGCGATTGGTCAGAACTTTTTGACAAAACGTTTTAAACAAAAACGTCTAAAAGCTTTTGATGTACTCAGAAAATAACTAAAACTTACGTAGTTAGCCAGGTCTGTTTAAGGAACCGTGAAGTCACGGTAGATCGAAAATCCGAAATATATACTCGTCCTCACTTCATAATTGTATTCAATAATTGATGATAAATCTAGAATCCGCAGGGATTTTACGGGCGAATCATAACAATACGAAAGTTGATTGTCAATGTTATATATATCTAAGACGCCTCGAAGCGTAAAATGAGTTTGTTCGAGAGCTCGACCACCGCGCCATCACCACTCGACCGTGGGCAGATGATGACTTTATCTCTGCTTCACTCAAGATAACAACCACTACGACATCGATAACCATCTCTCTAGGAGGTATAATATTAACTTCCAAAATCTCCCGGACGCTTGCCGTAAGACACGAGTTTAGGATCAGGTAAAATCGAATTGGTAGCGTTCAACTTACAGCAGAGTAATCAATAATTTTTCCTTGTCTCTCTAAAATCAAAGAGAGAATGCTTTTCCCAGAAAGACTTTCTAATTCAAAAATCAAAAACAAGTAATGACCAACTTAATTATCAGGAAATTTAGTTTCGTTTGACGCTTAAGCAACTATTTTCAACATACATTACCTCTATATTAAAAATCTATAAAACCTTAAATATCTAAGAACAACGTATAGTTCAGAGACTCACCTATGCAATATTCTGTTCCATCTCTGCCGTTTTTTCTGAAACAACAAAACACACTTTAAAAACAAAATAAACATGAAGTAAAGATTTCATTTAAAAGTGAGCCTCAGTTTCCTCCAGGCCATCGTATTCTAATCTAGGAGATGACCGAAGCAAGCGTTGGCTCGTTGCCAACTCGTAAGTATATTTCAGGACACCCTTTTAAGTGTTTTATTAATTTACTTTCAAGTTATTTTCTTCTTGCCTACTACGAGAACGATCTTACTACTCGTTTTAATCTTGCCTTAACGCAGCGTTTCGAATTCATTACTGTTCAGCAATGTAGCCGATCTACCTGTTTGTTGCACTCGAATCCATGGATGGATTTTGCAGCGATAGACGCTTATCTCCACATTGCATCGTCGGCTACATAGCCATGTGATGACGTGTCGTTAAAAATAAATCGGTGTCGTCACTCATCGAGGAAGATGGGATTCTGATCTGATTTAGCGCACTCTATTTTATGGGGATTATCACTTTCACTTTTATTAAAGAAAGTCATAAACCACTAGTTACGAAAGCAAAAAACTGCTTTCAAACTGACATTGTAAACTAAGATGTTAAGTGAAAAAGAATAATCATGTCCGTCCACAACCTATAAATCTAGCTGGAAACTATTTCTATTATTATTAAGATTTCATTTAAAAAGTAGGTATTGTTACCTACAGTTTAATTTGCTAAAATTACTTATACCTTAATTTATTCACTACAAGCCTTTAGGATCCCACTTTTGGGAAAATGACTCCTTTTTTACCTATGATTTTATTTATAATTTCATTTACAAGTATACCGAGAAATTATAAATTAATAACCAAAATTCGTGACATTTAATACGATGGAAGAAAATTTACGAAGAATGGAGCTGAAACTAATGTAGGTAATAAAGTAAGCCTAAAAGATAAGTCGATTGTGTTAGAAGCAAAGATCGTGATGAATCAAGCGATACTCCTGGGAACTACTCTAATTACAGCAGACTGGATAGTTGTGCAACTTGTGACATTTTAGCGGTACACTAATTTTACAAATAGATTTGAAATTTCTTGCAATTGCAGTTGGTAAAGATGTTAATATTTTGACACGCCAAGATGTAAAGAAAGTGTAATCATTATAGAAAATACCAACTTTACATGCTCAACGTAACATAATGTTATTTACACTTATTGTTATGCCTAAGTATACTTATCTTACAAGGCCTAGTCCAAGACTTTAAATCTATGGGTAATACCCAATTATCATAGATTTAAAGTTGGTTTTACTTTAAATCTATGGTACCTAATTGATTTAAGGTTTCCATGGGTATTACCCACATGGAAACCATGGTTAGCACATGGAAACCAACTTTTGAAACTCCCTTTAGTTCATTTATGTGATATTTAAGTGATATTTAATTAAGCTGTTGTCGGAGAAACAATTGCGATTTATTACTGAGAAAAGCATCATATTAGAAAAAAATAACAAAACATGGTTTGGTATTAAAACTCAGAATATACTTTTGAAAATTTTAAGGTTACCAATCCCCGGGAGCTTTTAACATTTACAAAATCCACATAAACATTTAACAAATATTAGAAAATTACGGTTTACACACTGTTCATTTATAAAGATAAGTCTTATTTAAGGTGTTAACCTTAAATAAGACTTATCTTTATAAATGAACAATCAAGTCGGACCGTTTGATCTATAAGGGCAAACAGTGACCTGATAATAGGCGACTACAGCACCCGATGAAGGCAGCACACAGGAATAGTGCCAACTCCGTCTCTCAACAGGTCTGGGCCGGCAGTGCGAACAGTTCGATATGTTATGGACCAAGTGATTAATGCGGGCATTATGAATAATGCCCGGGCATTATTCATAATGTCTAGCTCTATCGGGCAAAGTGATTAATTACTATCTAAACTTCATTATTTATCATATTGCCCGGTCATTATTATATTGCTACGTGACAATTGGGCAATTTGATAATAAAGCACTTAGCGGGGAGGGAAGTGCGGGGAGGGAAGCGGTGCGGGGAGGGAAGTGCCCTCATTGCAATTTATAAAAGTTTTAGTTATTTTTTCACGACCGCCATCTTAGATTTCAAAATCTAAAACGACATCCATGACGGATTTTTACAAAAAATGCATGTCCGCCATCTTGTATTTCAAAATGGATGTCGTTTACGGAATTAGCACCCCCGAAAACCTATTAAACGACACACATATCAGTTTTATCAAAAATGTAAACGTCCGCCATCTTGGATATCAAAATGAACGTCATTTTCGGAATCAGCATCCCCGACAATCTATCAAACGATACCCATGTCGGCATGCCCGAAAATTTAATATCCGTCTTCTTGGATTCTTTGTGCGGGGAATCGCGACGCTCCGGGGTTTGCCCTTCTCGTCACGATTCCCCCAACTAAAATCAAAGTTGGCGGATATGAAATTTTCGGAAGGCAGTCGGCGGGTAAGACGCTTGGTGACGCTTCGGGCTTCGCCCTACGCAGAGCTCGGCCTTCGGCCTACGCAGAGCTCGGCCTTCGGCCTCGTCCTATACGCAGCTTTCCTCGGCATACGGCCTCACCCCACCTTTAGTATCTAAACCTGTATGGCGGCCATCTTGAATTGGGGGGGGGCTCTGGTCGTCGCCCTACGCGGAGTTTGGACTTCGGCCTCACCCTAAACGCAGCTCACCTCGGCCTACGGCCTCGCCTCACCTACAGTATCTAAACTTGTATGGCTACCATCTTGAATTGAGGGGGTGGACGCTCCGGGCTTCGCCCTACGTGGAGTTGGGCTCAGTCTGCGACCTCGCCTCACCGTTAAAATCTTAACTCGCATGGCAGCCATCTTGGATTGGGGGAGGAAGAGGCTCCAGGCTTCGCCCTATGCGGAGCTCGGCCTTCGGCCTCGCCTTTTACCTTGCTACTTAATCCAAATAATGAGTCTGATTATTTAAATTGTTTAATATTTAGTTTATTTGAAGTTAAATGACTATAATAATAAAAAAACTGCAATTAAATATGTTTGTATTACTCTGCCCAAAAGGTGATGGGCATTATGTATAATGCCCGGTCAATTTGATTATTTGAATAATTATTATCAAATTGCCCTCTCATATTGGGCATTTTTCATAATGCCCGGTCATTATGAATAATGCCCAATTTATCACTTGGTCCATAACATATACACGAAGTTTACGGACTATGAAAGCGTGCGTGCGTAAAAACATGTTCGAAAGTTAGAAAAATGAGATTTATGGAAAGGTGACAGCTTAAATCGAAAAATGCGTTAACTACTTATCGAGAGTGTTCAATCACGAACATTTTTATAGCAAATTCAAGTTCCTGTATGCATTTCACTATGGTTTTTACAGCTTAAAAGATTCAAATATTGGGTATTTAGAGGTGACTTTTTAAGCTTTTTCTATCGAACCAAAAGTGCTGAATCATGTTTTCAGCAAACTACTTAGTAAGTAATTAATCTACGTTGCCGGTCTCCTAAATAGCTCTGCACTACAGCCTATTTTAATTGGATAAAATGTTGAACAGACCGGTATGACATGCCAGTTTCCAAAGTTTGTAAGTGACTACAAAAATACCGAATTTCATGATTCCTGCAATGGGCGTGACCAGCTTAGACGGTTCTCGATAGATGGCGCAACAGTCGTTCATTGATTGAATACCAATAGAATACGAAATGTTTTTTAAAAACATGGACAAAACAAATATGGATAAATGCAAAAAATTTGCTTTAAATAACCATTTCTCTAATTTACAAAATCGAGCTCAATATCTAGGTAATAATATGTTACAAATTTTAAGTATAAACAATTGTTTTTTGGTAGTTTTGTTTATTAACGCTGCAACTTTTTAACTGGGGATCTATTCAATAAGTTAAAGTCGTTTACGATTGATCTCAAACTGGTCATACATTGCTTTTATACAAAGTGGTTTTCGCTGGTATAAGCAATGTTAGGCTAAGAAAATTAGCTAAACATGGAAATAATTCGATAACTGTAAACTTCTTTCTCTATGACATAAAATATTGTTAGTTATACCTAAAATAAACAAAATTAAGCAAATTAAATTTCCGCGTCATTATAAAAAAACTGAAAAATTTAATTGTCTACTCATTTTGATTTCAGTAAAGCGGCATAATATTTAACTTCGTAAAAGTGCCTCTATTATAATATAATGCTTGCATTCCAGTCTAAGAAATTAAAATTAAACTAATTAATCATTCAGAATTATCATTTATACAGAATGTTCAGTAAGTTACGGATTTTTTGGCTTATCTCATCAGAAATTATAGATAACTACATTTCAACAGTTTATTCTGAATAGTATATTGTGTGTGTTGATAAACTAATAAAAATTAAGCAGATTCTCTTTGCAGAATTCAACAGTTACGAATATTTGTAGTTTTAAGAAAACCAAAATTCATAACTACTCTAAAAGTTTTTAATTTATGCCTTAAAAATATAATTAGTACTATAAGAGACAAATTAAGCAAAAAATTTCTACGATTATTCATCAATTGATATTTTTTCTTAGTTTTGTTTCAATATAAATGGTACCCCATGCAGAATAAGGTCGTAATTTCATTGTGTCCCAACTCCCAACCGTACGTACGTACTGTCACGAGACGCGCGCTGTTTCATAAAATTTGTTTCTAATGTATGGATGGCTACTAAACGTAAAGAGAAAAATATTTTTTAGCATTCGGGTGCTTATATACAGTAAAGTAGTCAAAATGACAACGTTTTGTTCTTTTTGCTTCCCAAGAATATTGAAAGATATAAATAAAGAATATTAAATATTCTTGTTATTGAAGAATATTTATTATTACCTATTTATTAGTGGGCAGATCTAGTTAGGTAGTTAATTATATTCGTAAATGAGACCTGACCGGAGTTTCGCCGTTACAGATTTATTTTATGTATGTATAATGTCAATGACCTTAGATATCGTTCATTGTAAAAAGACCTGCCAGTACTAGTGATTGCCTACCAATACAAGCTTAGCATTATGTTGGTGTAATTATTTAAACACCTATGATTTAGTGCAGAGGTTCCCAAACTTATTTCGTCTAACGCCCACTTTGAAAATCAGTTATTTTGTAGCGCCCCCCATTTTTCTTTTCACCATAAAACCTCAATAACAAATTAGACTCATTTAACAAAATTGGATTTAAAACAAAAGATATTTTTTTTTTTTTATAAAGACAAGAAATGCGGTTTTTATTTCTTAAAAATTATTTGGTGCAATCACTAGTACTGGCAGGTCTTTTTACACTGAACGATATGTAAGGTCATTAACGTTAAACGTAAAATAAAATATTGTCCATCACGTTGGACACACTCTTCAAATCTGGCCTCAGTATTCCGTGCCACTCGCTGAAGCAAAGGTGCTAGGATGGCATTAATCTCGCGAACGATATTTTCTTTAAGCGCCATGATGGTCGTTGGGTTGGTTTCGTAAACTTTTCTCTTGATGTACCCCCACACAAAAAAGTCAATGGGGGTCAGATCTGGTGACCTGGGAGGTCAAGGAATATCGCCAAAACGGCTTATCAGTTTTCGAGGCAAGGAATCTCGATGAAGTGTCATGGTCTCTAGCAGTGTAAGGTGTGGCGCCAACTTGTTGAAACTATGTGTGCGCAGTAAAGACGAGATGTTCTCCTAATATTGGCAGAAAATAATCGTTCAACTCATCGCATTTAACTACATCTGCGCCCCTAATTTTTTCTGGGCCCCTTATTGCCCTCCTCCAGGCCTCCAGTTCCCACTAGGGGGCGTTTTTGCCCACTTTGGGAGACACTGGTCTAAACTGACAAAATAAGTTAATAGCATCTAGTAAAAGGCGTGAGGATGAAAAGTTTTTATCAGTTTCTGAAGATAAACTACAACACCACAGCAGGTGCAGAGCTGTCTACACTAATGTACAATGTATCAAAAGTGCGGAAAAAAACAAACCGACGACGAAGCTGAGTTCTGTTCAAATGGTAGCTACATTTGATTACCAAAAAGAGTGTGTTGTGCAAGGAAGATGCTTCGGAGGATTTTATTCGAAACCAGATTAAAATGCACCTAGAAAATAGGATTGAGATTTACAGAGTATCAAAACAAGGAACCGGTGAAACGATTATTAGTTATTGTTGTATGATAAATAGATATTATATAAGTTTTTGTATGTTTTACGGATGATATCAATGTCCAAAAGTCTAAATGTTGTAGTGAAACAACGTGTTCAATTCTCAAAATGAAACTTTAAGACAGTTGATTTCATAAAAACATACTAGTAATTGTTAATAATTCTTATACAGGGTAATTTTTCTTATCACTATCTAAATATATCTTACGGTGTTAGTAACGTTGATAGAACGTAAATACGAAGAAAAAAATGCATAACAAAAACGTTTGTAATCTTATGAACATCAATCACTTTGCTTTTAAGACCTGCAAACCTTATATGTTGTCTGCTTATCACAATTAACATATTTTTATTTTTATAATTCCATACAGAAAACTGAGAGCTTACAAGCAAATAATAATCAAAGAATTAAAAGGAGTGCGTATAGTTAGCAGCCTCAAAGACGATTTTGATGGTTTTGACTATGTCAAAGAACAGTTACTAAATAGTGATAAATAGTGACAAAAGCATATAAATAGTGACTCTGTATTTAAAAAGATATTCGAGGTTCTTAGTGAGGCTGCTAGCTTGACGTATATTTAGCAGACACACTAAGAAATACAGCTCGTATCAAATTGACTTATATGTCAAAAAACTGTGATTAAATAGTGACTTCTAATACTCGAACTTTCAATAATAGTGATTCAATACATTTCGAGATATTACAGCATATCGGTGAGGCTGCTAACTTGACGCTGTTGGCAACGGTCATTCCAAAGAAACGGGCTGGAATTTTAATCAAATTAATATACCAAAAAATAGTTACTGAAATAGTGATTCCTATGATATATTTAAAAAAAGAATCCTTCTTCACTATTCCTCAGAAATCAGTCTTAAACTTCTACGTACTAAATCTCGATGTACAGTCGCGCAGAAAAGTGAAATGTACTTATTGACTTGTTTTTAAGGAAGTCAATATACATACATATTTACCTACTCATTTTATATTTAAAATCGTGTTATGAGTGTGAGAGAAGGAAATTAAGGAAATTTAAGATGAAAAATGACAATATCTGTTCATATTAAGAACTACGCCATCTCTCGGAAAAAAACTAAGTATTTCGTAAAAAGAACCTACGTGTAATTTTAGGTTGCTAAATAAAAATAACAGTTTAATTGAAATTATGCAATATCATTCTTCCACGCTCATAACACTTATTTTGAATACAAAACGAGCAGGTAAATTAAATACGTATATATAAACTGACTCGTTTAAAAACATATCAGTAAGTACATTCCACTATTGTGCGCGACGGTACTCGCCACATTATAAAAATTAGTTTTAAACCCTATTATATTGCAATAAAGTTTAAAATTGATCAAAAACCTACATCGAGATTTAGTACGTAGAAGTTTACGACTGATTTCTGAGGAATAGAGAAGAAGGATTCTTTTTTTTAATATATCATAGGAATCACTATTTCAGTAACTATTTTTTGGTATATTAATTTGATTAAAATTCCAGCCCGTTTCTTTGGAATGACCGTTGCCAACAGCGTCAAGTTAGCAGCCTCACCGATATGCTGTAATATCTCGAAATGTATTGAATCACTATTATTGAAAGTTCGAGTATTAGAAGTCACTATTTAATCACAGTTTTTTGACATATAAGTCAATTTGATACGAGCTGTATTTCTTAGTGTGTCTGCTAAATATACGTCAAGCTAGCAGCCTCACTAAGAACCTCGAATATCTTTTAAAATACAGAGTCACTATTTATATGCTTTTGTCACTATTTATCACTATTTAGTAACTATTCTTTGACATAGTCAAAACCATCAAAATCGTCTTTGAGGCTGCTAACTATACGCACTCATTAAAAGAACACTACCTTCCCAAATTATGTTTCTCATATTATAAGAAAAAAATTAACACAATATTTCAACAAAACCGCCCTGGTTGGTACCACTTATAGGTACAGAAGCCAGCACGTGTGGCCAGCCACGCATTTTGATCTTGAGAGCGCCTTCGCAAATGGAGGCGGCTTTCGTATTGCAAGTGTCCAGCCGCACGTGCTGGCTTCTGTACATTGGACAGCAGGTTAAGCTATACACAGGGGTATCTTGCGCGTTAGTAATAACGTCTAGTTTTCAACTAAAATGTGAAACTTGATGTACTGTCCAGTGTATATAAAATATTGTCATTATAATTAATGTGAACGTATAATGTAATAATATAATAATGTTTAATTTTATTTCATTCACTTAATCAGTGTTTCCCAAAGTGGGCGATAACGTCCCCGAGTGGGCCCAGAAAAAATTGGAGGGCGCTGATGTGATGTAACTTCAGTTACAGATAGTGCCATCCACGAAGACGCGCCGCACCAATTTTTAGATTCGTCACGAAAGTTGCTCTACTTATTATTATACTTTAATGTCGAGAAAATTTCAGCGTGTTGTACTTTAAAGCCGAATATGTAAATGTTATTCAGTTTGTTTTGAAATTATAGTAGAAAGTTAATAGTTTGAAAGATTGCAAGTTTAAAAATGTGATCTAGACTTGCTAGCTATTTCATGGGTTTTTTTTTTCAATTTTAGGCAAGATAAATTATGTTTTGCCTAATAAAGTGTCAACAAAGAACCAAGGACCAAAGTTTCATGAAAAAAGAACCAAGGAGAAAAATTATGGTATTAACCAAATCTCTCAAATGATGCCGTGTAGTCTTGGATAATGCAGCTTTTTATAACACCAGCTCGGAAAAATACAAATATCCACTTGGAAATAATACTAAAAAACAAACAAAACTTCCGCTAGCACAAAGTTGACGATTAATAAAAAGAAAATGAATTCACGGTGCTTCCGCTGCCTCTTTATCATCTACCCCTTATTTTACCCGATTGAAAACGTTTTGGGTGTTTTAAAAAATGACGTAAATTATGCCCATTTTAAATCAAGCTTTTGATCGAATATACATGTAAAGATGTCTGGTCCAATACCTGTCAGGACGAATACATGGGACACTGTGATCTTGATTTCAGTTTTAAAATGTTGGTCATGGTCATACATCAGACTCCGAATCAGATATTTCTGAAACGAGTGATTGATGACAATTTAAAATATTGTGATCTCTAAATAAGTTTTGTATAACTTTTCCACGTAGGTATTTCATTAATTACTATAATTACACCCTATTATAAAATACTAATATAATCGTTTAGTAACTAACCGAACCTAAAAATAAAAAAAATAAAAATGAAGTAGAGCATCTTTTCGTTTGACTTTTACGCTCTCTACTGATTAGTCTATATTGTAGTGTGCGTGAGCACTTATATGTAATTAGTGTATACCGAATTACCGATGACACTCAAACTCAAACATACTATAAATGATTAGGACGAATGTTACGGCGAGTCTTCATGGATGGTGCATGTGTATTTTTTCATATTTAAAAATTCACTGAAATTAAAATCCTCCTATATCCTATTTATATCCTATTTTGTTGTATAAATATAAACTAAAATCCGAAGACACGTATTGAAAATACGTATTTCTATTGTTGTTGATAGTGTAAATTTGCATTATTATTGCTCTCTCTGGTAAAAAAGTCTCGGTTACAATATGTAGGGTGTCCGGTGGCAAAATTCGGACTTCAAATTCAAATTTCTCTGAAACCATTAGCACAGAATAAATAGTAGTACTAACGTACAGAAGTCTCACTCCCTATACTCCATCCACGGAGACAAGTTAATATAGCGCCCTCTCTGTCCCACAATTCCATACAAATGACAAGGACAAAAAAAGGCGGTGGGCGTATACCATTCTGAATGCACGTACACACTGTGCTACTTTTAATATTTATGCCTGAATTTTATCTCAGCAGTAATTTGTGTTTTTTTTTAATAATTTGGTTTTCTAATTTTGACTGTATTTTCATTGTTTTGTAATGTGTTTGCAGAAATACATAAATATATTCTATTGTTATCTTAAAATAGGTAAATAATTTGAAACCAATGTTTTTTAATATTTTATTTAGTGTGCTTCGTTTGAATGTCCCCAAGGTGCCATCATCACTGATTTTCTTTAATATTTTGTCCAAAGTAGGAACTTCGTTTCGGGTAAAAAAAGTCATGAACTATTCTTAAAAAAAAAGGCTGGAGCCTCCTTTTAAGTTAATATAATAACTTGTGCCAGGAGACACCGCTCTTCCAAACAAATCAAACTTTGAACGTGTCCTGCAAAACTAACAATAAATGTATAGTTAGTTATTTACTTATATATTACAGTAAAGTTAAAACATTATATATACAAAGAGTGTGAGGTGTGTGTGTTTATGTGCATGTGAGTGTGTGTATATGTGTGTAAAATGGGGATGTATTATTGTGTATGTGTGTATTCATGACAGGGCTTATGTGTGTATTCTTCTCTGGGGAAGACTGCACCTTTGCGAATAGGCGTAGAGTCAGTAGGGTCAATAGAACAAATGTGTATGTATGTATTTAAATCCTTTAATTATGTTTGTATGTATTTAATGTAACTTTGACTTATTTTAAGTAACATCCTGAATGTTCTATGAAATAAATATGCTTTTATCTTATCTTTATCTATTCATATTAATCAATTTATGTTAGTCTTAAATTAGAAAATATACTCCAACAAACTTTCAATCTGATCATAATTTTTATTTTGCAACCAATTACTTATTAATATTTTAGCATCATAATATTGTTTAGGATATATATCCAATTCTTTATTTAAATGGTTATAAAGATGCGCAGAACGCTTATCATATTGTCTTCCTGCGAAGGTAGTATTAGTTTTAGGAAGGCGCATAGCAATGTCTTTTCGTCGTTTAGTCCTGATGCTGCTATCGTAGGGTGTAGATCTGTGCCTTCTAAGAACAGTGCTAATTATGTATAGCTTACGTACACTAAGGAGTTCACTCATCTCATACAATTTATCTGTCGGGTAACGCCTCTTCTTAAAATACATAATCTTAAGAAGACTTCACGTCAGACTTCAGGTCACGAATTCTTCTGATGGCACATTTGGTAAAATCATCAACTGTGTCGACAATCTTCGTACGCTGTTTGGTTTTCTTGGGAGATTTTAAAATACCATTATTGTGATTTTTTTCTTTCACAATTCTGAAAACTGATGCCCAATGGATTCCGAGGGAAGAAGAAACAGCTTTTAAAATATCATTATATGAAGCGGAAGGGGTTGCACTTGCCATGGACTGATACATATTCCATATGATAGTTTTTTCAGTACTACTAAAAGGAGGTTTTTTTCTATTTAGGGCATTAAAATCCGAATTCGAACCGTCCATCATGGTGTGTTCGCTTCTTACAAATGTACAAAGTCCGTAAAATACAATCAAAAGTCCAGTACACAAGCGCCAAGTCGTCAGAAAGCAATCGATCACGGAGTCCAGTAAACAAAGCCAAGTCACAATGAATGAATGCACCAACAGTCCAAAATACACGCCAGGTCACGAAAACAATACAGGATAAAATATGCACGCGTCTGCACAGTACGAGTACCACGTTCAGACTAAAATATGCACGTAGTCTGTACACTCAGTTAACGGTACTCGCTGACCAATTAGAAACGAGTCTAAGTTTTCTCTATTAACTTGTCTCCGTGGATGGAGTATAACAAAAGTCAACTTTAGGTACAAAAATTTACTTGCAAGAGAAATTGAAACTTGTAGTCGGCCGTTAGCGTTCATATTCTATTGCGCACCGCCGACTCGATGCCGCTTTTGCGACAAGAGCTCAGGGATTTAGAGGTAAAATTATTATTGAAAATTAAATAAGATAACAATGCTTATAAAATCAAGAGTAACTTTAGTTAGGAAGTGTAGTAAGTAAAAACTCAAGTTAACATAACCGACCATGTTATTTGATACCTAGCCTACATACCTACTAACTATAGACATCTACCTACAGATTATTGTGATGGCAAAACCTGTTTCTGTCTGGTTTTAATATTGTTAATAAGTAGGTAATTATCTTATTACACTTATTATTTTGTTCAACTCACGACCAAAACGCGGTGAACGCGCGCGCGGCGAGTGGCAACCTGCGCTCGCTGGCATACTCAGTAATCTCAGTATTCCCGCGGCGCAAACATAGTGACACCCCCCTGCACTGCCATTGGGCGGGGAAGCAGAAGTTAGGAGCAATACAGTAAATTAGCTTCGTCATTGATGCGGATTTTAATCACGATGTCGCAATGGACAGGTGAACAACGAGCGTTCGTAATCGAAGCGTCGTCGCAATTGAAGCGTCAAAAGCAAATGATTCATTTGCTACCGCACGTAGAAATTTTTTAAAGATAAAATATTCCAGGATTACGTGATGCTTCAAAATATCGTTCGTGAGATTAATGCCATCCTAGCACCTTTGCTTCAGCGAGTGGCACGGAATACTGAGGCCAGGTTTGAAGAGTGTGTCCAACGTGATGGACAACATTTGGATGAAATATTTTTTAAGAATTATAACCCGCATTTCTAGTCTTTATAAATATTATTAAAAAAAAAAAATCTTTCAATTTTGTTTTAAATCCGAATTCTGACACCGGACACATGAATTAAACTCCAGGCAAGACTAATATGTTATTGAGGTTTTAAGGTGAAAAAAAATGGGGTGTGCTACAAAATAACTGATTTTCAAAGTGGGCGAGACGAAATAAGTTTGGGAACCTCTGCTTTAGACCTACAGTCACCACATCAAAAAATGCAGAATTACATATCCTGCAATTAGGAAATTCCATTTTTAACGCATTTTTTATTCCCGACGCGGACGGTACAGTCATGAGCAGGTCACGCTTTACACTACCAGTTTAAGCTGAGCTCTGATTTATACTGCGCGCCATACAATGCAGGGCCGGTCCAAAGTCCAAAGTGTCAAGCTTGACGTGCTCTTTAGTGTACAGGGTCAACAGCACATCATGCTATCCAAAACTGTCAAGTTTCTTCAATCGATTTTCAATTTTATCTCCAAGCCTTAGAGTTTACTATTCATTGGGGAAATTTTACAGTTTGTGGTAACGTGATGTGCTGTTGACTGTACAATATACAATACAAACAAAGCGCGCAATTGAAATAAACTCGTTCTTTTCGCTCGCCGCGCCCTCCCCCCACCGCGCCCTGCACCCACCGCTACATCCCGCTTCACTACTTGCTCGCGCGTGTTTTTATTTATATTTTTAACTTCTTAATCGTGATATTTACATGTTTAATTATGATGAAAACATGATTTTAGTACACTAAAACCTATTATTAAATAAAAAAATTACAGTTACACTTTTAAACTACCTGAAAAATACAATTATTCTAAAAACGTTAAAAACTAATATTTAATTTTTGTCTCAGATGTCTAAAAAGACGCAAAATAGCTTAACTAGATGCAAGCACCATAGTTACCATTTTGGGTTATTTAGATATTGAGTTCAGATGGTTTCTGGAAAAAAAAATATGCATGTGAATTTGATTTCTGTTTAATTTTGCTATTGGGTGATAGCATTCGAATACCTCTCAAAATTATACTAACAAGGTATTTGGTTACCTATTATACTTTTAGAAAAAAGTTCTCTCGTACTATTAATTTCTTAATTTTTATAAGAAACAATTACCACTGCGAATTTTTTACTTCATATATCTAATTAATATTTGATACTTAATAACAAAAACTAATAAAGTATTAAAAAAAGCGAGTTTATGAATTAAGTCCAGGGTAACCTAATTTTCCTAGCCTATGTTTGAGAAATTTGAGATCAATCTTCAACATCATATAGAATAGACTTCACCATTGGTTAGCTAATTCCAGTTGATGTGTATGAAACATTGTCAAGTATGGCCATTGGCCATATCCAACTCAATATAACTAGTGAATATTTATCACAAATCTATAAATTTTATGTTAGGAATCGAAAGTTTTTGAAAAACTGCTATAATAAGTAATTACAAGCCATGTGGCGACGAGATGGTCTCTCCATGCCATTATGCAGAGACCGGTATCCCACAATGCTATCGAAGTGTACCATCGTCTAACTGCCGCTTATCGTTTACTACGCTTCGCTCACTTGCGATCTTAGATAAATCGATTGAGATGCATTGTTAAGGAAAGTCAAATATTAACAAGACGAACTACAAAGGGGTTGGAAGATATTTGTATGGACCCGCTCATACATACCTTTAATAGTAGGTACCCTTTTTTGGCCCAGCACGCTGCAGCAGATATAAGGCTATTTCAGTTACTACCAGATAACATCAGGTCTAATCAAGTGGCTATTGTACGCGGACAAAGGGTAAAAGACAACTTTCGCGGCATTTACAAGGGGATTTAACATATGTATGTAGGGTAATAGCAAGTTCAGATTAACAGTATAGTGTACATTCAATGTTTAGGTCAAGATATAATGGTGCAGGCAATGTATGACGAATCTCTGATAGAAGGGCGTGATTGGATGGTCCTCCGACCTGCCCTGCAGCGGTGTCGATTGATTAGCGGAAAGTGCTAGTAGTAGGTACTGTGGTACCTGTTCTGGGGGCAAATAAGTAAAATACGTAGCTCTTCTTCAGGTACTACAATTATAATCAAACTCTGCACTTTTCTTGCACTTATTTTAATTACAACTTATACACGGTTAAAATAATTAAAGAACGCTTAGTAAAGTACTATAAGCATGCCTACGAACGCATACAAGAACTTATTCCACGAGCTCTCTACCATGAATCCACGATGAATGGCGTAAGACCAGATCTTCAATCATTTCGAATGTTGACATCGAATACCATTTCAAACCTTTTAAATTGATATTCGAATTATCTTCTTCGAAATGACCGAATGAGAAAGAAGTTGCGTTATGCCCGATCCTCCATGAAGGTCTGCATACCACAGTACCTATGCAAATGCCTGATTTAATGAAACCGCTACAGTAATTTTTTTGTGCGTATAAGTACGTAAGTTTATACTATTCACTATAGTTTACACTATTCACAAAAAACTACTATTTATAGTATATTTTACAGATTTACAAAACAAAAAAAACAGTTTCCTAATATAAAAATTAAAAACCTTAAACTTTGAAACTTTACCACGAACAACTTCTATATTATGTAGTTATTCTCTCATTTAGAGTGCCTTCAAGCTCAAACAATTTCACTGTGTCTAAGGTTAAGTTATGAAGTTTAGAGTTGTATCCATCAACATGACGGGCATGTTTAGCAGATAATTTCAGGCGTTCAATGTTTCTAGCCAAGCCCTAGGCTATCGGTCAGTGTGTTGTCCTTTCCAAATCATTTTCTAACGGAAATTGACCTGTGTCTGCATTCACTGAGTGCAAGTCGGGTTTCAAAGTACAAGAAGGTTGTATAAGTTGCTTTGAAGTGGGATATGAACACATTGAACACTTAAATTCCGTTAAGCTTTTAACAGTATTTTAAGTTTTTATAAGTACTTGCCGTCATGGCACGTAATCACTTGTTAAACGAAGCTGTCATAACATTTTTAAACTTAATTCTGTTTGGAGTTTACATTATTCACAGAAAATATAGCTAAATTGTGAAATGTTTGTACGATTAGTTAAATTGTAAAGTACTTATTTGGAAGCCGTTATTGTCGATTATCTTACATTCCACATCATACTTATTTAGTACACGATAGGAGCTAAAATCACTGTACAAGTGTAAAGTTAGATTAGAGTCTCGCTTCATCGATCGCCCATTCCAGCTAACTGTACATTCTATTGACCATAACCTTTAATAAACCCAATAACGTCTGGCGTGTAGTTTCCTTACTTATTCCCAATTTACCAAGAACCACTACAAAAGCGCGTCACTAATACCTTCGATGTTCAAGAGATTAAGAAAAATATTATTTTGGTTTCTTTTACGATACAATTGAGTATAATTTAAAAAATAAGACAGAAACATGTCCGAGAGTTAAACATCAGGTAAGGTTTTTTTTAAATCTCGATTTTGGCAAGGCTTGGAACGTCTAATTATGCTCATTACAGCCTCACGGGAGACTTGAAAAATAAAATAATAATAAAAATTAAAAAATGCTGTAATCGTTCCGAAATTTAATTAGAAAAAATAAAGTGAGGTTAATTTAATGTACAAATTCCTGCCCTAAAGTATGAAGGCAAGTCGAAAACCTTAGATGGCAAATAGCCAAATTTTCCCTTACAATCGTACCATGTTGTGGATAGTTTTTCTACCTACTTTTCAAATTAAAGCTCCGAGTCACCCGTCCGTACAGGTATGTATAACTTAAACATTCTTTGCAATTAGCATTAGAATCGGGTAACTGTTGCGCCGAATGCATTATTTATAGGTAGAGCGTAGACTAAACTTCATGATAAATAGTCATTCAGCTACTGAGATTAAGTAAGTAAACGTATATTGTTTCCTCTTATCTGAAAGCTAAAAACCATTCCTAAGAAAGGCTCAAATACTTGGTCGTTATAGGCAAACACCCTTTTACGAGTGAATTGGTAGTAGCAAACTAGGCTTAGCCTTTCAGTAATAACTTGAGAGAGTTCCGTTTAACCCGCAGGTCAAAAGTTGCATAAAGCAACAAACCACCTTAATACAAACAATAAAGAACATTTACAATGTGCCTCCAAATGACCGTCATAAAGTGAAATAGGTTATCCCAGAAACATGAATGTGAGGCTAGCTCCGGCCAAATGGGAAAGTGTGCTAACTCATTGTCATCACGAGTGAAACAATAAAGTACTATAATTAGGTCTACTGTTTTACTTTAAAGGAACTGCGGCATTGTTAAGAGTAGGTGTAATTCTACATCAACATCCCGTGTTAGTCTCGAAATTAACTGACACACTTTCGTTAGATATACAAAATTTAAACAACACGTAACCTGTTCTTGTTTTCGTAGATTGCAACATGTGTTTTCGGATGGAAACGGAATTCAAGAGTTTTTGACAAATCCGAAGTTAAAGTAAATTGTATCTTCAGGCTTACTTTCAGTTAAAGAAACATTGTTTTCAGTTTGAACAAGAGACATGTGTTCAGTTCAATTGTTCTAATGTTTATTTTGCAACGTTTCGCGGGGCTAAGGAGGGCAACTTCAAACGTGGGTTGTTTTCAGCTATTCAGAGCTGAAATCTCTAAACAACTGTTCAAATACTAAAGGAGTTCAATGATACCTTTGTAAAAGTAACCATTTCGAATATTTGACATTGCTAAATCACAAAGAAATATGTAGGTAGTAATATATTACACTCATGAGTATGTAAGCATCTGAGTACTCATTTTTCAAGTAAGTAATCCTACGTGTTTTTGTACAAGATTTTAACATACATCGCATACAATGTTTAAAAATAGGCATCAAATATAATGGTCCTTTACGTAGGAACGTAAGTGTTATTCTTGGATCATTAATCAATAAAAAAAAACATACCCTACCATTTATAGCATAATGCCGTTACCGCTGCAATTTAACTAATCGAAAGTGGTTATTTTCCTATGGTTAAAAATTACCCGGAGAGGGATTAACCCTCGAGATGTTGATTTCGATAATAATCGACCACCAAGTAAGTTTAATGTGCTTATAAAACGTTAGGCGTGGCACGGCACCGTTCGAAGAGGATTCGACAAAATTTACAATTTCAAAACTACATAGTCGTTTTCGAATAGTGGTGTAGGTAAATACAATATTTACCTACACTTACGTATTAGTCCTACCTACACCTACCTGTAAGTAGTAGTATCTACACTTATAATTGTTGACGTAGGCCTGAAAATAGCTAGGCTGAAATGGGCTGGGATATCAGTCGTATGAAACCGGACCGGTGGGCGAAGGTAGCCACAATGGGAACCTCAAGGTCAACGTAGTCGGAGTAGACCACGGAAGTGGTGGCAGGACAACTTCACCTGATACCGGAGGAACTGTTTACATGCAACCAGGACGAATGGGAAAATACAGGGAGGCCTTTGCCCAGCAGTAGGACGGAATAGGCTAAAAATAAATAAATATATTATACACACATAGACATATATACTCATGTTCCGTCACATAACCCTCAAAATGAGTATCAAATGTGGTGGCAAGTGGTTCTAAAACCAGATTTTAACCAACGAGAAAAAAAGAGGGGTGTTATAAGTTTTACATGGTTATCTGTGTATCTGTGTGTCTGTGTATATGTGTGTCTGTCTCTCATCGTAGCTCCTAAATGCGTGAACCGATTTCGATACTTTTTTTTTTAAATTTAAAAGCTGACTTAATCGAGATGGTTCTTAGCTAGCTATATTTGATCAAAATTGGTTTAGCTGTTTAGAAGTTATAAAAACATCGAATGTGATAGAAATTTCTAAATTTTAGAGTTACCTATAAACCTTGTGGGCATTTTATTTCAAATTATGTTTTCCTATTTTTGATGACACGAATTCTTTAACATGGGAACCTTGACGAGGTCTTTTTATTTTAGTTACAATAATGACATATAATTATTACCCATCGCCCTACCCGGTTCTACGTTATTGGGTAACCTGCTGTAGACATTTTTATTTTAAGACCTAAGAGTAGGTACTGCTAGAGTAGTTAAGTGTAGATTAGCTAAGCTAACCTTAATGGTTCTGCGACTTTTTGCTACTTTCTGCTTTAGAAATTTACGAGACTTTTTTTATGAAGTTCCAAAACAGGGCCCCGATTCTGTTACTTGAGTTGTGTGTCGATGGAATGGAGGCCATTTTATCTGTTCAGTTGGCAAAATTGAGAACTATTGAATTTTCATATACTTGCTGACAACCACTCCGAATAGCAGCGCCACCGCCAACCGAACGTAAAGTTGCAAACTACCTAGCGACTGAAAATTCAGTTCAGCGGTGGCGTCACTGGTCAAAGCAGCCATCATTAGATGTATAAAATTTGGGTAGTTCTGAATTTCACCACCAGAACGGATAAAATAGCGACCATTTCAACGACACACAACTTAAGTTACAGAATCGGGGCCCAGTATCTATTTGACTAGGCTCGGGTAGTTTTGTCTTAATTACAAGTACAAATAATACGCAATAACATACCTAATTGATTCCGCGACTTTTCAGAGAATTGATATAACAGTTGATACTACATCGTTGATGTTATAAAGTTGTATTAGGTAAGGATCACAGTAATGAATCCCGCCCTCCGTCCGGCAGGCCTCGTTAAGCGTGAAGTAGCACTAGTAATAGCAGGTTGTCGTGCCAGCCACAATGGCTGACGATTTTGATTAAAAATTGAGCCATTATGGTCATTAGGCGAAACACGCCCTCTTGTCCGGTTTCGTTTACGTCGTTCAAGTAATGTCAGCAGCAACAGTCACTGCATACAACAGAAGAGGTACAGGATTTAGGTCAGTGAATTGTGCAAAACTGATACTTTGAAGGTATAAATTGCTATCTAGATAAACAATAAACATTATCCACGCTCGCTAAAGAAAAAAGTAATATTATTGGGGTCGTATAATGGAGAAATCTGCGTGTGCGGAATAAATATGTTGCCAACATTTAAATAAATATAAATTGACACTGGACAGGCTTACCGATGGTCATTATTTCTCCTATTTATACAAACGTAACGACCGAACATTCCACTTTCGCCGTCATGGCCTGCTCCCTAGTGCTTTCTTCTGTCAATCTTCATGGTTACCTTTAATTGGTACAATATTGTAACACAAATGCTCTCTTACCAAACATATCTTAACTTATTCGTACTGTCTATCCTTCTCTCTACTAGAACACATTCTAGAGCTAGAAATCACACAGAACCATCACAGAACACATATTACTATTGTCGTCACGTCATATTACATAAATATTGTGCAAATGCTTATCTCAATAAACAAAAACATCCAAGTAAAAATGTTTACCTTATAAGCTCACCTGCATAACCATAACAACGTAACGTGGACATGCAGATTTCATAAATGCTGTATAATTACAGTTTCTATGAGATTTTCTAAATAGTAAAAGGGTAAACAAGTCAGAAGTCTCCTTATGGTTACGTTGTTGCTTAACCTATGTAAACCTACATGATAGTTCCGCAATGAGGCCTGTTGTAAGTGGTTAATTCAATTAAAAAGTACACACAACTGTTTGTCATACAATACCCTCTAAAGAGTTTACGAAAATACCACTAATAGTATCTAACAGACACTGTGATGTTTGTGTAGCACATTTTAAAATGGACTCTAAAAAGTAAACACGAAAATCTGGAAGACTCCCGCTGCGCGACAACAAGCAGAACTCTAATTTTGAAGTTAAACCACGACCACTTAAAAATGATCCGTATATTTACACAAAGACGTTTGAATCTAGTCACAGTTTGAAGGTCTTCATAAACCAGCTAAAAGCTTTCATCTCGTCATCGTGGGAATTGTGGTCTGACACTTGATTACTCGGTCAGAAAAATAGAGATTATTTTTTGCCTTGACTGAATTCGTTAATGTGACTTACAGTTCAACATTTTAGATGAAGATAATAATTCAACTTTATTTTTTTAATACATTATTTATAGAAGGTAAGTATAACGGTAAACATTTTTAAAACATTTTAATACTTCATAGAATAATGAACAAAAAGTTTAAACTGTTAAATACTAATTCAAGAACGGATGAATCTACGAGCATCGCATTACACAAGAATTGCCAGAATTACCTTTGCATGAGATTTACTTCACAGAAGTAAGTAGGTTACTTCACAGAAGTAACCTGTATTAAGGTGAGTGGGGCAAAGTGCGCCATACTTTTTTCAACTTTGACTTTGATGAAGTGTAACTTTTGTTTAGATTCACCGATGACAATTAACGACTTTATTTTAGAATCTGTGATATTTCGGAACAACAACGGATGTAGTGTCAAAGAAATCTGTAAGTAAAATACCGGCTTTTTTCGCAAAATGCGGAAACATGTACACTGGGCGCACTTTGCCTCCAAAGCGGCTAAGTGCGCCAGGTAGTCATAAAACGCAACAATGAAGCATTACAATAAAAGCAACCTCATTTTATGCAAGAAAACACGCTACCGAACACATTACTTGTAGTATTTTTTTGCTATCCAAATTCTAGAAGATTCTGCGGTGTCAAAACCAAATTTCGGATAAGTGCGCCATATGTCTGTAAATCAGGGGTTGACAACTGTTTTTGTTTTGAATAATGGATACCTACTGGTTCTTACCATATAATGTATATTAGTGTTTTAAAGGATTCCTCAAAACTAAAATGATAGTTAAAGAGGTAGTACCTAATGGATATTTATTTATAAAAAAAATCTTCCATGTAGCAATTCATGGATACCTGTAGTGTCGAGAATACATATGAAAGAAAAGGGTCCTATTGTGACGCCTATTGGCCTGTAAGTAGTAAAATTAAAGACCAAAAATATTGCAATCAGTATTTTTTTATTCAGTACTGCTTATTTAAAAATTGTTAAAAAACCTTGAAGGTTATAAAACTTTCTGTATAAATATTTTTCTTGGTATGTTAAACCTTGACGCGGCTGCGTATCCTGATAGCCTGCCTGACTGCACGGCTTCAACAGCTATATTTAGAGCTGTTTTTGTATATGAAGGCCCGTCTTTTTTCCGCACATAGCGCCCCATCTTAAACAAAAATCATAAATAGCAAAACGTTTTAGAGAATTTAAACACACTAACTGACTGACTTATTGATATATCAACGCAAATTGATATATCACTGATTAATATATCATTCAGGGTAGAATTTTTGAACCTCACTCGGAGGTGAAGTACTCAAAATACCGGAGACAGGAAACACTCCTTTATCGTCAAAAATATTGTCAACTAACTTTCCGCGCGGGACTTCGTTCCTGTGGGAATTTGGGAAAATTATGTAGCCTATGGTACTCCCCAAGTTCTAATCTATCTTGTACCAAATTTCACCAAAATCGGTTCAGTAGTTTTTACGTTTATTCGTAACATACAAAAATACAAATCTTTCCTCTTTATAAAATTATTATATAGTGTTTAGTGTAAAAAGTGTAGAAAACTGCATTGAAAGATTTAAAAAGAAATTATTGCTACATAGGAAAATCTAACTAGTCTTTTGTCATTTGAAATGGGGTTTACTTAGTTAGATAATTATAATTTTGCTTTTGTTTTTAATAAAGATTAATAAATTAAAAAAACGCGCCATTAAAAGCCTACCTATCTATATGCATATAAATGTCAAACGCACAAATGTTAAGACAACCGCGTATTAAATAATATCAGGTTTTAAAATGTTTGCTACCTCTGGATTGCGGCGAAGTGCGCCATATATGGCGCACTTAGCAAACTTGAAAAATTTGAGGTAAAAATATTTGATTTCCAAAAAATATATCAAATAAACACGATAGAAGTGAAATAAAGTCAAAATCCTAAAATAAAACAATTAAATTGGGTACTTACCTCAATTACTTCTTGTTCCAAATTTTTTTTCTTGGTATTCACGAGGATTACTATTTCGACGTCATGTCTGCCAACAACTTTGAATCACAGTGAAAGAAAAATGGCGGATATCTATTACCTGTGCTACTAGAGACATCTATGACAATTACAAAGAAGTATATTTTAGTACATTCTATCATGGAAAGATGTCGTTCCTAGTATCCTATTAGCAGTTTTTGAAATATTACTAGCAGGTGCACTTACCCGCTAGGCGCACTTTGCCCCACTCACCTTAATAAAATTTGTAAATCCACGATGAAATGTGTTTTAAGTGAAAGTGGTCGTCATGGCAACCATGGTTTGCAACAAGCCGACCAACTAAGGCACGTGCGGATTCGCACGATCGCTGTCTGCCATTGCAATCGATCCTCTTGTCCTTAGCAGTCCTTAATTTCGGACATAGATTCATAACCACATTCAAAACACAATTATATGTGTAATACGTAGGTTAGTGAAGTGTGTGGCGTACTTGACAAACTCCTGATTTCAGAGTTTTCAAACCGCCAAATGGCCGCTGACTTGGTTTTACGACTTGTACTCAGTCGACAACAGCCGGGAGACCGCCGGCTTAACGTGCCCTCCGAAGCACGGAAACGCTCGTGATAAATTGCCAATTTAGTCTGCCTCTGTGTACGTTGCTTAACCTTACTGATCGGTTCAGATCACTACGGGAGCTTCATACCTATCTACACTAATATTATAAAGAGGAAAGATTTGTATTTTTCTACTGGACCGATTTCGAAAATTTTTTGAAGCGAAAACTTCTTTAGCGGCGTTGAGCACTTTGAAGTATGGGTAAAAAATGTTAAACTCGCGTCAGGGTCACGTGTCTGTCACGTGATCCTGATCGAAAATCCGTAAGGGAAATTAAAACTGCAAAAGTCAAGATGTCACGGAGGGGTGTTTGATATAGGAAATTAAAACTGCAAAAGTAAAGATGTCATCTGGTGTCAGCATAGAGAAAATTAAATTAAATATTAATGCACAACGTTAATGTTCAAGTTTTCACTTCTGCCGGCACTCCCGGAGTGCAACCTGTTGTTTTTTCACCAATAGAAAGCTCCCATTAAGAGCAGGTGACATAGGCTATATAATTTTCCCGAATTTCCACGGGAACGAAGTCCCGGGCGGAAAGCTAGTGATGTATAAATTGATTAAACCACAAATCTAAAAAACCTTGATAGGAGTCATATCATAGTTATAAATTTATAATATAAATAATGTTATGTATCGTATATTCGTACTTATGAGTTTGCTCTGCCGAACAGTTTGTCGCAATTGAGATAAAGGAAGTAAGTAATGTTGAAAACAAAATAACATGAATTGAAAATGAATTTCTACATCACAATCATCCGTATATGTTATTAATTTAAAATATAGTAATATAACCACAATAACATATTTTATTTGTATAAAATAACAGTATCTAATCTTTCTCATATTTGTTGATAAAACTAGCTCATGGAGTTGTAAACCAATACTTTTGAAAGAGGTTGGTAAGTATCAATGCAATAAAAATTACTTGTAGGTATCACTCCAACAAAATTTCTCTCCAGTCGCAAACAAAGCCCAGGAACAACGACTCAGCCTAATAAAAGTGGAATAGAGATGGAGACATTGGTGGCACTATCAAAATCAACAATCACAGTTTGTGCAACTCACAAATATTAGGTACACGTCGACAATGACGTCTCTCAATCTGCACACGTGATCTTGTAAAGCCCGCATAGGAATAGCCGGTCGACCGACCCTTTAAAGGCACAGTGTAGAAAGCCGGAAAGTCGTGAGCGATGCAATGGAGCGATGTCAGATTGCGACTGCGACATCAAAATGTGGCATCGTATGCGCAAACGGCAACATTCTAAGCTAGCCGCTGTCAGATGCCAGCAGAAATGGACTGCAAAATATTTAAGAGTACACCTGATCGATATTTTTGTGCAATTTAATTCGCTTCAAATACTGGGTCAGCCTTTCATTTTATTTCATCGCTCTCCCAAATCCAATATACTTGTTTACAACACTACGGCCATTGCGTGTTATATTTATAAATAACGTTTTCATTATTTATTTAAAACCAAACATTTTTATTTTATTGTACTCGAAACTAAATTATTTTGTACCTATTCGAGTTTCTGCACTTCTTCTGCATGTAAACTTTACCTATGCCAAGCTAACATTTCTCCATGCTCGCAATGTGCTTAAAAGTAAAAATTAGATTTCGGTTTCATATAGGTATAGAGGATTAGTAAGTCTTGACATGAAACGCCCCTAATGAAAGCCCTCGGTAAGTCACGAGAATATTTACGGCAAATACGCATGCGAAGGGCTGCAAGCATGCATGATAATGATAACAGAAATCATAATTCACTTAATTAAACGAAAAGCTATCCCTTTTATGTAAAAATGAAAGTAACATTGTCGGGAAAATCATTTTTTTATTAAAGTTACATTTACTATAGGGCTAAAGTTGAAGAATAGCTATTAATCAAAAAGAACAAAACGTATTCAATGTAAAATCATATCGACCATGTCGAACTATTTGTTATGTATATTAAGAATGTTCATGTTCCTTACTCACATCTAACTTGAATCGAGCTGGCTTCAAAATACTGTGTTCACTCTTAATTAATATTCGATGGAGGTGATTGCTGCACAGGGCACCGCATCAACTCTATCGCCAAGCATTATCGATGACCGTCCACTATACAATTTAATTACTGACCATCTCATGGACATGGCCCTTAATTATAGTACATATGTAGACGTACCTACCCGTATTTCGTAACATTTCAATTGATTTCATAAGTTTAAAGCATCGTCTATGGAAAGATCTATGCATGGTGTTTCATTGAGGGATCGGATTCGAAACGAAATAATCCGTCAGAAAACCAAAGTATTCGACATAGCTTAGCGAAATTAGCAAGCTAAAGTGGCAGTGGGCTGGTCATGTCTGCCGTAGAACTGATGGCCGTTGGGGCACAAAGTTCTGGAATGGAGACCACGAATCAGCAAACGTAGCGTAGGGCACCCTGTAACTAGGTGGGGTGACGATATTCGTAGGTAGCGGGCTGTGGTTGGAAGAGAAGAGCTGAAGACCGAGCTCAGTGGCGTGCCATATAAGAGGCCTATGTCCAGCGGTGAACTACCACAGGCTGATGATGATTATGATGAAAGCATCGTCACATCATCTACTCAAAAATGTAGCATTGTTAAAGAATTCAAAAGATTCTCAAGGTTCTAACTAGGTATTACCTATTAAATATGTACATGTTATATTATAATCCGTTTAGGTATACGAACATGAATTATTGTGAATAATAAATTATCGACTTAACAAGTAACTTTCTAAAAACATTCAAAATCATGTACTGGCAAAAAGCTTACGTTTTTGTCGCAGGCACACAAGTCGGACTTTATCATTACTGTGCCCATAATCAATCTTCCCATTGACTTGACTTTATCACGTGATTTTACAAGATGATCTTGGATGAAACTGTTAGGTCTAGGAAACGTATAATATATCGAATAACTGAACTTTAATCAAACACGATCAAATAGCCTTAGAATAGAGCCCTATCAGGCTAGCATTGGCAATTTAGCAAAATTAAAATAAAAAATGCCAAAATTTGTAGCTTTTTTATTGCTAATTATTTGCCAAAATAACGATTTTTTTGCTCAAGCCGATCGCGAGAAATCGCAAATTATGCTACCTTGATATAAACGTAGCAAAGTATCTCAATAAATTGCATACTTTTCTCTTGTCCATGACAGTAGATTTTGTTGCTAATTAGTTGCGATAAATGAGAAATAGCGGAAAATTCAAAAATATATATTTTTTTTTATTTTTCCGCTCCATGCTACCTTGAAACCCGTTTTTCCTTGAATAATGAGTGCTCTCAATTTGTTGCTGACTGAGAGAGTACTCAGTTACTCCTAAAGAACCAGCAACAAAATAGTTGAAACCGATCAGCCGGTTTTTTAAATTTTTTTCGATTTTCCTGGTCCTTGCTATCTTGAATACAGTTTTTCCTTTAAAGTAAAGTGCTCTGATTTTGTTGCTGACCGAGAGAGTACTCAGTTACTCCTAAAGAAATAAATACAAGGACCCTGAAATATTATACCAGGGGGTCACTGGCCAAAATTGAAAAAAAAAAAATACTCCTAAAGAACCAGCAACAAAATAGTTCAAACCGATCAGCCGATTTTCAAAAATTTTTTCGATTTTCCTGGTCCTTGTTATCTTGAATACAGTTTTTCCTTGAAAGTAGAGTGCTCTGATTTTGTTGCTGACCGAGAAAGTACTCAGTTACTCCTAAAGAACCAGCAACAAAATAGTTAAAACCGATCAGCCGAGTACTCTCTCGGTCAGCAACAAAATCAGAGCACTCTACTTTCGAGGAAAAACTGTATTCAAGATAGCAAGGACCAGGAAAATCGAAAAAAATTTTGAAAATCGGCTGATCGGTTGCAACTATTTTGTTGCTGGTTCTTTAGGAGTAACTGAGTACTCTCTCAGTCAGCAACAAATTGAGAGCACTCATTATTCCACGAAAAACCGTTTTCAAGATAGCATGGACCGGAAAAATTGAAAAAAATGTTAAAAAGCGGCTGATCGGTTTTAACTATTTTGTTGCTGGTTCTTTAGGAGAACTGAGTACTCTCTCGGTCAGCAACAAAATCGGAGCACTCTACTTTCGAGGAAAAACCGTTTTCAAGATAGCATGGACCAGGAAAATCGAAAAATTTTTTGAAAATCGGCTGATCGGTTTCAACTATTTTGTTGCTGGTTCTTTAGGAGTAACTGAGTACTACCTCGGTCAGCAACAAAATCAGAGCACTCTACTTTCGAGGAAAAACTTTATTCAAGATAGCAAGGACCAGGAAAATCGAAAAAAAATTAAAAAATCGGCTGATCGATTTCAACTATTTTGTTGCTGGTTCTTTAGGAGTAACTGAGTACTCTCTCAGTCAGCAACAAATTGAGAGCACTCATTATTCAAGGAAAAACGGGTTTCAAGGTAGCATGGAGCGGAAAAATTAAAAAAATATATATATTTTTGAATTTTCCGCTATTTCTCACTTATCGCAACTAATTAGCAACAAAATCTACTGTCATGGTCAAGAGAAAAGTATGCAATTTATTGAGATACTCTGCTACGTTTATATCAAGGTAGCATAATTTGCGATTTCTCGCGATTGGCTTGAGCAAAAAAATTGTTATTTTGGCAAATAATTAGCAATTAAAAAGCTACAAATTTTGGCATTTTTTTTTTAATTTTGCTAAATTGCCCATGCTAGCCTGATAGGGCTTTAGAATAGTAGCTGTGATACTCTATTAAAAGTTCGAGTAAAGTAACTTCGAGTAACGTGGCGTATTTAGGACAAATACAACCAAGGCTGAGCTTGGGAGTTAGTAGCGAAATCCATAAGGCGCAATCGTACTTAGCCGGTTTTACTTTTACTCCCCTTGAGTGATCGAACAATGATGCACAATCAGCAACATCTAGTCCCCCGCCCGCGATATGTTGCGTGCATACCGCCTCTGCAGCACTGCCCTTTGTGGGTAACCAATGAGTCAACACTTATTGTTTTGTTTAACGATTATTTCTTTGTAATCAGGTGTTGCCCCTTCTAGATTATGGCATATTGCAGTCCATTCTCTCGCAAATAAATGAAATTAAATCAAAACATAATCAAATGGCTTCAATAACATAAATAAACGTTTAAATACCGTGTGGTGATCGGTTGAGAAAAACACCACCCCATCTTTTTCCGTGGGTGTCGTAAGAGGCGACTAGGGAAACACAAATTAGACCTGCCTCCTAGTAATCCATCCCAGGCAACGACACTTCATTTTTTTCTGAATCTGAGGTGTCGTCCTATGGTCTCATGCGGTGTGGTAGGCTCTGTAAAGGGCCGCCTGGTTCGCGACCACCCTCCTACCGAAGTCCGACGCCAAACAGCTTGCTGTGTTCCATCAGTGCGTGGGAGTACCAGTGCCTTTATAGGCATTTTTGGGTTAACTCGCTCCATCGTCGACCTCATCTTTGACCTTTATGGCCAAGATTGAGCTCAAGAGTTAACCCATCTTGTAATAAAAATAATAAAAAAACAATAAATGTATTTTACTCGTACCCGGGTCTGAAGCCTGTTTTTGCCTTAAATTTTTATGTGGAGTTCCTTTTAGTCTTATACAGGAAAGCCAAATAGTGCCACTTATTTATAACTAGCATTCCGCTCAGGACTTCGTTCCGGTGGGAATTCGGGAAAATCGTGTACCCTATGTCCATCCCGGGTAATGTAGGATTCTAATGGTGAAAGAATTTTTCAAATCGGTCCAGTAGTTTCGGAGCCTATTCAATGCAAACTAACAAACAATCAATCAAATCTTTTCTCTTTATAACATGTATAAATATAGAAGATTATATGTAGTATATAAATTGTATTGATGCCAAGCTTATAATCTGTGATGTAGAGACCAACTGTTCAAAAGAACTGGTAGTTCTTCAAATAACGATAGAATTTTTTGTAAAATGATGTACGCCTGCAACATAAACACTGAACAATCTGTAGCTTGTCTGGCAGCATGCATCGTAGTCTAATCTACTTTTCGAAGCGCTAATAGCCCAGTAGCGCTGATCTG
The DNA here is from genome assembly GCA_949987775.1 of Aproaerema taeniolella. Lineage (NCBI taxonomy): Eukaryota > Metazoa > Arthropoda > Insecta > Lepidoptera > Gelechiidae > Aproaerema > Aproaerema taeniolella. Next base: position 11,330,529 of record OX465242.1, on the reverse strand, counting down.
AATCAATCAGTGAAGTCAAGCAACGTACTGATAGGTGACCAAAGTAGCAATTTATTACGAGCGTTTCCATGCTTCGGAGAGGACGTTAAGCCGTCGATCCAGTTGTTATCATTTGACTACAGCAGTCCTTAAACGAAGTCAGAGGCCATTTGGCGGTTTGAAAACCTCTGGCACCAGCTATCAAGTTCGCGACACACTTGACTATAAACAACACGATAACGAAAGATCTACTTTTCAGCAAAGTTTTTGTTGTGTAGCGGTTATTACGTGTACTTACTTCACGTGCACAAGGTCTCCTATCCGACAGTATTTTAATCTTTATTTTGCACCTAACTATAAACAGAAGTTGCACTGCAAATGAGAAACTGGAAACAAAGCAACAAGCTATAGATAAACCCGCTCATTTGTTTTCATATCTTGTGACGAGTGCATTAGTTTATTTTCACTGTGATGAGATGAAAGCTTGTAAATGTAAACGGTTACGATTTCTTGTAGGGAATGGGAAATAGCGTAATGTTTCTGAATCGCGATAATGACGCGGAAATACGTTGACAATGTGAAGTACAGAGTACCGAACAAGAGCTGGAAAAGGCACAGTAATTAAACTTAGAAAGTGGCGCATAGACTGGTAGAGCACGGGATCGGACAATTTCTAAATTGACCATTGCCGACGCGGAAAGCTCTGACCCAAGAACTAATTACCCACATAGACATTTACTTACGTAACACAAATTATACAATTCTGAAGACACTGAATCCTCTGCTCATAGCTAGTATTTATTAGTTTACCTGTTTTTCAGAATCATATTAAATTCATCAGTTCTAACATTAAGTAGTAAGTACTAGTAGTAGATTTTTATCTAACGAATTAACCTGAATACCAGCATACACACACAGGTATAAAGGGAAACCTTTTATCACGCTGATAAAAACACTGTAAAACTACTTTTGTAGTTTAAAACTAGGCGACCAAGCAAATATTGAAGCAAAGATAAAGCTGTTTCATAAGAAGTATCTAAGAAACCTACCAAAAAAATTATATTATTAAAAACGTTTTGCCTAGGCCTAGATCATCAACATTTTCACAGATACTTATGAAATAGTAATAGTTATGAAAAGGAAATAGTTTTGTAGTAGAAATCAACGAATTTTTTAAATAATAGGAAAGAGAGACCAATAGCTGTCTGCATGAAGTAGAATCGATCTCTGTTTTGTCCACCGACCCGCATTGGGCCAGAGTGGTGGACTATGGCCTAAATCCCCTTCGTGTTTCGAAGGGAGGGCCGTGCCGCTAGGTGGGGAAGTATATGGGCTGATAATGTCTACTTTACCAAAATGACTGGCCTTCTTCTTTCGTATCGGTAGCATAAATCATATTTTTTGGCCCAGTATTTAGCCATATAAAGTTCTTCCCGAGTGCAGCTGTTTGGGCATGCGGAAGCATGAAGTCAAATGAGCCATAGTTTGCACAGGGAAACTACACTCTCACCTGAGTAAAACTAGATATTTAATTTTTAAAATTTTGGGTTTCATCACATGTTAGTCGTGTAGGATTGTTTGTAAAGTCAGAGGATTATCGGTCAGTGACCTCATGTGTACGCGTGCATACACTGGGAGTTTCATCAACAAGAAATCCATGTTTTTTCGCCTACCGTCTCGCACTATCTAGATGGTGAAAATGTTTAATCTAATGACTAATCTCAACATCAATTTGATAAGATAAAATGTCACAGGGTTATACTGCACTACAGGGTTCATCAACTGTCTTCTAGCTACCCAGATGGTGATAATGTTTATTTTAATGACTATACTCTACATGACATCAATTTGGCAAGGTAAAATGTTACAGGGAAACACAGCACTACAGGGTTCGCCGCCTGTATCCCAGCTATGTAGATGGTGGTGTAGTTTATTCAAATGCCTTAGGTCAACTTAACATCAAAATGGTAAGATAAAATGTCACAGAGTTTACTGCACTACAGGGTTCGTCAGCTGTCTCTAGCTATCTAAATGGCGATAATGTTTATACTAATGACTACACTCAACATTACATCAATTGGGCCAAATAAAATGTTACAGGGTTACACCACACTACATGGTTCGTCAGCTGTCTCTAGCTATCTAAATCGGATAATGTTTATTCTAATGACTACACCCAACATGAAATCAATTGAGCCAGATAAAATGTCACAGGGTTACACTGCACTACAGGGTTTGCAATCTGTCTATATCCTAGCTATGTAGATGGTGGTGTAGTATACATATTTTAATGCATTTGGTAAGATAATATGTCAAAGGGTTACATACATTATAGGCTTAGTCACGCTGGCTTCTGGCTACCTAGGTGATGCATGATATTATGCTTAGCAAAGGGTTTGCCTTGTTATCTTACATAGTTGAAAAAAATTCCACTTTCCTGTCCAACGTTAATTTGTTAAATTAACCCATCGCATGCTTGTTTACGCCGCATGCAATACAAATCTCGTACACCATGTGTTAAAAAAGCACGCAAAGGTTTAAAAAGATAGTGAAATGTTATGCAAAAAATCTGGATAGTGGTCACATATTTTCCAAGAATCTTTCAAGCAACTGATAAATACAGGGTGTTTCAAAAAACCCAAAAAAAAAAATAATTCAAAATTAATTAAAATTAAGTGCACAGCTCTATTACAAATTGACAAGGTTGTCATATTAATTATATGAAACTTTCATTTTGTAAATGTCAAACCGTGCCACTGATTACTAGAGTTGCGACTATGTCACTTTTAAAATTAAATTTTGGAATATCTTTTTTTTGGGTTTTTTTGAAACACCTTGTATATGTAGGTAACAGAAACACAGGGTGATAGTAATAAGTGCGGCAAAATAAGTGGCCAATTTTTGTCAAGCTTGTGCCATACTGATAGGCTACATTAGTTATCGTAAAGTAGAAATTCTAATAAGTATTTTAGGAACTTTAAATTCCTCTGTGATGATTTTGTGTTTTTAAATTCATCAAGGTTCCTAAAGTAGATAATATTGAATAGTAGGTACTTAACATTTACCAAATGGGATGCTTTTTTTTTAAAATTAAAATTTTCCTACATTTGTTGATAGTTGATAAGGGCTCCCGTTTCCGCATTTAGGCTCTAGAGTGGCCCTTTATGCGTGTGGGTCGGTGGCTATTCCAGCCACCTCAGCTCCGACCAGAAGCTCAGAATCCTCCTGGGTAATTCACAGGCTTCACGAAGCGACCTAATTTCTGGTAGGATTTTTGCCCGTTGGTTCGCCACTCCCACGCATTCCAGGATTACGTGGGCGACTGTTTCATCAGCCTCTAGGCAGCCCCTACAAAGGGGGCTGTCGGTGACGTTTAGAACGAATAGGTGCTTGTTTAAAGCACAGTGACCCCGTGAGGGTGCCCACCATTATTCGTAAGTTTGTTCTGTTTAGGTCCAGCAGTCTTCGCGTAATGCGCGACATAGGTCCGGTTAGGGCCTCCTTTGACTGCCGACAGGTGGTTATATTGTCCCATCTGTCGATGTGTTGTGAACAGGTTCGATCGCGAATCCAAGCACGAAATTGGCTAAAGGGAATTGGGATAATTGGCACAGGGCCTGCCACATTAGTATCTGGTCCCTTTCTCGCCAAGATGTCGGCTGCGTCGTTACCCATAGATCCACTATGCCCCTTGATCCATTGTAGGATGACCCTGTTGGCTGATGCTATTTTGTTCAGCGCTTGATAGCATTCGATAAAAGTAGTCCTGATGTGAATGTTTGGCTCTCTAGAGCCTTCAGTACTGCGGCGCTATCAGAGAGTATCCTGATGTTGTAACCCTGGATACCCCTTCTAGTGACTGCATTGGCGGCTTCTTTTATGGCTACACATTCGCACTGAAAGATTGAGCTGTGTAGTCCCAAAGCTAGTGATATATGTATGTTCAGATCAAGGGAGAAGACTCCTGCACCAGTGCCTGCTTTCATCCTGGATCCATCCGTATATATACGAACTTCGTGGATCCCTGATTGGTCCCTCTCTGTCTCGTTAGTTTGTATCTGATATTTCTTATCAAATGCATAGAATTTGGAAGTCTGATCACACTTGGCTTCAATGAGTGGCTGGTACTCAACAGCCCTGTCCAAAATGAGTTCGTGTGTGCTTCTACGTTGTTCCCAGAGCCCTAGTTTTTTCAACCTTACGGCTGCCATCGCAGCCTCCTGTTGTATTAACAGGTCCAACGGTGGCAGGCACAAGATTACTTCTAGAGCAGCCGTGGGTGTAGTCCTCATGCAACCAGTGACCGCCGTACAGGCCAGTCTCTGACATTTGTTGATTATTTAATATTTAAAAATTCATGAAAAAGGAAGCATTTACCTAGCTTTAGTATTTTCTTGTCTCTCATTACCGAATGACTAATTTTTGTACTAAAAAATGTGAGTCTCTTAGGTTTATTTAGTATATGGAAAAATAATGGTTGTTTTCATTGACTGTTTCTACTTTAATTAATGGTTAAAGCATTATTTTTTTATCATCTAACACCCCTAGACATAATCATATTTTACATATGAGGGTGACATCCACCTCTCTGAGACGGGTAGTAGGTGGTTAAGTTACAAAAGGGAAGGTAGGAAGTTAAGGGTTAAAAAAAAAACGTTTTCAGTTATTATTTAGATATTTAACTTCCGATATTATTAATTACTTTAATAATTAATAATGGCTCCAATCGGCGGTGACGCATAATCGATGTAATCAAGGTTGAACCAAATGCAGCTTGCAATTTTTATGCCAAGGAAGGTATGTACATGTTTGATAAAATATTAAAACTGCCCATTTTCCGACACGCCGACCCAAGATACGCAGATACATTTCATTGTAAAATAGTACATAAACAGTTCCAACTTACCCGGCGACAAGAGTGCATGCAGTTGCAACTTCACCTGACGACACGCCTTCGTAAACTTTCGTTGAACTTCACAAGCCAAACTTGGTGACACCAGTTAAGTAGTTATGGTTTGACGTTTTAAGTCTGTGATTATAAAAGCTTAGTAAATGCTTCAAATTTACTAAGAAGGAATTAACTTCGACTATCTCTGCTAAAAACAAACGCTAACCGAGTAAGAATTGCACGAATTGGGGAACGAGTGTTGCCAGACATCTGAGAACTCAAATCGCCGACTTTTGACTGCGAAGTAGCCTAAATTCGCCTAAAAATGTATCTTGTGAAGTAGCCTAAATCGCCCAACATTTTAGCCTCAGTAGCCTAAAATGTAGCCCAAATAAAAGTGAATTACATATTGTTTATCATAAAATCACAGTATATTTATTTATTAAAAATAAAAATCGGGTAAAAATTACAGGGGCCTGATTTTTAAAACAATAGAATTCCAATTCGCATACGAATTGACATTTGTATGTGATTCTCATGCAAATGTTGTCAATCCGTATGCGAATTGGAATACTATCGTTTCAAAAATATGGGCCCAGGTATTCGCCCAAGAAAGTACCTAGTCAATCAGTTTTCACAGAACTTCCCGTATAGCCAAAATATCGCTAAGGTTCACAATGTAACAAAGAAAAGATATAGAATGATGACGTATTATGATGCAGTTATAATGAGATGACATATGGAGTAACTGTGAACTAACAGGGAAAATCAACCTTGCATGAATTTAAACTCATTTAAGTCACGCAAACGAATTTAAACCTTAGGGTGGCAAACCACATTATTGGCCAACTGTACTTAAGCCATGTGGTATACCGTGTGGTGATCGGTTGAGAATAACACCACCCCATCTCTTTCCGTGGGTGTCGTAAGAGGCGACTAAGGAAACACATAAATGAGACCTGCCTCCTAGTAATCCATCCCAGGCAAAGACTCTTCATTTTTTTCTGAATCTGAGGTGTCGTCCTATGCTCATGCGGTGTGGTAGGCTCTGTAAAAAGCCGTCTGGTTCGCGACCACCCTTCTACCGAAGTCCGACGCCAAACAGCATGCTGTGTTCCGTCGGTGCGTTACCAGCAGGGCAATCGCGCTAAAAAAAGTGGACTGAATCGCAATTGAACCGCAGCTGGGGGGCTACCACCTAAGCGAAGCTGATGCTGATTGAACGAATGGAATGATGTACATTGCTGTGTTTGGTTCATATCGTTAATCAAGGTCTCCTTATAAAGAAGCAATCGACTACGTTTCATTCGTTTACCCAGCATCAGCTTCGCTTAGGTGGTAGCTCCCCAGCTACGTTTCAATTGCGATTCAATCCACTTTTTTTAGCGCGATTGCCCTGCAGATGCCTTGCACCATAGACATAGAAAAAATAAGTTAAAGGTTTTTTATTTTTTGGCTAGCGCCAAAAGTAGCCTAAATCGCCCTATTTATTTTTTCGAGATAGCCTAAATGGCGACTGGTCGCCGACCGCAATTTTTGGTCACCCCGACACTCTCCGAGATAGCCTAAATGGCGAAAATTCGCCTAATCTGGCACCACTTTACGAACACGGCTTCACATAATACCATCCCAAAGTAAGGTCGCTTTATAAACACCGGTTGTGGTGATAAAAAATAAAAAATAAATAAAATCATTTTATTATCAGGCATCTAAGGCCCATAGATAAATACCTTACAGACTAACATACATTTGAATTATAATTAAAAAAAAAAAAAAAAAAAAAAAAAAAAAAAAACTAACTAACACTATTTCCCGGGTGTTTTTCCGGGGGTGTCTGCAGCCGGGAATCTCCCTCGGAAACGGCGGAACACCACGCCCTCCGGCCAAAAGCTCTCCTTCATGACTATCTCCAGCATGAACGTCGGGAACCGCACCACAAATGCTTTGAAACTAGCATGGCGATGCGATTCCAACGGTTTCACTCTCTGGAGACCTAAGGTCTTCTGCCGTATGAATATATGTTTGACGATTTGTTGAATAAGATTGTGATAATTTTATTTTATTTTGAGTAACGTATGTTTTGAAGTTTTTATGATGAAATAGGACAGTAAATTGTGTTTTTTGAATAAGACACTTTTTATGACAGCTGCTATGAATAAATATGAAGCGGCCTTATCCATGACCCGAACAAAAATCCGTAATAGCGCCCTCTTCTGAGGTACACAAAAAACATAGATCTTAGAACTATTGCTAATAGCGACTAGATGGCGTTAGTAGGTGTTTAAAAAAAATATTTCCTTTTTTTTTGATAGGGAGGCCTTTGCCTAGCTGTGTGACACATTAGGCTAAATAAGATAAGAGGAAAAATATTTGCAGGGCTTGGGACTATAGGTGGTTCAAGCAGTCAAGAGATCTATTATCCAAGTTTTTTTTTGTCTTTAGCTTTTTTGAAATAAAATGAAGTTGATATAAAATATTTTGAAGTTTTAAACTACAGAATAATCTAATTAAACATGATTTTATTAACTAATGAAAAGAAAATATAAGTAGGACACTACACTATATTAACCAAGTTTTGTCTTCGGAGTGGCGAAGGTACGTTTTCTGTACTTTTGCTTTCGTGCAAGCTGAAGTTGATGTAGCTGGTTATAGACCTCATTCCAGATATCACTTTGCTCCTCTTCAGGAATAGTTTTCCTAAAAATAAGTAATTACTTAAATAAGTGAAAGAGGTAAAATGCATTTTTAAACCTGACAAAAAAGAGGGGTGTTATAAGATTGACTTGTGTATCTGTGTGTCTGTCTGTGGCATCGTAGCTCCCAAAACGAATGGATCGATTTCGATGTAGTTTCTTTTGTTTGAAAGCTGGTGTAATCAAGATCGTTCTTAGCTATATTTGATCAAAATTCGTACAGCCAATTAAAAGTTATAAGTTTAAGATAAGCAAACCGAATGTCAGGGGTAGTAAAAAAAATTTAGAGTTATTCAAATCACAGATATCAGATGAGAGAGAACAATGAATTTAACAGTGATTTCTATTAAAACAAGTCAGTAAAGGAATGCCACATGAGCTGTGAATTGTGGGCAAAGTTACCTATATTGTTTCATCAAGTCATATTTCTCCCAAGGTGTTTTTCGGAGTTCCCTCCTGACTCTGTCCTTTTCCCTTAGGTACTCTTCAATGTTAGAGATACCCTTTAGGTCTTGCCTTTCCCATCTTTCTAGCCATGGCCTCGGTTTCAATTTCACCTAAAGCAGAAAGATATTCAAATACTGGATAAATGTACATCATTTAATGATAAACAAAAAACAGACTAGCCACATCATTAAGTTAGGCCCCAGAGTTGCATTTACTGTCTCAGAAAAATAACAAATAATAAACACTACACACTCAAAGGCTCACACTAAGGTTGTGTCACTGGACTTATTACTTCGAAAGTTAAATTTAATGGATATTCAAACTAAATGTTTATGTTACTCATGGGAATTTAGCCAGTAAAATTACTAATATATTTTTTATACAAATCTTGCTGTAACAATAAGTGGTCTCCTGTGCGTGGTTTTTCGAAACAGAGGTGTGACTATTCATAATATACTATGTTTTTGTTTTCTGAGGCCTACGGAAAACATGTTATTGTTTTCTTCTTTCGAAGAAACATGCACAGCAGACACGCCTATACAAATACAGCAAAAAAGAAATAGAGAAATCGATCAAGACATTCTCAAGTGCTACATGTGGCAATTGTTTTATTTATATTGATTTATGAAAAATTCTGAATACCTGAATAGGATTTACAGGGACAAGAGTGCCTTCTGGAAGTATCTCAGGATCCATGTCTATTGGAAAGGTACTGTACTCTGGCAAGGCATCTCTCAAATAAAATAGCTTTTCATCAAGCCTCTTCTCCAACCGCAACACCTGGATTCTTTGTATTGTCGGGTCATACAGATCATAACGTACCTGAAAATAAATTAAAAAATGTTGTGCAACCTACTAATCATACTGTTGTTTGCTGACTGATACTTATGTTGATTACATAACCCTTTATGTATGAGGAAAGAAAACAATATGGACAAAATGCAAATTCAGGTTCTTTAGTGTAAGGGTTACCTGTACCCACAATAGCAAAGCATTTCATAACTATTTTTAACAGGAATATATGACCAATAAACTAAATTCATACAGGTATGTATATACTGACAATTTATTCATAATTACCTCCACTCCTTGGTGATCAATAACATTTCTAAGGGTAAATTCAGCTTTCAAGCCGCAACCTTTACGCTCAATGCAAATTCCAACAAACTTGTTTATTTTTCCTTGAGCATGTGGATCAGAAACGGTCACTGCCAAGATTGAGCCTGTGGACACATCAAACAATACAGCATACCAGAGATAAATTAAGAATAAAAACTTCTTGGATTTCATAAGATAAGCAAGGGAAATAATGTTAGGTACCTACTTACCAACATAAAACTCAGGGATATCAATTTGGTTTCTTCTTTTCAACATATCTGCTCTTTCCAACTTTTCTCGTAAACTATTTCTCCAATCAGGGTTCGGGTCGGGAAGGAACTCTGGGTATACATGTCTAAACTCAAGAGCAGGGTTGCTGGGTCTACGCCCAGGTGGCCTCTTTTTGTCTTCAGCTATGTCGGTAGTCGCCACTGGCATTTCCACCTTCTCAGGCAAATTTGAAAAAACTCGACGATCTAAACAGATACGATATTATGATTATGAATAACAGCATTATTTAGTTATTTATTTAGGATCTCCAAATTTGAAGATCAAATTACACTACAATCAAATTACACTACTAACCTCTTCTCATAAACCATTTCGCTGCTCCAACTAACTCCACTGTGGTCTTTCTAATAGCCAAAGCCATTTTATCTATCCGGCAAAGAAACTTATGTAATTAACAATAGATTCAGCGTAAATTATTGAAAAATAATTAAACAAAAACATTAATTATTTAACCTCCAAATCAATTTTTTTTTCGTACATAGTTTTTTTTTTTTTTTTTTGTTAAATTTATCCCTTTCGGGAAAGGCAAAGGAAACTATGTCCATACAGCCATGTCTTCAGTGAAAAATCTTCTTTCTTTAACTTAACCTAAGCCCTAAGCTCCTCGTGTTCTGCGTAAAACCGGATAGCGTCTGTTTTACGAAAACTGGCGGCGAGAAGCACAACCGCGAGGAACTTTGTCGGTACCAAACGGAGCAGAAACACTGTTATCACTTGAATTTTTCATCACTACACGATTTTTAGTCAATTTACTGCATAATACACTATCACTATTACACATTAAACAACTTTTTCACGCAGAAAACGAAAATTCAATTGACAAAGCAACCGCTCACGCCGAGTTCCCGCCAAAGACCTCTTTCGTACATAGGTACATCGCATCGCTACAAAGATGGATGAGGCAAAGGCTTGGCAAAGGAAAGGACGTACCGGGCTGTCTTTTTGACAGTGATAGGGAACCATACAGCCATGTCTTTTGAGTATTGTTTTTCCTATCATTTTTTATAGGTTCTGTTTGGTTTACTTTTTAACTCGAAACGGAGAAGATTTATTTTGACTTAAGAATTAAACAATGCATATGATTATTGTAATAACATCAAAGTTCTAAATCGTTCCAAAACAAGAAACTGTCTTCATAAATCCAAAAGTATTAGTCAGTTAGACAAATCGATTCGATTCGTCATTGTTTGCTTTGATTGTTTGAAACGTAGGTAGTGATTCTATCAAAGACTATTCTATCCTCTTTGGATTGTTTGTGGTACATGTGTTGTGTTGTGACCTCATTATTTTGGTGCTAAAAACACTATTTATATCCGTAGTATCTTCTAAGTAGTCAGTGTTTATACCAAAGATTTATACAGTCTCAAAACATTGAAACTTTAGTCTAAAGGGTACAATGTCTTCGATTATGCAAAAATGTAATGACGATAACATTCCGTTAGCAGATGATGATCCTCAAGTGATTATAACTGACGATTTAGAAAACCATCATTTGGATCATGGTCGTTCAATGGACTCTTTACCAAGTTCTTACACTGGTGGTTCGTCAAGCCCGGGACTAAATGGTCCTCCAAGCTTTGAGCCTGATTCTGGTATCGATGAACAAGAGGAGAAAGCGCGACTCATATCACAAGTGTTAGAATTGCAGAACACTTTGGATGGTAAGTTTTTGTTCTAACTTCACTATTGTTCATTTATGTTCTTTTCTCTATTGTTTAATATTGTTTCAAAATGTCTTTTAAATACGAAACAGGATGACAAATCTATATATATATGTATATAAAAATGAACCCCTATTTCTTCTGGTCATGCTATAACTTAAGAACGACTTGACCGATTTGGATGATTCTTTTTTGTTGTGTTCCTGTTCCTGTCATGACCAGGTTTTTTTTTAAATAATAATCTTTCGGGACAATTCCCACAGAAACAAAGCCATGGGCGGACAGCTAGTTATTTATAAAAACAACCCTAGTGGCTAGTTCATTTTATGAACTATTTAATGGGCATCAGCTGTTTGTTGGTTTTGGTTACACGCATGCCTCTCAAAGCTCCGAGGCTTAATTACCCTAATTGACTTAATTTTCTGAAGAAAAACACATATAATAAAATATCTACATCTAACTTTATACAAATTATTTAAGTACTAGGATTTATTTCAAAGTTGTCAAAACTTGTATGAAACAATTAATATTTTGTTTTCAGATTTGTCTCAAAGAGTGGACTCTGTGAAAGAAGAAAACTTAAAGCTGCGTTCAGAAAATCAGGTTCTTGGGCAGTATATTGAAAATCTTATGTCAGCATCTTCAGTATTTCAATCAACCTCACCCAATGTTCACAAAAAGTAACAATTTATGTAATGTACACATGGTAGCACATCAGGTTATACATGTTGATCTAGACATCGCCCTTATCACAGTCATAATAGCGCCAGCTTTCATACTGTAAATGGGTAACCTGACATGTGGCCCTTTGTACTTGCAATTTAGTGAGACAATTCTGCACTGATTTGTATCATATTTACTAGCTTTTAGCTTGCAATTTTTTTCTAAAGAGTGAAGTAATGTTAACCGTTCCAACTAAGGATAGCTAATTTATCACCTAACTTTATTGAATTATATCTTGCATTGTTTAAATATCTTATACTTATTAATAATGTCAGTGTGCTGTTAGTTATAATTATTATTGCACTGATTGCAGTATCACCAGAGGCTTTAGTATCTTTAACTTTAGTATAGCGTACAAGAGTTCCCACAGTTGTGCCTCAAATATTAGTAATAAGCATCAAACATTCAATCATAAAATAATAATTTACCTAGTAAATTGTGAAACTAGTTGCCTTTGTTACTACTAAGAATATTGGGGATTTTGCAAAGAAATTTGGCAAAATACAAAACACAGAATTGTAATCACTTTTTTTATAATTTGACAAATTAAGTAAAGACATCGAAAAATAGACAATAAAGCAAAAAGGCATATAAAAGAAAACTTGATCAAAAAAGTTCTGTCGCCAACAAAGACAAAATATGATTGTAATAGGTCTTTACCTAAGAATTTTCACTTTCGAGCGTTTTTTCGAAATTGCCATTTTTCATACAATATTTTTGGAAAACTTAATTTTCCATACTAACGTTTTTGGATTTTTCTCGTGAATGCGAAATCCAAATTTAGCAAAATTTTGTGGAAAGGTTTGGACAACATTAAGTTAATTTTCATCATACTTACTTTATTGAAAGTTGTAACTGTAACAACGGTACAGCAAAAATAAGCAATGAAACGGGCAACGGATGAAACAAGCTATATTTGAGCTTCTTTTTCAGCAAATAAATCTAAAGTAAATATGTATTAATTTGACTCAATATCTCCGTTATATGGCCAATTGTTTATATAAAAAACAATTTGAGTAATAGCTGTTCAATAAAATAAATTATGAATAAAATAAAGCTTTGGAAAAAATCGGCAATTTCATAGGTAAAGACCTATTATTATATTCCAAAAAAATTATGACAGTAGTAGTAAAATTGTATCATAAGATTCATAAGTGACTATCAAGATGAATGGATTGTCTTAATGTAGGTATTTATTATTATTATTTATTCAAAATACAATTGTGACATTGTATGTGAAATATTATACATATTAAGTACCTAAATAAAAAATTGATTTACACTTTTAAATACCTAAGGCAGAAATCCACACTATACATTTATTAAACACTATACACTATTCAATCTAATTTGAACCATATTGAAACTTGGGTGGATTCATAATTGAGGGAACAGACTGTTATACAGAGTGGTCCAAATAGTGACATTCAAAATTTTTTTTTATATTCCTCATCCCTGGGTGAATCCGAAAATACCCCATGTACTATGTTCCGCGATTTTTTGTAGTTTAGAAGTTATGATTTCATGAAAGCGTTTTTTCGAATTTTCTCCCAGGGCTACTTAAAAAAATCATAACTTCTTTAAAAGTAATAATTTTCAAAAATTTTTGGTTGCAGCATGGTCATCTTGTGTCACCCATTCATGTGATAAATAAATCATGCCACAGTATTCATTACAAGTTATCAAAAAAACGGTCGAAACTGAAAATTTCTGGTTTGCGATGAACGTAGGATAATTTTCAAAAATCTCGTAAAAATACTAAATGGCTGTTTCATAAGTTCAAACTCATTTTAAAACTTCAGTGATTTCTTAGCTTATTAAATACTAAAAAATGTGTTACTGATCGATATTATTTTAATGCTTTTAAGACCAATCTTTTTTAAATATTTAATAAGCTAAGAAATCACCAAAGTTTTTAAAATGAGTTTGAACTTTTTTTTTTGTTTTTAGCCCATATACGTCCCCACCGAAGGGCACGGGCCTCCCTTCGAAACACGACGGGTATTTAGGCCATAGTCCACCACGCTGGCCCAATGTGGGTTGGTGGACCACTCGTCTTTAGAAATTTTTCTTGGACGGGCGGGTTTTATCACGATGTTTTCCTTCACCGTTGAGCAAGTGATAATTAGAAATCCGTACATAAATCCGAAAAGACGAATTTAGTGGTACAGGCCCGCACCAGGATTTGAACCCACGACCTTCGGATTATAAGTCTGGCTCATTACCAACTGGGCTATCACCGCTCCTTAAATTGCCGTTTTATAAGTTCGAATTTATGAAACGGCAATTTAGTATTTTTAAGACATTTTTGAAATTTATCCAAAAATTTTCACTTTCGACCGTTTTTTTGATAACTTTTAATGAAGACTGTGACATGGTTTATTTATCACATGAAAGGATGACACAAGGTGACCATGCTACAACCAAAATTTTTTGAAAATTGTTACTATTAAAGAAGTTATGATTTTTTAAAGTAGCGCTGGGAGAAAATTCTAAAAAACGCTTTCAAAAAATCATAACTTCTAAACTACAAAAAATCGCGGAACATACATGGGGTATTTTCGGATTCACCCGGGGGTGAGGAATCTAAAAAAACTGTAGTTGGCGAAAATTGAGAGGATCCATTCGCCTTGATAGTTTCTGTCTTATTAATGTGTTCAGTTTTTTTTTTTACTTGAAATAAGTCTGATCTGAAAAAAAGCTTTATTTTAACTGTGAGCAATAGTTGTTGGTTATGAAGTATTTTTAAAATGTTTCATTAAAAACATACATATAAATGTTATGGTTAATGAAAGGGTAAAAGTTGACATTCCAATACATTCAGTTTGTTCTATATACCAATACAGTTGCATTTTCAATGTAATAGGTACTCTCTTGTTCGGCTGTTTTCTTACATTTACTAGGATATGGGGAAGGTAATCAGCTCTTTCCTTATCCAGCTCTTTGTGTTAGAATGCTATGCACTTTAATATTTTTTTTAGGCTCTTGATTAAAATACTGGGTCGGTCCCACTATTCCCATTACCCATTGCAGTGATAACCCACAATAACCATTAATTTCGAATTGGAAATAGTGGAAATAATGGGAATTACTTTTCATACAATCGTGTCCCAGAATAACCATTTGCGGCGTTTATTAAACGCATCATGGCTGGCCAATACGCATGGCGTCCTTCACACAAGGCGTCGTCGCAGCGAACTTTTCGAACCCATTTCGCAAGCTAAAATAAATTTATTAATAAGATAATTTTAAAAAATAATATAAAGCACGCTAGCGCATTTAAAAAACATGGTTATTGTGAGAAAGCTAGTGCCACTATTACCATTAATGGTGATTCTCAATGGGAATAGCGGGACCGACCCAAAATACTTAATAAAACCCGCTCATAACTCTAGATGATTTTTAATCCTCATAAACTCCTAATTCTACCTAATATTTACGCACTACACAAAAATAAAACCGAATTTTTTAACCAATTCGTCCTAGGCCATTATCGACCCTTATTTCGGCACTGACCAGGTCTCCGATATTGATTTTAACTAGACAGAAAATCATTACTTAATTTTCACCGAAGCAGACAATTTGTACCCCTCTCGGTAATGAGCTATAAGGATTTTTTGCCCCATTAAATCTGATACTTGGCAAGGAGTATATAACTGATACTTGGCGTTTGAATTTGACAATTTAAGTACCTACTGATTTTGTATCTAGTTAAAATCAAGATTTGAGACCTGGGCAGTGCCGAAATAAGGGACGCAGGCCATTACTAGTTTGTTCTGAGCCATTTAGGATTAAATTAGTTTATCCTCGATTTTAGGTTAAAGATTGGCCTAAAATCGGATTTGGCTGCTAAGAGATTTCATATTTTATCCTGTATCTAAACATTTTCTGGTAAGTAATAAAATAACTTTATAATAAAATTTTTGGGTATTTTTGAGTTCCAAAAGTTGGGGTAAAAAAAATTACAACATCGTTGCATAAGTGTTTAGATAAAATTTATATGGGACCACCTGATAAATCTAGTCTTTCAAACAAAAACAAAATTGAAAATCGGCCGACAATTAGCAGAGTTATCGTTATTGTGTTACAGATCATTTTTAGTTTCCTCAATAATTTTTCAGTCAGAATTACTGTTTAGGATCTATAACGATTAAAAGTTGGTTAGTAACAATTCTCACTTAGAGGGTTTTAGACAGAACTGAAATTAATACGGTTAGGCCTTTTTTGAGATATTTTCATGAATTACTTTATGCTTAAATATTCGTAAAAATGATAATCCAAAGTAAAAAAAAATACCGTCAAAATTATTCTCAAAATTTCAGTAAAAAATTCATAACTCGAAAACTATAAAAAATCGCGGAACATACATGGGGGTGTTTCGGATGCTCCTATTTTTTGGGACATCCTGTATGTATAAATTCTAACTTTCTAAATGCGATTACTCAAAGGCGATTACACTTGCCTGAATAAGGGCGACCTAGGGCTCTATTTTTGAATCACTCGCCTCGTTTCGAGCGATATCTTTTATTGATTTGCGCGGATTCTTTTGATTTCCGAACTTTTTGATCACTGCACTTCAGCGAAAGGGTCTTAGCACTCATGGAATTTAGTAGTTAAAAAATCAATAGCATCGACGCAAATCAACGAAAGATATCGCTCGAATTAACGTGAGCACCAATGTGAGCACATGTCTGGAAGAGTTTATATGTGCGTATAATACGTTTGTCAGGATTACGTCACTGATGACGTCACAAAAGCGGCCATCTTGCGATAGTAATGACTTCGTTTCTGAGCGCGCCGGTACTGTGAGCGTGTTGTCAAACGTGACGTTAACTAACGAGAAATCTAATCCTAAATTTGTTTGTCAAGTTATGGGAATATTGTAGAAATGTAGCTGCAGGAGGTCCACCGGAACCAGCAAAATCTTGTAAGTGGTCTATGAGAAAAAAAAGTTTGGGAACCTCTGGTCTAAGAGGTAGACGCATAAGAATAAATAATTATTTATATTATAAATAATTATTTATTCTTATGGTAGACATCATCAGTATCTCTAATTAGTCTGTGGACGTGAGCAGAATTCGGAGGTCCTTCTATTATTTTTAACATATTTTGTATACTACACCCGTTTTTTACAAATAAACTATTTTGATTTTGATCATCTACATTTCAACAAGGGCTGTAACCTTGTAACTAAAATCCTTCTGAGAATCATGTTACTTCCATTCATCTCAAATGAACCGTATTGAAACGATATTTGAAATGCAGTGAGCGTAGAGTTAGCGTACACCAGTCTGAATTTTAGGTTTTTGGATATGCCAATGTTTAGTGTATAATTTTTATCTTAATTGCTGTAAAAACGAAATAAATTCTTCCCCTTTAGTTTAGGAGATTAAGACTATGATATGTGTGTACGCCAGCTCGACGTCAAGCTGGATGGCCGTATTCGAAAACGGCTAATACTACAGCACAGGAAGTTATACCAAAAAACTGCATAAATTCTGCCACTGCTGTGCAAAATTTAAGATAAGATAAGATAAATCTTTATTCATAAAGATCAACTAACGGAGATATGAAACAAAACAATGTTCTTGAGCGCCTTTCGAGCCAGCATCAAGCTAGCGTGCACATAATAGTGCTCATAGTAGGAAGCCTTTTCTGGTTATATTTGCTATGTAGATAAATTCCGCGTCATATTCTGAATTCTGAATATGTATGAGCTTCTCAAAATTTGCAGTGGAAAACTATAAAATAACTAGGTAAAGTTCTAGGAACTAAATTGTCTTATAGTACAGTACAGCCACGCATATAAATGAATTAAGAATTTTATTATTATTACTATTAGTGATGATGTAGTAGGTAGTGTGGCCACTGTGTGGTACTTTTAATTGAGATTCTTTATAAAGTTCAAGTTGTGAGATGGTTTTCAATCGTAGTATAATTATACTATTTGTACCATTATTTCATAAAGTGTAATAAGTAGTATTGTAATGCCTGTATACTACGCGAAAATACCAAACTTTTTAACGACCAGTGGAAGGGTAGTTTTAATGTAGGTACTTATTTTTTAGTATTTCCTGTTTTTCTGACAAAGTATTAGGAGTTGTTATGTATTTTATCTATGAGTGTGAGTGAGATGACGATTACTTATACGCACTTTCTTGTGTATGCTCACACAATGGGAGGTATTAAAAAAAAAGTTCCCCAGAGCTCTCTAGATGGCGCTGAACTGACTCCGTTACTAGGTGCCAAAGCCAAAAGGCTTGGAGAAAAACATTGCGTCAAATCGTCAACTGTTCGTTTGCTTTGGCTTTCCGAATATATCATCCTAGTTTTCTTGCGCTTTGTTATAATTCTTTTTGTTCGTTGTTTTCGTTGAGTTTTTGTTAAGTTTTGATTTCGTTGTTATTATTGTTTGGTGCTGATAAAACCCGCCGGCGGTTTCTCTTGGTTTATGCTCAATGCAAACACATTTTAGTTGTTATCTGCGGCATAATTGACATGCATCAAAATAAAACCATTAAACTGAAGGAAGTGTCACTTCCAGCCTGCAGACATTCCATCAGCCAATAAAGCTGCACACTGGAGAGCCCGTAAAGGCCGAAGACCTTGCACTAAAGTTTAAAAATGTAAAGTACTTACTCAGAAATGGTATCTTTTGATCCATGACCAATAGTTGAGACTCCAGAAGAATTCACAAAATCTTTTAAAAATGCAGTAGCGAACTTCTGTGGCCAGAGTAACCAATGTAACGTCATGCCAATAGCACAGATAATCAAACCAGCTGATAAGCAAAGCTTATATGCAGATCATGATTATCTCCAACTGACACAAGAACAAGAATTTTTAAAACAAATAAATTTAACTGAGGAGGAAAGACATGCCCTTGAAGAAAAGACAAGAATGAACCAAAAATTATGGAAGAAGGAGCGACTAACACGGATCCATAGCTTCCACTTTGGCAAGATTTGCAAAGCAATCAGCGGTGAAAAAAAAATTGCAGCTTCTCTTGTTAAAAATTCAGATTTGTCAACCCCATCCATCAAACGTGGGATTTTAAGTTTGAAGATGAGGCTGTGCGTGAATTTGAAGCAAACACGCAAATGCTGACAGAGAGGTGTGGCATTGTTGTGCACAGTGAATTCCAATTTTTGGCTAGCACTCCAGACCGGCTAGTAGGCTCTGACAGTGTACTCGAGGTCAAATGCCCATATACCGCAAAAGAAAAGAACATATTATCTCCAGAAACAGTGCCATATTTGTACTTGTATGAAAAAGAAGGGTGTTTGAAACACAATTATTACTATCAAGTACAAGGCCAATTGCTGTGTACTGGAAGGCAAATAGCCTACTTTTGTGTGTACACAATCACAGATTTTAAAATAATTATAATTAGGAGAGACGATAGTTTTATAAGAACAATGTTGCAAAAACTGAGAAACTTTTACTATTCACATTTTGAAAATGTTCTTTTACAAAGATATTTGTATAATAAAAAATGAAAAACATTTCTGCCAGCTTATGCATTTTTATTCACAATACCTGAACGGAAATTAACTAACGTTGCACAAATAAATACAATGTCACTGGACAACATTGTTTCGGTCTGATTTTGTTGGATTAGCTAAACCATTTATGTAAAGCAAAAATTAATATCTTCCCTAAAAGTATCTACATACTTTTATATATAATGTAAAGTTGCAAAATAAGTTGCTTAAATAGAGAGTCCTTTGTTCTCACCTTAGGACCCCCACACTCTGCGTATCAGCTTGTTACGAATGGACGTATAGTGCTTCATAGTCTCAGAGAATTAAAAATTATTTTATTAATATCCTAATTAAGTATTTCATTTAGCCCCAACCTCCTATAGATTTAAGGGTTGAGACAGTATTTTATAACTTTTCAATAAGCCAATTATTCTTTCCACATGAACCCTTTTGCTCGCTACTTTCCGGTTTGATAAAAGTGTTTGTGGACCAATTTGATTTCCTTTCTTAAAAAATGATGGCATATTAACCTTAACACCATATAGCATGAAAATATCTTGGACATTTAGGCCTTTATCTACCATAATTTCATCATTGTAGTCAAATTTGCCGACTATTAAACTTCTCTCTATGATTTGCCTGTCAGTGGCCGATCCACCATAACATGGCGACACGTAGTTTATCATGCCACTGGGAGTAATCCCAACAAGAAACTTTATAGTATTTCTATTTTTATACATAGAGAATGTTACTTGTTAAGCAAAGGGAAGTTTTGGCTTTTTTACTGGGCATTCTGTTGCATCTATAACAACACGTGTTGATGGAAACTTATCATAAAAGTCTAAACGCATATAAGCTCTGACACTTTCTTTATCAATCCAGAGATCTAAATTTTTCCATTGAAGTGACATAAATCTTATCCAAGTGATGAAAATATTATACACCTGTTTTACTGTGATACCAAATATCATTGCTATTTCTTCAAAGGGTTTATGTCTTCGCAGGATTAAAACAGTTATAAAAAATTGATCTAAAGCATCAACTTTCTTAGGAGGCTTGTCATAAAAATAATTTAATTTATTTACACATTGCCCTAAGGTTTGGAAAACAAACAAGTTTTTTGAAATTCTCAAGGCCTGTGTAAAAATGAATCGCTTCATCATTATTCTTGAAATAATAAATGCTCTGTGTGCCTTTATCAGGTGTTTGAGTTGAAATTTCATGTTTTTCAGGAATAATGCTAACATCCTGGGTTTGGACATATTTCTCATGGTGGTCCCTGTTATCCAAACTTTCTTGACAAATCATCTCTTCATTTTGAGCAATCTCTAAGTTTTCTGCAATATACTCTCCCATTTTTATTTCATTACTGCTAAAATATTCTAAAGACGGTTGCCTGTACTGAGCATCAGACTCGGTGTCTTCAATGCCACATTTTAAAGGATCCTCACTTGACTCACAAGGCATGATATTGAAATAAATTTGCTCTTCTACAAATAATATTGGAGGAGCTGAAAAAAAATAAAAGAAAACATGTAACATACATATAGTTATAAATTTTTTTCATAATTTGGTGCGGTAGGTATTGTATGTATAAAGATATTTACTGCGTGCATATGTCTTTTGAAGTTGAGAGCAGTTGAAAGCTAGTGACTCTGGATGTTCAGCAGGTTCTGGAGCACTGAATGATGATGTATCTTGATCTTTGGATGTTATGGGAGGTTGAGATGTGTTTTTCCATGGAAATATAGATGGAATTGCAGTTTTCTTTAATATTTTTGATGCAACACCTAAAAATAGACAAATTTATCATATAATCATATAGGTAATCTGAGATAGATTATACGTAATATTTACTGAAGTTTGAACATAAAAAATACCTACAAATCTTACTAAACATTGATGAACTTACTTGGTTGTAACACGGATAATGGTGTTCTTACAAAATCATTGGGTTTAAAGTGTGCTGAGCATATGTGAGAATGTTTTTTTATGGTCAGTCCACGCTTAAAATGTCCGATAGCTTGCACCCATTGCGCCTTACGACTTTCATCTTTAGGAAAAAGATGTGTGCCTTCATTTCTGCACAAATCCACGAGACAAAGACTTCTCTTCTTTTTCTTTGGAGACATTTTCTTTCTTTTTCCTGTATAGTTGTAGTTATTTTTCAGTGTAATTCTCTTTGTTTTCCACAGGCCACAGATGATGAGATGATTGATCGTGTCATATATATACTTATGTCATGTGATTTGACAATAACGTTTCGTTTTATGATCTCAAAATTACGTTCAAGTGAATTATAATCGAAAAATAATGTAACGTTCCGTTCCTTGCAGTAACGTACCTAGTTTAGCGCCATCTATCCGGCGACTAGGGAACATTTTAAAAAAATAAAAAGAAAATCCCTCATTATCTTGAATAAATATGCTAAAATAAGGTAAAACAAGCAGTAAGTAATTTTTGTATATCGCCGTTTCTATTTTACTTTAACTTGATAAAATAGACTAGAAACAGAAACAAAGGATACTATTGTGGTTATTTTTTATTATTTCAATTGTTTCTTTATGCAATAAAACAATATTTAGTTTGAATTTACTTATAAGTCCAAATGTAGTATTATTTTTTGTCTAGTAGTATAATTTTGATCTCCAACTAGGACTGTATACTGTATCTCTGTCCTAGATTATATATACGAGTACTTAGTCCTAGATGTCCAAATTGTCCAAGTAGTGTAATTCTCTGACGGACTGACTGAATCCAACCCTGCAAGCAAGCAAGAACAGTGTTGCCAATTTGCTAAATGTTTTCTTAATTACCATATAGCATATTTACATATGAAAAGTAAACATGCTGTTTTAACCCTCGGCATACCAGGTGAAAATGTGTAACATGCCATACAAGGTGGGGTGTGACATACCCTAACAAAATGGTCGCTGTAATCAGATAGGAATAGGGGTACTGAATTATTATTGCATATTTTTGAAATTGAACATAACCTTAGTAGCACTATATAAAAAAAAATGAAATAGATTAAATGGTTTGTTGAAAAAGGGTAGCGAAAATGCTATCTTCTGACTACTAATTTAGACTTGAAATTACCCTAAGAATTGATAATTACCAATGTTTGTTATTAAACTGACTAAATTTAAAAAAATTGAACAACGATGATACATCTTTAAAGAGCATCGAACCTCTGTGGCATGCCTAAAGTTGCAAGTACATACAAGTACATAAAAAGTCGCGTTTTTAATGTACACGTATGAAACATATGCCAATCGACAGAGAAAATAATTACAAACAACAAATACTGATTGACAAAATGTCGTAAGTGATATACTTTCTGAGTAATTTCAGTTTGAAAATGTAAAATATAATTAAAAGAAAATCATCATTTAAACTGATTTCAAAGTCCATTGTCATCATTCTAAAGCATCCCGCGCCACTACTAGCATTAAATTGGATTCCTAGCATTAAATTGGATTATAATAGTAAATGCAAAAAAAAATGTAAATATGTTTTTGGTGAAATCCACATCAATCAAAATCCAAAATCTACTCATTGATTACAACCCAATCCATCAAGAAAAATACAACGTTAATGCGGCGTGAAAGGTGCAGGGTGAAAGGAAGGGACCAACCATAAGGTTGTTATTTACCAGTCATTTTGACACTCACTGTCACCATAATCTTTATCAATAAAAAAACAACTCACACTCATTGGTGTGCTCTTGACTACAATCTTGCCCTAGACCTTCTACGGTTGGACGAGCTTACAGTCTAGTGTTAAAAATAAGGTTGAAAGTCACTACGTTAACTTAAATACAGAGACATTGCTCGACTGGAACCGCCCTCGTAGACCGCTTCCCGAGCCGCTGGTACGCCGCTTTTCGCGCCGCTCGTACGCCATTTCCCACGCCGCCGCACGCGGCCATCGAGAAGGTTCCGGGATCCGAACAAACATCACTTTATCATTTAGAGACTTTCCTCAGTTTGGTTAGGACACTGACTATTGATTTGGACTTCGTATCATGACAGCATAAGAACTAAGAAGTGGCTAGTACTTCAACATAATGAGTGGATAAATAAGTACTGATAAGTCCTCTTGCCCCCCCTGATCCACTACAGGATATCAAGACTAAATAATCCTTGTGGCCCCACTGGTGGAGGTAACCGGTGGGGATACCAGGCCGCAAGGGAATCACCTGATTGTCCGAAAGAAAGATGATTCCATGCTACGGAAGGCGCCGGCTTTAAGTGCCTAAGTATCTGCGATAGTAGTCGGTACATGAGCCACTGCGAAGGTCTTTAGCAGGTCAATAACTTCCACACCAGGGTTTATGAGGTTTACCGCGGAATATACGGTTGGCAATGTTGGCATACTCTTGGGCATAAGGGTGATGGTTTAGATATTCCTTACAAAGCTCATAACATCATATTTGTTATCGCGGACGGCGTACGATAGGGCGAGCAGTACTAATTCCGCAAAAGAAACACTGCGACCCTGGTGGGCCTAAGTTTCTTGACATATTGACATTTTTTTTGCATTTTATCCTATTAAACGAGAATACTTTTTTGCATTTAGTATTACAAGAATCCAATTTAATGCTAGTCATGGCGCGGGATGCTTTAAAATGTTGATAATGGACTTTAAATCAGTTTAAACGATGATTTTCTTTTAATTATATTTTACATTTTCAAACTGAAATTACTCAGAAAGTATATCACTTACGACATTTTGTCAATCAGTATTTGTTGTTTGTAATTATTTTATCTGTCGATTGGCATATGTTTCATACGTGTACATTAAAAACACGACTTTTTATGTACTTGTATGTACTTGCAACTTTAGGCAAGCCAGGCTTCATACAAAAATTTTCGAACCCCTTTTTACTTCAATCTCGAGGTAGGAGTTCTTTAGTTCGCCATAATTGCATTTTGTATATGCTCAAATAACAACAACTCTAAACAAAAACGCATCTAGAGCCCTAAAAAACGCACGCACCACTAAACTAATGGTACTTGCCAGTGTAAGAACGTCGCAATTCCAGCTACTGAGAGCTTCAGATTCCGCGCACGAAAATTTTTGAAAGTATATCGATTTTTCACCGCCTGGGGTTTATTACACCCCACCTGGTATGCGGAGGGTTAAATAAACATAACATGAAATTTTTTTTTAGTTGAATAAAGTGTAACATGATACGAACAATCGCTTCTGTTCTGTTCTGAGACTTCTAGGGATTTCCTCTCCATGATTGTTAATTTTTATTATGAGTGGCATCTCAAGTAGTCAAGCCTTACATTGTGGAAATTTCCAAAGAGTTCAGAGTGGATACATCTAGAATAGAAAGACATATCTCAATGGGTAAACATAGTACACATTGAATGGAAATGCACTTCTTCCATCGTAAACTTCTGAAACGAAATGCCGATTTGTCTCAGTTCGCAATATCCCTGCTGTCATTGTCTCATTCGATTGCGGAGATTGAACGCGTTTTCAGTCAATTGAATTTAGTCAAGACTAAACTCTTGCTAAAATCAGATATTGTTTGGCAGTAAAAACACTAAATGCCATATTATATGTCAGATTTTGCTTGAAGAGAGTAGACAAGTATTGTTATTCATATGCCTTCCTGACGACGACGTACTGCGTAGTATAGGCATCAAAGAGACCTATGATTCAGACTCTCAGTCTTCTGCTTCTATGTCTACAGCTAACGTTGATGAAGATCAAAATATTGACTGTTTATTTGATAACTTGGAATAAGCAACTCTAAATCCTACACTTTTACTGTTGATTAAATTTGAAATTAGTTTGGCATTTTATTTTAGCATTTTTTCAAGTATTAGAAAATTAAATTTAAAAAGAGCAACCAACCTGAGTGGTATACCTAAACTTCAAGGTGATCACCTGAAGGAGCCCCACTATGGAAAAATCAAATGTTGGCGGCCACTGATGAAACTTGCGGAAATCGATAGAGAAAAATATTACAAAACGAAAGTGTTGATTGAAAAAATGTCGAAAGATGTATACTTTCGGAGATATAGAGCTTTGAAAATGAAAAAAATATGAACTAACAAAAATATAATTTGAATTCTTTACCTTCCCTACAGCATTAGATAACTTTATCCTACTTGTTTGAGCATGGAAAAGCATTTTTTTTACTTTTATTATCATGTTTAGGTAGGTACAGTCAAGAGCACACTAAGCTTTACACTTTAAATCTCAGCCTATATTAGATATTTGAGAATGAAAAAGTATTTTAAAAGTAATAACGTGTTTATTAGATAAGTAGGTACTGTAGAGGTTCTATTACCTCTACGTTTACCATCTTCTTTTAGAGCCTTTAGCCAATGATTCCAACTTCAAGTAATTCAGATCATTTGGCTTTTATATTTAATTGACGTATTACCTTCCGCGGCTTTGGCCGTGAAGGTCAGGTTTCGCTCCAAATAAATAACATAAACTAATTATCCGAGTTAACCTGCTATTTTCCACCTCGACCCGGTCACCGGCTCCCTCAGAGCTACGCCACAGTACCTACTAAATATATCGTAAGTCTAGTTACGCCCGGTCTTTTCAGTCAAGGTTAGAAATATCGTATGTCTAGGAAAAATATAAGTATTGCAACCAGACTACATTCACACATAAACCCAGGGCAATCGAGCAGCTGGAAGGCCAACATCCGACTTCCTCATGTTCTGCGGAAAATAATGATAAATGTTCTCGAAAGAGCCCGTCTTTGTGAGGCTGAAAAGTGTAGTCATTTAAGTGATGTAATGTTTAAAACCTAACTCAAAACTACCTCCATGGCTGTTATTTTTATTATCTCATAATAATTAAGATGAATTAAAAAAAATTAAGCCTATTGCAACCGCGTCGTGAGTTTTACACCACCCTTTAGTAGTATGATCTATTATTTAAGTCTAGAACACCTGTTTGTAAAATGATCCTGTATTTGATTACCTATTTTATTTATTTAGTTTAAATAATAAATTATATAAATCTAACGTAGTTTGATTGCAATACACCTACTTATATTATTCCTACATATGCGACATTCCTAATAATACCTACTAAGACTGAAAAGACCGGGCTTAGCTAAACATAAGATGTATTTAGTAGGTACTATAACGAGTGGGGTAGTCGGGAGGATAAGAAAGGGCAAAGAGAGAACGACTTTTAGTTATTTATTATAGGAAAGAACTATTCTAAAGTGAAGCTATAAGAAGACTGTGTCAAAATACCAGTATTGACCATCAAAAGGAAGCTAATTGTTTTTAATTACATAATACCTATCAAAAGGCTTTTCAAGTTAAGACGGATAACGACCTCTCTACAGTACCTACTTATCTAATAAACACAGTATTACTTTACAAATACTTTTTCATTCTCAAATATCTAATATATTATAAGATTTAAAGTGTCGAGCTTAGTGTGCTCTTGACTTTACCTACCTAAACATGATAATAAAAGTGAAAAAATGCTTTTCCATGCTCAAACAAGTACGATAGAATTATCTAATGCTGTAAGGAAAGTAAAGACTTCAAATTGTAGACTTCACAGTATACATCTTTCAACATTTTTTCAATCAACACTTTCGTTTTGTAATATTTTTCTCTATCGTATTGCTGAAAGTTTCATCAGTGGCCGCCAACATTTGATTTTTTCATAGTGGGGCTCCTTCGGGTGATCACCTTGAAGTTTAGGTATACCAGGCTTCATACAAATATGTTCGATGCTCTTTAGCAAATTTGGCATATTTTAAACAGCACTTTAGCATATTTCGAATCAGTCTCGTTGGCAACACTGAGCAAGAAAGAATAAAAAAAAAAATAGTTACCTCCTACCAGGCGGGAAGAGTGTACGTGTGAGATTTTTTAATCATTTTACACTATTTTCTGAAGTGTTTTTCTACCATGCCGAAAAAGCTAAAAGTTGTCGTTAAGTCATTATATTCTCACGAAATTCGCAAAGATGTTAGTCTAGCGGACCTGAAGTCCTTAAAATTGGAAGACGCTTGGCCATTCATCAGAGATGAAATAGAAATCGAAATCGGTAGCAGTCACTTGGTTTGCATCCCTCATATTACCGAAGCGGATATGTATAACGTGACTTCTTTATTCGTCCAGAATGAGAAGGAAACTAATGGGAAAATGTTTACTCCGCTTGGTGTCCTAAAAAATAACATTAACAAGGCTAAATCCAATCCTGAATACGTGAAATGGATGGAAGAGGGCGATTTTCAAGACCCTGACTTTAAATTTCCGCATGAGAGCGTAAAGGTGAGAATAGTGTCGCTGTTTCGTTCATAATAGCTTGAATTGCGTAATAGTTTCTAAGTCATCACAAATCGGCTATCACAATACTTGCATCAGACAGTTCTTCATGACTTTGGATTGCCCCTGTGTGGCTACGGTAGGGCTAAGGGCTATTGTAGGTTTGGGTTAGAGTTTGTTTATTATTTCTGAAAATTTCTAGTAGGTACGCTCGGTGGGGCTCTTTTACACCCATAGTAACCTTATCGGGTTGGTTGGGTTTGGTAACTAACAAACCTACAACTACAGTTTCTATGCAGGTTTTCTGGTCAGAGGGTCATGTTAGGGGCGGACTTGAAAACTATTAACTTTAGCAAAAAAGTCCAAAGAGGAAAAAGGTGTTATTTAGGTCATAGGTAGCCAATCTTATATATATAAAAGAAAGTCGTGTTTGTTACAACACTTATAACTCGAGAACGGCTGGACCAATTTCCATGGTTTTTGATTTGTTGTGTTTCTCTCCGTCCCGAATAGCAGAATAACTATTAAAAACATTGGAAAATTGACGGGGAAATTCCCACGGGAACGAAGTCCCGGGCGAAAAGCTAGTTCAATCATAAAAATCAGGTGTTGTCATAGATCAAAGAAATCAATCGAAATTTAAGTCTGCCTTGCACACCCTTTCCTATACTCCAACCCACAAATTTCTCATTCCTTATTAAGTTTTTTATGATGATATGTCGTGCATGTAGATTAACGCCATCTGTGTCTGGAATCAAATATACCCATACCACTAACATACAAGAAAAAATTGAAAGTTAACGATTTTATGGATAAGAATGTTATGATAGAATGAAGTTTATTTGTAAAGTTTAAATATTTTATAAATGCGTAATTCACAATATAACATGTTTTTACTAAATAGCTGATGCCCGCAACTTCGTTTGCGTGTTGTATTTTTAGGGTTCCATTCCCAAAGGGAAAAAACGGACCCTATTACCAAGGCTCCGCTGTCCATCCGTCCGACCGCCCGTATGACACCAGGCTGTATCTCATGAACCGTGATAGTTAGACAGTTGAAATTTTGGCAGATGATGTATTTCTTTGTGCCCTATAACAACAAATACTAAAAACCAGAATAAAATAAATATTTAAGGGGGCTCCCATACAAAAAACTTGATTTTTTTGGTTGTTTTTACAGATAAGTCTGTCCGAGGCTCTATCTCATGAATAGTGATAGTTACACAGTTCAAATTTTCACAGATGATGTATTTCGGTTGCTGCTATAACACATAATACTAAAAAGTAGAATAAATTAAATATTTTACAATGCAGTTGCTCGGAAATGGCCACGTAACATGTTATGTAATTTTGAAATGACAAAAAGATTTTAAAAAGATAAAAAATATTTGAACTAATGAGCAAATAACCCATTTTTCATATACCAAAATTCTTATCAAATGATGCATAAAAAATATGCAAAAGTGAATAAAATACTGACAAAAATATATGACGCAATAAAGAGTAGCTGATTTGATAATTCAGTGACCCTTTTGCCAAGTGAGAGTCGTAGACAGAGAAAAGGTATAGACTGCTGGATGTCTTCTTTTTCGTTCGCACAGATAAGGACATAACTATATCAATTGCACGTGAAAAAAAGAGACAATGCTGGGCATTTTTTGTCCCTTAGCGCTTGCCGGTTTTTTCAAGGCAAGCACTTTACTGTGCTGTAACCCGTACGAATTAACACAGTTAATTCGTACGGGTTATAGCACATTAAAACGCAGTACTACGGCCGACTACGGCAGTACTAATATTTTCTGTCCCTTTCGGTGGCACGCTCGGCCGCAGTCTATACCTTTTCTCTGTCTACGGTGAGAGTATTACCTGTTTCATAAAGCTTCATACTGGCTGTATAGAATGACAGCAAGAAGTTTTTTTATGCCTGACAAAATAATTATTTCTGACGAAATTCTTGATTTTCAGTGAAATAAAATAAAACAAATCTGATTTTTAACAAATAATTGAACTATTTAATAATTTCTGTAGGCGCAATTGGAATTTTATTTACTTAGCCTTTGCCTCATAATTGTGGAAAAATATTTTGCTCGCCATTGTTTTGCCAAAATCATTTTGGTGTTATAAAATATTAATTCCTTAATGTTTTGTGTTAGATTGTAAAATATAGTGCACATTGTTCAATTGTAACATGTTTTTAGTAAATATTAATTAGAAATACCATCTTTTAAGAACTTTGGATGTACAGTCAACAGCACATCAGGTTACCACAACTGGCAAATTTCCCCAATAGATAGTAAACTCTAATGCTTGGAGATAAAATTAAAAATCGATTGAAGAAATTTGACAGTTTTGGATAGCGTGATGTGCTGTTGTCCCTGTACCTATACGATGTAAGTTTTTGACAACACTTTTTTTAGTTTCGTTTCCTGGGCTACTGCATTGTAAAACGTTGAACAATTATGAGATAATGTGTAATTGGAGCCCTATAAAACACGAGTAAATACCTACGACTCTAGTATTGTTAATAACTATAAGGGGGCTCCCATACAACAAACGTGATTTTTTTGCCGTTTTTTATAGAGATAATGGTTTTCATAGAGTCCGACTCGCACTTGGCCGGTATTAAAGGTAATGGTACGGAACCCTTCGTGCGCGAGTCTGACTCGCACTTGCTCGTTTTATTTAATTAGACATAGTACGTTCATAAATACAGGAATTGGTAACTGCATAAATGTATGTTGGTACTCATTTTTAATTTTCGGTTACTAAAACACGCGCCAGAATATCTTTGCGCCAAAAAAAAATCTTCCTCTTTTGTAAATTTTCCCTCGACTTTTAAAAATGTTTTAAACTTCAGAAATAAAGTTCATGATGATTATTTTCTTGTTTCTACCTAAAAATATATAATTTTGCGATTGTTCGAAAGTAAAAGTAAAATAAACTGACTTTTTAATCCAAGAAACTTTGCGTGTGACTTGTTTATCAAACTCGTAAAAGCAGTTGCTGAGAAACCAATGATATTTGCTCATTTGAGGTCTATTACAAACGGCAAACTTCTAGTGCAATCAAGGCCGTATTTAATTTTGCGCATCGTGTATATTCCTGCACATTATAATTCGCTGGCTAAAAAACGCAGTACATTATGGTGTGTAGAATAGTAGTAGTGATTTAAATAGGTCAATATATATATATATATATATATATATATATATATATATATATATATATATATATATATTGTTACTGGACATATTTGTGTAGAATTAGAGCTTTATAGGTACTCGATTTTCAATGCATTTCCAATGTCATGCAATTAAAATCATCAATACCACGAGACCGTACATAATTATGTAGGCTTTTAACCATAACTGAACTGACCTATATACTTGTAGAGTCATGTCTATTAAAATCAATTGTGTGTATCTTCCTGTGTCCTTGATCTTCTTGCATATTAAATAGTTAAAGGTGCACATTATGATTATTTACAATAGAGTTCTTTGATTATTTTATTGTGGTCGCTTATATTTAATACCGGTAGTCTATTGCCGTTATAAAAGGATTCTGTACCTATTTCCTTTAAAGAGGCATCTGATAAAATTATGTTATTCATACTAAAGTGTCTGTTACTAGATAAACGAAGTGGTGTTAATGTACACATCCATGTAATCTTATCTGCTATATCCATACAGATAATTACGGCACATTACTGTCAATACAATGTAATGCAGAATTGAATGCTGCTTAATGCATTGTATTGGTAGTTTCTTACTTAACAATGTATCAGAGTCTATCACATTGGTGAAAGAAAAGTACCATTTTTTACGTTTGAAATGAGATACGTTGAAAATTCTTTGCTAGCATTCTCTGCTGCTATGTTATGTTATGTTTGTAGGGCGCTTTCCGTTTTTCCGTATTCTCTGCTGCTAATATGAGGCCTTATAGAAAACTAGTGGGTTATGGGAGTTACTTACCAATTATTTAAAACTTTATTCTCATACTTTACCTAATTATTCTTTATTATTTAACACAGATCACGTTGCAAGATGAGTCTATCAAGAACAAGGTGCGGGTGATCATGGTGAATTTCTCAAGATCCAGTGTTCCAAAGAACAAGAACTTCGTGAATAACATCTACCTTGACGTGGAAAACATCAAAGGTACTTACAGTGCAGCAGGCCAATTTAATTTTGATATGAACCTGGCATTAGGTACTTAACGTTTAACAAACTTACTATGAATTAAATTGATTTGCATTAAACCGTAATTGAAGATACGCGCATACTAGCGTGCCTACGAGATAGCACGACCAAAAACTAAACCACCGCATGATCGATCAACGACTTTCTGAAACTCATTTTATTCTATTTCAGATCTAAAAGGAAAGAAGTCCGTGTATATGATTACCAACGTCCTAATGGCGAAAACAATCGAGTTTCGTGTCACTCGCGGCACCTCTTCTAGAATCTTCCACCTTGGGAACGCCTCGCCTTTGGTCTTTGGTCTAGAAGAGTTCCTTATTGGCGATGACGGCAAACTTATCGCTAAGGTAA
Source organism: Aproaerema taeniolella (assembly GCA_949987775.1). Lineage (NCBI taxonomy): Eukaryota > Metazoa > Arthropoda > Insecta > Lepidoptera > Gelechiidae > Aproaerema > Aproaerema taeniolella. The sequence goes on along the minus strand of OX465242.1, from coordinate 11,298,439 downwards.
AATCTGTTTTCAGTAGTTTAGCCTCCATTTGAGTACGGAGGCCAGCGCATCGGGTTACTCCATTTTCATTGCAAAATCGTGCTTATCGTAATAACACAGAGTGCAGGCTTGTGGTAACCTAATGTGCGGCCCTCTGTACCTACTCAAAAACGCCGACAGGCTTATTGTAATTTAAATTTATTTTACTTTCCTTTGACCCGTAACTTGCTTGTGAATTGTCTACTTGTACGTTAGTTATAATAGCAAATTTTCAGTGAAGTGTCAATGCATGGGTTCCTTATTTTTTGGTATTGATATTGACCAAGAAAGAACGGGCGGGCACAGCAGTGTTACTCTGAAACAAGTTTTTTTTACAACAATTCTGCCATGTTACATCTACTTACCTACTTTGGGCAGAAAATACGCTCCTCATATTTTACACTTATTTTGTCATCTACATTAGGTACAATTTTGACATAATAACTATAATTTGGCCTCGCAAGTAATTTGCAAACCATGTACTTGTATAGTACTTCTATTTTTTTTAATGTCTCTCGGCAAACAGTGTCTGTCTCGAGAAGTACTTATTCGAAATAAGGAATTTGCCGAACCACTAAATGGAAGCACTGTAAACAGATGTTTCCGAGACGTTTATCCATATGTGAGTGGCTACGCAAAAGGGGACCTGAAGGGATTGGAAAGGGTTTTTTGTTTTTCATTAATTTTGTTTCTGAGGTCTTTCAGCTTTGTTTAGGTCTAATCAGAATATTTTTAAGTGCCATAGTTTTTTTTGTGGATTTTTTAGTGAGCGCGCTCGAGGCGAAACTCATATCAACTCGAAACTTTAAACGCGATTTACTCGAAATCAATTATTTTACCTTGAGGTCCCTTTTTGCACAACCACTCACATATCGAACTTATTTTACTTTCAAATTGTTTGCTGCTTCTTCTGACAAGTTTATCAAGCGCACCAATGTGGTTCTGTGTATAAATAAAATAGAAAACTAACAATCGTTAATCGTTGCATCGTGCACTGTAAAGTATGAAAATGCAAGTTGATTTGTCCGTTTACAAATGGCGCCGTCACTTTAAAAAGTGTCGTAATGGGGCCAGCGATGCTATGCAGCTGGTGCTAAATGCATTATTACTAGTAACGCCCTTTGCAATCTGCCTCGGTAGTCTAATATCACTTTAAATTACGATAAGTCACACCATGAAAAATTACAAATCGACTCCAGTTACGGCAATTATTTTTTCTATAATAATTACGCATTGTGTACGTAAGTGTTCAAGTTGTTTGAAGTGTGAATACATATTTTTTTAAGCGACATTGATGTGAAACAACAACACGTACTCTTCACAGCTGTGCGATACATTGATACCCGATGCGATGACTTACATTCAAACGGCCGGTTTGGTTGAGTGGTAGTAGTGCTGCCTCTTGATCGACAGGTCCTCGGTGTGATTCCCAGTCGGGGCAATATTGTGCAATTATTAGAAGGAGTTTTATTTATACGGGATCTTTAACATGGAATATCTCGAAACCTGTACGCTTTAGGACTATAAGAGTATGTTAAAACAGGTTCAAACCCCGTTCATACATCTAACGGCTGCTTTGACTGGTGGCGTCACCGCCATCTGAATTTTCAGTTGCAAGGTAGCTTGCCACTTAACTTTCGGTTGGCGATGGCGCTGCTGGTTGGGGTGGCTGTCAGCAAATATATGAAAATTAATTAGTTCTCAATTTCGCCACCTGAACAGATAATATGGCCTCCATTTCATCGACACACAATGAAGTTACAGAATCGGGGCCCGGTTTAGTGAGTTATAATATCGATTCTCGGTCGGTAAACAGCAACGACCTTACTTACAATAAATAAATTATATACACTGCGTGTAACATGCGCAAAGACTGTTTTTCATAGGTTTTGTTCTATCTACGCGATGTGTAAGTATTATAAATAAGTAAGGCCACAATTGTTTATTTTTGAATATATTTATTTTGTCTGTGTTTGGCACAAGGGACCAACCATTTTTTTTAATAAAAGCTTGGTGTGGGACTTTAAGTGAGTGACGTTTTATTAGCGTTAATTTTTTGTTACTGTGTGTTGAAATAAATATAAAATGCGGTATCATCATGAGTTTACGAAGGAAGATACTTACAATTTTCGTCTTGTTTTTGGTTCTTCTTTGTACAGATATCACATCAAGATGGTCTTTTCACTTTTATTGTTATAGAACAAGGTTACTCTTATCAAGATTGATGTGTTCTTGTCTGTACGTACTTATACGTAAAGTGGCGTGACGCGTGACTATTAATTGATCTAATTTGATTATCTTTAATGATCATTCAACGCCATGACATGTGTTGGAAACGATGTTAGTACTTCAGCCAATCGACTTGTTTATCTTGCATGTTAAATTGATTTTCTCTTTTATGACTTGCAATTTGATTTTTATTGACTTAATGCTAATAGCGAGTTTTGCAATTGTCATTGTTTTTTTAATTAGAATGAGTGAGTTAATTTATATTATAACTCTAAAGGCTTATTCCACTCAACCCCAAGAATCCGTTCCACTCCGTTGTTAGGTATATGCAGCTTGGTATTGTAAAAAAAGCTCGTATGCGTGCCGCCCGCAACCTGTCATTTCATACATGTTTTTATTGTAAGGCGAGACACGGGCGCGGGAAAAGAAAAACATGTTTGAAATGACAGGTTGCGGCCGGCACGCATGCAAGCCTGGCCCGCAAGTGGGCGCAAACTCACACGACAATAAAAGAGCTCTGTGGGGCGTGGACCTTAACATAGAGCAGGCTCACATTTCGCCTGCATAATATGAGGACTGCCAAATGTTTAGTAGATCGTGTTCTTAAGACCATCAGGAGTGTAAAATGGTATTTTTTTTAAAGTTGCCGCGCACGAGCCAGTTACTTTTCCGAGCTATCCACTCGGAACGAACCATATGATTTAAATAACTCTAAATCATGGCCTATAACTTTAAACGGCTAAACCAATTTTGATAAAATATAGCTAAGAACCATCTAAATCACGTCAGATTTAAACAAAAAAAATCGCATAAAAATCGGTCAATTTGTTTATACTAAATAGCCTATGATGCCACATGGACGCCACAGACTGACACACAGATCCACATGTCAAACTTAACACTCTTAACGACGGGGTTAAAAAGCATGACGGATGTTTTATTTATTGTATACGTTAAGGACCAAATGATTGATGCGGGCATTATGAATAGTATAATGACAAATCGGGCCAGGTGACAAATCAATCGATGTAATTTTAAAACAACACATGTCCTATATTATTATTATTACATCTTTTCAGGAAAGAAAAAAAAAACTTAAAACCATATCGTATTTTGACGCTCTTGTTTAATTAGTTTTGTTTTTCTTGATTAATAGTATTAGAATGTAGGGACATGTGTGGTATTTTGACAATAAGTAGGTAGCTAGACCCTTAGGAATAAAATTCGTTCAGAAACTTAATTTTCAAAAAAGTGTGACTTGTGTTGTTTTTAACCGACTTTAAAAAAGGAGGAGGTTCTATGTTCGACTGTATGTATATTTTTTAAATGTATGTTCACCGATTTCTATGGACCGATTTTCAAAATTCTTTTTTTGTTCGAAAGAGTATTTACTCCAGAGGTGGTCCCATATTAAATTTTATCGAAAATGATTCAGCGCTTTTAAAAAAACCAACAAAAACATAAAATACTACAAACCAGAACATCATCTAAATAAATGAGTGTCATTTTCGTTTCTGGCTATCTGCTAATAGGCGTTGTAGTCTGAAAAAATACTAGTTATCTACTTTGTGCGAACTGTTGTTGGGATTGAAGTCGGTGACTCATACGTTTTTAACGTGGAAAATTATAAAATCACACGATTCAAATATTACCTGAACTTCATTAATTATCAGTGTCTGGTTATTTTAAATAATGCTTCGCGATCGTCGTCTTATTTTATCTCACTTTATTATGCTGTTAAGACATTGGTTATATTTTTATAAGTTGGTAGAAAACGGCAATGCAATGCGTATCTTTTCTACGAGTTTTTATTGGTACCTTTTTCGCCAAACCCAAATAATTTATTGAATACTAGCTTTCGGCCCGGGACTTCGTTTCCGTGGGAATTTGCGAAAATTAGGTAGCCTATGTGTTAATCCAGTGTGTCAGCTACCTTCATACAAAACTTTATCAAAATTGGTCTAGCCGTTTGAGCGTGAAAGAGATACATCCATGCATCCTCACAAACTTTAGCATTTATAATATCAGTAGGATAATTTATTAAAGTAAAATAGAGTCGACCGTGCTTACTTTTCGATAACTCATACTACCTATTATATAGACTTACAAAGAGGTGCTAACAATAACAAAGCGGCTCGTTAACTTCCTCTACGAGACCGTCACGTTCGCGTCTCGATGTGTATCACATTTCAATAATCTGCAGCAGCATAATAGAGCGAAGGAATTTTTAAACTTTACTATTTATGTCACGTATAGCAAACCAACAGCGGCCCTTCAATTAAAGTAATGAAACTGATTACGTTGCGTGTGCAAGAGGTTTTAAAAATAAACATTGGAATATTAGTTTTAACTGCCCACAGCAAATTAGAACAAAGTACGTAATTAATACACCTGGAATAATATATATTTCTGAAATAACTTTGGCTTGGCATTAATCCCGTTTATTCTATATTGCTTGGCTTGGCTACTTTCCCAGGCGGTGAAACATTTCCAAGAACTGACTATTGGCATATTGAGTGTTAAATTAGGTTTTAAAATAAGTTTTTCAAGTACAAGTTTAAAAACCGGACCGGATCCTATTTTCAACTAATAAATTCAAGTTTACAATTAGTTGTCGTGTATAGTACCTGTTTTACAACTTTATGTGCTAAACCCCCGCAGGCAGAAGGCCTAACGCCTAAAAAAGTCGCCCGAAATAAAAATATAAAATATACTTACTGCATGCACACATACATACCAATACCATCTAATACGCTCACGCCTATGATCCCTAACGGAGTAGGCAGAGCATCAGTGGTTCTAAAACCACTTGATGCCACGTTTGACATGATTCTGAGGGTTATTAGATGAAATCACAAATTTCGTTATTTTTTTTTCAATTGTATAAGTACATTGTATAATGTTACAATTTGTTAAGAAGCAATAAAGTTTATTTATCTAATAGCTTTTTCCCGCGGCTTTGCTCGCGCAAAGAACTCTATTAAACATCCATTTCATTGTTGACCCCTTTGGGGATGATTTTTGAAAAATCGCGAATATCTTGACGAAGTTTCGAGTCAAAATGTGCAAAAAAATTGTTTTGTCCATACAAACTTTGAACCCCCAGCCCCATTTCACCCCTTTAGAGATTGAATTTCGAAAAATCCTTTTTGCCAAATAAAATACACCTTTTTGCCAAATTTCAGCTTTCTAAGGGTTTGGGGTGGGCGTTGATGATTCAGTGAGTCAGGACCTCCCATTTTATAATAAGAAGAAGATCTATCTAATTCTAAACGTGATGTAAAGTTGTAAGAGATTGTCAGCCTTTCGCCCGACATACAACAAAACCCTCGTTCACATTGTGAACATGCACATTGTATTAGTGTTTACAAGCAACTAAAAGAGGGTGTGTCGCGGAAAAACAATTAGATTGGATACCTGCCATACAGTTGTATGAATCGTTATTATTATCGAGTTGGCTATGGAAACCGATTTAAAAATGATTAAAATAGCCTGCTACAGTCATACGCATTACCAGCGCTGGCGATCGATTCATTTTAGAGTGAGGATTGCAAACGCTTAAACGTCACTTTATTTACTATGGATTCTTGTAGTAGGTCTTCGGTAGGTCTTCCTACCAACTCAAACTTACTGATTGTACCTACGTAAACTTGTATTATATTTTTCTTCTGTCTTTTGTTACTTCGATAAACCTAAACTTGGTTTGATTTTTATGCGGCAGAATTGAAATTTCGTATATCACGCGTTCATATTAAAATTCTAAGCGAGGCGATAACTGTTTGTGTTGTATAATTAGGTTTTCTTTACCGGCTCTATTAAACGGTGATGAATTATTCACTTCGACAGGAGCCAGTGACCATCAAATCGAAGCTGCTGCGCTGGCAGAAGGTGGATCCATCTGACCAGCTCTACATTCCGGACAGGAAGGAAGGCGCCTGCGAAGCGTAGGCTGTCCTAGTCATTCCAGAAATTGCTTCTAAAGGCCCATTCATGGTGAAGTATCTACAGCCAACACTTTGTCTTTTAATACAATGCAAAAATATGTATTTCATATTTTTATACAAAAATATTACTTTTTATAGGAACGACTACTGAATACTGCCAAGTATTACCTAAAATATTTTATTTTATTTCTAAGAAAACGTGTACTTATTTAGTAAAACGATAGAGGGTGCATCATGCGTGGGTCCGTTTTGCCTTGGATAGCGCCGCTTGTCAAGTGTTTTGCACAGTTAGTAGTTTTTAATAAAATCAGTACCTACTGTAATGGGTATAAATCGTGGCAAGAAGGTCATGACTAAATTAAATTTATCATCTCTGTAGAGAGTAGCTTTGTTTCACACTACTGAGACATAATCGTAGTTTTACGATATTACTTGTTACTTAATCACATCAGTATTTAAAGTGTTGTTATTATTATATTCGCAGATATAATTGGTGTTAGTTTGAAATACCTTGTTATAAGTATTCAGAATATGTTTAATACTATCTAAACATTCCAAAAATATATGTACTTACGTCAGCAAACTGTAAGAGCTAATTACAACAATACTCTTGTAAAGTGTGGTTTCAAATTATTTTATCCTTTCTTGTAAACTTTACATCGATTCCATTTAATATTATTAATTATTATTGGCAACATCTGTGATCTTTACAATATGTATAACAAAAATATTTAATTCTTTGTGTGATTTTGTTGTGATTTAGTTTATTTACCTGTAAGTTCTATTTTTAGTTTCATACATAGTAGGTAATTTATTTAAAAAAACCACTTCACAATTCCATATTGTAATCATTGCTTTCATCAACATTGAGGTAATATATGTTCATCAATCACAATCTTATACAATCACAATCCATTCACAATCTTATATACGTAGTATTCTATTTTTGATCAGTGCGATATTCCATTACGTTTTAGATATTATGAATTAATGAGTATTAAATAAAAAATAATTGTGTTCAAATTTGCATTTTATTTATTAGGTCAATAGAATAAAACCTACAAAAAATTCAAATCGGATTTAAATCCTACAAGAGATTTTATTGTTTTAATAGCTTCATTTGTTGCCAAATAAGACTATCCTAAGTTTTCCCCCTCGGCGGAGGTGTGCTTAAGTGGTGGGGGGTAAAAATGTATCCAAAAAGGGATATTTTTGCGATTTTTCGGTTATATCTCGTAAAGGACTTTCAATATCGAAAACTGTCGTCCTTGATAAAAGTTGGAGGGCAGTTAATCCTGCGTAGGATAAGACCAGATCCATATTTTTTGGACTACCCGTTCTCATGCTTTAGCTCATCAAAGTTGGATAAAGTGTCAAGCAGGCTAAGCGAACGAGAGTGGCCCCCTAACGACGGATTTGGAAGTGCCTCCGCTGCCGGTACCGGCAACGACGAAAAATTGGAACGGTTGCCGGAAGTTACTGTCAGTTTCAATTTTTGACGTTTTTGACAGCTGACATGAGTTGATTTTGTGTTCTTATCGGGGTCTGTGCTTTGATGCGTTGGTGATTATCTAAGATTGAATTTGCGAATATTCCTAAATCACTATCGGAAATGTATTACTTACATTCGACTTTTTTGTTCAATTGCAACAGAAGGAACTGCGACAAGTAGGTTTGTTAGTAGCCTAGCCTAACCAACCCGTTAAGGGTTGGTTAGGTTAGGTTAGGTTAGAACTGCGACCCCCAACGCACGAGCCGAGCGAGCGAAGCGAGCGTGCCGCGGCAGCGGCCGGCGATGTGCCAGAAACGACTGTGGTTGCGTTAAGCGGTTGTCGCAGTTCCGCTCGGTTAGGTTAGGTTGTTTTGTAGGTTTCATATATTTCCGGTAACATATAACATAGCAGCACATCATTGAGTACCTATCTACTATTATTATTACCTATCATTTAAGTTTTGTAATGATTTATATCGTCTATCGGTACCGGCAGCTGTTCTAGGAGCCGGTACCGGCAGCTGTTCTAGGAGCCGGTACCGGCAGCTGTTCTAGGAGCCGGTACCGGCAGCGGAGGCACAGCCGACGGATTTAGTCATTCTTTCAGGTGGTATACTGGCAGGTTCTAAAACACTATGCTTAATATCAGTCCTCGATCTTCTTTTGTTTTAGAGTTATTTAGGATAATGTCGAAAAATTAGGGTATCACTGAAAGTGTTATATTTTCTGAACTGTTCAAGTTAGATTAACCAAACAAAATCATGTTTAATAATAAAAAAATAGACTACAAAATGCATATTGTTAACTTGCATCCTATCCTTAAACTTTATTATTAAAAAACGATTTTTCTTTTTCTAAAAATAACCAGAGTACCACTTAAAAGTGTCATATGTTGTAAACTGTTCAAGTTAGATTAACCAAATAAAATCATATTTAGTAGTAATAAAATAGACTACAAAATTCATATTTTTAATCAGCATCATATCCTTAAACTACATTATGAAAAAAGATTTTTCTTTTTCTTAAAAAATAAACAAGAGTATCACTTGAAGTGTCATATTTTGTAAACTGTTCAAGTTAGAATAATAAAAAATATGCATTTTGTAGTCTATTTTATTATTATAAAACATGATTTTGTTTGGTTAATCTAACTTGAACAATTTACAAAATATGACACTTTCAGTGATACCGACATTATCCTAAATAACTCGAAAACAAAAGAAGATCGAGGACTGATATTAAGCATAGAGTGATCTTAGAGCCTGCCAGTACACCACCTGAAAGAATGGCCAAATCCGTCGTTAGGGGGCCACTCTTTTTCGCTTAGCCTGCTTGACGCTTTATTCAACTTTGATGAGCTAAAGCATGAGAACGGGTAGTCCAAAAAATATGAATCTGGTCTTATCCTACGCAGGATTAAATGCCCTCCAACAGGACAGTTTTCGATATTGTAAGTCCTTTACGAGATATAAACGAAAAATTGCAAAAATATCCCTTTTGGGGTACATTTTTACCCCCCACCACTTAAGCACACCTCCGCCGAGGGGGAAAACTTAGGATAGTCTTATTTGGCAACAAATGAAGCTATTAAAACAATAAAACCTTTTGTAGGAATTAAATCCGATTTGAATCCTAAGCCGATTGGGCTATATGTTTCGTTTTTTATATAAGAGTTTAATATTATAGCCATAGGTATAGAAAAGTTAAAGAAGGAGCAAATATTTAGTAGGAATCACAGCCTATAAGATTGCAGTACTGTTGTTACAATAGCGATAGATTCGCTATCGATAATTGACATTAAAAAACTGTCGATAGTTCGGTCCTGTTGAAAATATCTACATGCTACGACACCATTGATAGTGAGAATTATGCGATACAATTAGATTTCGTCGATACTATCTTACTAGTTACTGATGACGCATTTCAATAGTATCAATGTAAATATCGACGTATTTTTCGATACTACCGACTGAGAATAAAACGACACCTGCCTTCCGATTGCGGTAAGTTCGAACGTGTTTGCCTTAGCTAAACCGTTCACCTATCCTTTGTTATATGTATTCAGCCCGGAATACAGGGCATTTTTATTTTATGGAAGAAATTGCGATACTATTAACATGGGATACATATACAGGGCTTTAGGTAAATTTCAATCTCTCGGGTGGTTAATCAGTCCATGAAACTGAACAACTTTCCCCAAGGAACATAAGTCAAAATACGAAAAAAAAAATTTCGAGTTCCATACAAACTTTACTTAGCGCATTTTGTATCGGAGATCAAAAATTTTTTTCGTATTTTGACCCTATGTTCCTTGGGGAAAGTTGTTCAGTTTCATGGACTGATTTAACACCCGAGAGGTTGAAAGAGATTTACCTAAAGCCCTGTATCTGTATATGGGTTGTCTGCAGCGAAACTTTAGGGGATGATACTCACCATGAAACTGAACAACTTTCTGAACAAATTCACAAAATCAATTTACAACTTCTCATACAAAAGCAAATCAGCTGATCGCACATGTGGTATTTTTTATCGACCTACGTTTTTTGGGGAATTTGTTTAGTTTCGTGGGCTGATTCTGATAATAATTTGAAGTCACCTAATATGAATTATGTAATCATCATCTACATTACGTTTTATGATTAAGAAATAGTATCGTAAAATGCTCGACTATAGACACACATCCTATTCAATAATATTGCATATTTTTATCAATCGATAGAATCGACAAGAGCCGATAGTTTCGTTAGGATTATCGATAGTATAACCGATTTTCAAGCTATCGCTATTGTAACAACAGTGTTTTATCATTAGTGTGTAGCGTTTCTTTATTTATTTTTCATTAACGTTTGTTATATTATACCTACTACAATATTATATTTTATATTATATGGTTATTTTATGATTCAACGAAAGAATACTACTGGGTTTTGAAACGAATTTGTCTTTCTTTCGGTCCATGCATAAATGCTGCAAGTTCAGTCTGCACACTGACTGTGGATGGTACTAGCTTTCCGCCCGGGATTTCGTTCCCGTAGGAATTTGAAAAAATGATGTAGCCTATGTCTCAATAATCCAGATCTTTGTCTATTTGTACGCCAAGTTTCATGTAAATCCGTTCAGCCATTTTTGCGTGATTGAACAACTAACATCTTCACGTTCTCTAATGTCTGTGATTAATAGTCTCCGGCCATAAACAAAGTAAATTATCCATAAATTATCTGACAAAATTATTAAATGTCAGTAACCCAATGACACAATTTCTTCAAGTCATTGATGACACATCAAAACAAAAAAATTATTTACTCATTACTCATTACAGTGGGCAGAGAAACCACAAAACTCAAAACCTGACCAAAACACAGAACAAACGCTAGTGATATTACCTACAATGCATCAAACCCCGAATTCTTATTGAATCTACTTGAATTAACAAGCTTCAATTTGTTTCAGTCGCAGGAGTGTTTTAGTGCTCTAGTGGAAACAAAATAAATCTTACACCCATTTAGTAATTATTATATATATTCAAGAAAATTATAAAAATGGTTAGTAACTTGTAAACTAATTAGTAAACAATATTTTTCGTTAATCATGTAGCTTGGCAAAAAAATCATACGCACTCGCACATTTTCTGTGTTTTTGCGTACTGTAATTCTGTATAGTTCATTAACATTAACATTTTAGTTTAGTCAGGGTACAGTTATAAGAGTGCGTTATTACGAGGAATTTTGAAAAATCCTTTTAAAAGTCCTTTTCACGTCTCCAATACGACCAGCGACTTAAGCTGTGTTGATCCATCAGTCAGTCAGGACAAAGTCTTGATCAACAAAAGATTCTAACCGTGTGGTGATTGGTTGAGAATAACACCACCCCATCTCTTTCTGTGGGTGTCGTAAGAGGCGACTAAGGAAACACAAATGAGACCTGCCTCCTAGTAATCCATCCCAGGCAACGACACTTCATTTTTTTCTGAATTTGAGGTGTCGTCCTATGGTCTCATGCGGTGTGGTAGGCTCTGTAAAGGGCCGTTTGGTTCGCGACCACCCTCCTACCGAAGTCCGACGCCTATGTGTTCCGTCGGTGCGTGGGAGTACCAGTGCCTTTATAGGCATTTTCTCGGTTAACTCGCTCCATCGTCGACTTCATCTTTGACTTTGGTAAAGATTGAGGTCAAGAGTTAACCCATCTTATGATAAAAAAAATAAAAAGATGGATGTCAAATGCCCGAGCCCGAGTTTCGGCTCGTTCACCAAGGTAGGTACTTTATCAATGATATATTAATAAAATAACTAATATACATAATAGCTATCACTACTAGAGCGTGGCACCAAAACGGTTGGAGAAAAAGTAAATGTTACAAAAGTTTTTGATCTTTCATTTGTTCTCAGCTCATTTTGATCTCCAATGCACTATTTTTGACATATAAGCGAAAAACCCAAAAGTGGGAACTTTGTCCTCTTCTCCCCTCCGGCTCAAGTCCTAGACGTCAGGACTTTTATTATGTAGTAAACATACCTGACTGAGGGTACGTATTACAATACCGAAGTAGATAAAACAGAATTGCATAAGACCTATGGACGAAAGACCGAAAATTATATGGCCGAATGTTTGTTTGACCGAAAGTTTGAAATCCCGAAGGCTGAAATACCAATGCCTAAATATCACGAAGGCTAAAATACCGGAGATTAAAATCCCGAAAGCTAAAATACCGTAAACTAAAATACTGAATAGGGTGTCCATAAAGTATTAAATAATAAAAGTGTTTTATTTTGTCTGTTTATATGACAAACGGAACTGCGACGAGTACCTAGGCTTGTTAGCCTAACCCAACCAACCCGGGTTAGGTTTGGTTAGAACTGCGACCCCAACGTACGAGCCGAGCGAGCGAAGTGAGCGTGCCGCGGCAGGCGAAGAGCCAGAAACGACTGGTTGCTATTCAACTTTCGGTATTTTGAACATCGATGTTTTTAAACATAGGTATTTCGTGTATCGGTATTTTGAAATTTCGGTCATTTAAACATAGGTATTTTGAACATTCGGTCATTTAAATTCGGTATTTTGAACAGTCGGTCATTTAAATATCGGTATTATATGTTTAGTTATATCGTACATCGGCATTCTAACCGTTCGGTACCTATTTTAACTTTCGATGTTTTAAGCGTAGTTATTTCAACATTCGGTATTTTGAATTTTCGGTATTGTAATACGTACCCGTACCCTGAACAAGTTTCGGAAGAAATCCGTTAGCTCCCTGCTCACGCACTATACACCTCCTTCAAAACAATTAGTTGACAGGAGTATCAGTCAACAAGTAATCATTTTCAATTTGTTTTCCCAGTACCTACCTACCTACATCGGTGTTAAATTTAATTGATTTGTTATGTTTTTGGTAAGAACACGATAAATTGGCTCACGGGTAGGTATAGTATAGATATCGTGAAGTCTCAGAAAAATTGAATATGGCTTACATTGAAAAATGTTTTTGACATAGAAGGATGCGAGTTTTCGGTCGGCGGAAATCACACTAAGCCGCCGCGCCGCGCCGCCTCCCTCGTGTGTTAAAAAACCTCCTAGCTATATTCAAAATCCTGAACCAGTATCACTCAAAGAACACATTTATGAAAAAAAATTTTTTTTTAATACTTTTTCAATGGGAATAGTTCATTTTTTGCCTAAACATAGACATTACTCCTACACCAGGCAAGCGAGGGGTGCGGGTAGCGCTCGGGGGGTGCACCCGAGTGGTTTGTCTACGTTTAGGAAAAAAAAAAATCCCACCGAAAAAAAAAAGTAAGTGATACTGGTTCAGGTTTTTTTTCACCCTGTAGGTATATAAATCATTGGCCGCCTCTGTGATAAATGTCCCGCACTTTCTTTTCTTGTCTTCATCCTAGTGTCATTTTAGATTAAGAGCAGGTAATTTAATTACACTTGACCTTAATAATCTAGGACTTATATACCCCGGTAAAATTAGACCCTTTTTTCTTCAAACCCGAACATCGATAATTACTGAGCGAAACCTTTAGGAAAATGTTCAAACACCTTGCAGGATGACACTAAGGAAAGTCCCCAAACCTCCCGGGAGGGATAGCCGATTCGAGATAGGTATCCTGGAAAAACTGGCATTTTCAGGAGCCGGCCTGAAATTTTTACAAATAACGTTTTTTTTCTTAATTCAATTGCATTTTTTACGGACAAGACATCTAAGACTTCAGATTTACTTTCCAATGTCAAAAAACCTGGAAAAACTGTTTTTTTTTTAAAAGCCTGGATGGGCTACTGGCAGGATGCCATTTTTAATAGTAAACGACCGTTTAGAGCACTTTCTATTATTCTGCATACGTTGACGTTAAATAATTTCAGTTCCTGGATTCCAAGGTGCCTGGAATTTTGCTGGAACGAGCCTTAAACCGTCAAAAATTTTGGCATTGTGTTTTTTTTTGCCATTAATTTGTATTTTGCCTTGCATTTAGCCATTTAACAAATTTGGAATTTCTAGAAATCGTTGAAATTTGTCACGATCATTATTACACGTTACCTGATTCATTAACTATTGCTCGAAAATTTTAAAATATTTGTATTCGTTATAATTAGATACTTACGCCTTTCCTTATTTATTTGATTCCAATAAAACATTCCTCACTTATTTCAGACGAAATAAGGTAATCTATAATACGAAAAGTTAATGATCATGACGAATTTCAACGATTTCTAGAAATTTCATACTGTTATTATTATTATTATTATTATTATTATTATTTAACTCTTTATTTGCACACACATAAACACTATTACATGTAAGGGCTAAATGCATGGCAAAATGCAAACTAAAGACATAAAAAATTCACCTAACTAAATTTTTTGACGATTTAAAGGCTCGTTCCAGCAAAATGCCAGGCACCCTGAAATTCAACAGATTCAGAATAATAGAAAGTGCCCTAAACCGTCATTTACTATTAAAAATAGCGTCCTGGCATCGCTCTAAGCCGATCCTATCTTTTTCAAAGAAAATACCAGTTTTTCCAGATGTTTTTGACACTGATTCAAAATGCAGCCGGTTACTTAAGTATATTGCATTTAGTATAAAAATCTATCTTGAGTTAAGTGGGTACTAGGTATATTTTTTTACTTACAGGAACCCGATTACTTGGACAAATATACATATTTATGTGAAATGTATGATACCGACAGGGATGAAATAAGAAAAATCATTTTAAATTTTTTTCCTTACGATAATGCTGTGCAGGTAGTAGATGGACATGCAGGCAAACAATTATTGAAAAGAATCCAATATCCCAAGATTAATTTGAACATGCTAAAAGTGGGCAACACTGTCAATGTATTCTCCAAGTTGCTTTTGATAAAAGATAGCTCAACAGCAACCAAAAATAAGTTATTTAAAAATGAACAACGGTAAAGAGCACTTATATTCTTGTTGAGGTACACTTAAGAGCATGTCAAGCTTGACACTTTGGACCGGCCCTGCATTGTATGGCGCGCAGTATAAATCAGAGCTCAGCTTAAACTGGTAGTGTAAAGCGTGACCTGCTCTTGACTGTACCTACCACCGTAAAAAAATTTATTTGCAATTAGATTTTAAATTTTTTGATTTCAGATCATTCATTTTAATAAAGCCAGTCTCTTCAAGTTTACATGGAAAGATTTTAACTTTTATCTTAAAGCATGGTTTTCGCATTACACAAATGAAAAGCTGTAACCTCTCTTTAGACGATGCAAAGAAACTCTACGAAAAAGTTCAAATCATTGGGAAAATGCCGTTAAGTCTACTTATTAGCAATATTTTTTCACAATTATAGAAAGCGAGGGGCGGGGGGAGAAGGAAGAAATGCATGCTGATTGGCTGATTCAAGGTCACAATAATCCAAGAAAGGATAAGCTTTACTTATTTGTATTTGAAGGAAAGGGATGTACTGATAAACAAATGCTTTCGTTACGGATTCGAACCAGCGTAATTTGAGCTCTGAATAAATTGATTCTTGACAATAATAATCTTGAAATTGGCTTACTTATAAAAAATCTACCGTATTTTTTGAAATTAGATGATTGGCTACATTTTCCACACTATTTTATTGTACTGGGAGCCACGTTTCTCCTCTTTCGTATTTTATTTTGTAATAAAAGCACGAGATGTACACGGGTCACGGATGTGGTCGATACTAAAGCAGATTTCGTGATCGGTGTCTGAAGTAAGACAGAAAGTGTTCGCCTTGCATTAGGCGTCTATTAAGCTACAGTTACACATGCTCATTTCAAGCATGAAAGCATGCTTCGTTTGAGCAGTTGCTACTTAGTAGCATGTGTGTCGATACATTGCTCAAAATTAGCATGCTCGTTCCGTGTTTGCTCAAAAATCGACAGGCGTTCGATTTTTGAGCATGCTACCTGCGGCGCGGGTAGAAGGGAGCGTGCTTTTAGCGATTTGAGCATGTGTATGATGACTTTGAGCATGATTATTCAGGAGCATACTTAAAAATAAGTATGCTTATTGCTAGCAAATGTAAACAGTGAAACAAATGTAACTTCTCGACAGGCGTTCGATTTTTGAGCAAACTCGGAACGAGCATGCTTATTTTGAGTAATGTATCAACACATATGCTACTAAGTAGCAACTGCTCAAACGAAGCATGCTTTAACGCTTGAAATGAGCATGTGTAACTGTAGCTATAGGCTGTGTGGTCGATGCGGTCAAAGGAGTTTCTATTCTACGCAAGTTATTATTTATTCTTATGCCAGCTGCATTATTCAATTTTAAGACTCCATAGAATGATTACATACCATGGCCCCTATTCACTGGCATCCGCTTCTAAGGGGATTTTTGTTATACGTTGTATACTTAATCCTAACTGTCAATGTATGTACCTAGCTTAAATTATAAAATAAAAATTTAAAAAATGTCACCTTCCCCATTCTATTCACACCAGCCTCGGATACTGCGGTCCTTAATATATTAACCCTATTTTTCGTAACCTGCGAGGTTTACCTACAAGAAAATAAAAACAAGAACTTTTATAAAAGCTGGCAAACTACTCATCGTCGATCCAAAATATTATATGCATCAATCTACTACATTGAAAAACTTTTCATAGGATACCTAATTTTATGTTTTATTGCAGAGATATTATAGATTACATAAGGTCTGGTGTCGTGATCGGTCTGGAAATAATGGCTTCTGACGCGATAAATAAATGGCGGGAACTTCTCGGTAGCACGGATCCCGCCGAAGCTAAACCGTGGACGTTACGAGCTCTGTATGGCGAAAACATTGTTAAAAACGTAGCGCATGCATGTAAAAATGAGGAGGAAGCGCGGGAGGTTTGTCTGCGAAAAAATATTTTAGTTCTTAATAAGGTGTTTGTAAACTAATATACAAGTGTTTCAAAAAACCCAAAAAAAAAGATATTCAAAATTAATATGACAAGTATGTCACAAACATGACAAGTATGTCATATTAATTATATGAAACTTTTATTTTGAAAGATGTCAAACCGTGCAACTGATTACCTACTAGAGTTGCGACTATTTCACTTTCAAAATTAAATTTTGGAATTTGTTTTTTTTTGAAACACCTTGTATTAGAACTGTCTCATTAATATTTATTAGTTACTCAATCACTCAAAACTGTCTGAACCTATTCAGATGACACCTGGCGTTAATAATACCTATCCTCAGAAGTCCAGCCTGACATAGTCAGTCATCAAGTCGTTAGAAAACGTCGGGTTACGTTTTTCGGCTGAACATTGGTACTTTTCTATGGCTTGACTACAGTCAACCCTTCGAAGCTACAGCTTGTAATGAGCAGATAATTACAGTTCCTCGAGTTGACAGTTCCGTTCTTACTGACGAACAGAATGTCGTCTTATTTTCTGTAAGTATAGATTGATGAATTTTAATAAAATTTTTGCAGAATTTAACCCATTATTTTGGTTACAAAGAAAATGGTTTACAAAAAATTCCCGTACAAGCATCTTGCACTAATTGCACCTGCTGTATCATAAAGCCGCATGTGATTACAGATGGGAATTTAGGTGCAATCTTCGAACATATAAGCGAATCGAACAAGTTTATAATCACAGCTGTAAAAATGTTTGCAGTAAACCTATGTGACGCCAAGGAATTCTATGAAGTTTATCAAGGAGTTCTTCCAGAGTATGAGGTGAGAAAAATATTGCAATACAATATAATACATAAGTACTTTATTTGCACACAGAGACAAAAAATTAACAGAACATAAAACATAGTGTACAGAAAGGCGGCCTTATTGCTAGTAGCATTATTTTCCAGGCAACCTTAGAAAAATATTGCAATACAATATAATACATAAGTACTTTATTTGCACACAGAGACAAAAAATTAACAGAACATAAAACATAGTGTACAGAAAGGCGGCCTTATTGCTAGTAGCATTATTTTCCAGGCAACCTTAGGGTAGCACAGCAGTAAGGTAAGAAGTAGTAGCTGGTGCATAAATATGTGTATAAATAATACAAATATACAGGGCTTTAGGTATCTCACTTTCAACCTCTCGGGTGGGTTAAATCAGTCCATGAAACTGAACAACTTTCCCAGGGAACATAGGTCAAAATACGAAAAAAAAATTTTGAGTTCCCATACAAACTTCATCAGCGTACGAGTATATAGCGCATTTTGTATGGGAGATCAACATTTTTTTTGCGTATTTTGACCTAAGTATGTTGCTTGGGGAAGTTGTTCAGTTTCATAGACTGATTAACCACCCGAGAGGTTGAAAGAGAGATACCTAAAGCCATGTATATGTTACAGTTAAAACTAGTTAGTAGTTAGAACGCGTTTTTCCTAGTTAGAACTAGTTTTTACTTGGTGCCATTGTTAAAACTAGAATTGACTAATGTCTGAATCAAATATCAGTTAAAACTAGTTTCTGCAAGACAAAACGCGTTTTCCCGAAGCGAGTCAGTTAAAACTGTTCCGACCGAGGTTAGAGTTCATCATACCTTATTCTGATTGGCTTGAGGTTATGTTGTGGGTTATGTAGTTGTTGTGCTTACCGTTTAACGCAACCAAAGTCTTTTCTGGCACTTCGCCGGCCGCTGCCGCGGCACGCTCACTTCGCTCGTTCGGCTCGTGCGTTGGGGGTCGCAGTTCTAACCTTTTTTTTTTACTTGGGGAAATGCCCACGCATATCCCCCCATCGCAGGGGCGATGGAAGGGTTATGTCGGACTCGAACCGACTAAAACCCCAAGGTGTTCTTTCTCCCGCCTGGGGTGGGGTCACAGGTATCGCGTTAGCATTCGTCTGTGACCCCACCGGGCGCTGGACCGCTTATATTAGCGGACCCCTTCTCGCGGGGGGACCAGTGCCCCCCATGTAGCCTGCTGTTTGAAGGCGTGCATGGAACACGTTGCACGCCTTCCGTCTCAAGGCCTTTGCGGCCGTCACCAGGCCTCTTCTATGGAGGCATCAGACGGGCCTCGGCTCGTCTTTTGCGTCCAGGCCTTCTGCGGCGGATAGCGGGAGCACTATAGCGTCCGCCTCTCTTTCTCTCTCCGCCGCCTCCTTCGGGAAATTGTCTTCACAGAAGGAGAGGACACTGTTCCATGACGTCTCGTTCTCGACCATAGTTCGCACGACAGTCGCCAACGAGAGGTCCGGGCCTGCTGTTCGCATTTCTAACCTAACCTAACCTAACCGACCCTTAACGGATTAGTTAGGCTAAGCTACTAACAAACCTAACCTACAGTTTCTGCCCCGATATAATCTCCGCGGGGGGGGAGTTTTAACTATAGCTAGTTTTAACTATAGCTCGATGTGACAACTAGTTTTATCTGAAAATCAAATATGTCAGTGGTAAATTCTAGTTTTAACTGATTATTTCTAGTTTTAACAAAGGCACCAAGTAAAAACTAGTTCTAACTAGGAAAAACGCGTTCTAACTACTAACTAGTTTTAACTGTAACATATATACATATAATTATACAAATAAATAAAATAGATATAAGTATCTAAAATAAATACCTAGTCGGTCATAAGTTCTGTCAAACCCTTAATTTTAAATTTTTCGAATACTGCTCATAGACATGGAAAAATAAGTTAAATACCACTAGACTGGCCAAATCAAAAACGGGACCAATAGATTTTCAGTATTTTGGCGCTGTAGGCGGCAGCGGCAGTGCACCGAGCTCAACCTAGTGAGCACCAAATCCGTGATGAACATACATGATTTTCCCGAATTCCCACGTGAATGAAGTGCCAGGCGGAAAGCTAGAAGAGTATAGATTAGTATAGATAATCCTTACTAATATTATAAACGCGAAAGTTTGTAAGTATGGATGTATGGATGTTTGTTACTCTTTCACACTCAAACGGCTGGACCAATTTTGATACAATTTGGTATGGAGGTAGCTGACACTCTGGATTAACACATAGGCTACATAATTTTCCCAAATTCCCACGGGAACGAAGTCCCGGGCAGAAAGCTAGTGAGACAATATAAGTTTGCATGTTATAGTAGGTTTGAAATTAGTCTTCCTATCCTAGTGCTTTAGTCCCGAGGGTACCTACGCTTGACCATTATCCAAGATTTGGCAGGTTTTGACCTTGGCATTAAAATGGCACGACTGCTATCTGAGCTCCGTGACCCTTATGACAGGGGAACCCGACCGGTGCCCGGATTGGATCATGATCTAAGTCCGTCAGTCGCCTAAATGTGCAAGTATCCTCACGATGTTTTCCTTCAACATAAGAGCACCGGTTAGTGTGCAACTAACTAATAATGTACAGACAACAGCACGTCAGGTTGTCCACATTTGGACAACGAAAACCGACGCTACTACGAACGAGATAAGGGTGACGTCCAGGTCAACGTGTATGTATAGCCTGTTGTGCTGCCGTGTGTACATAACTCACAAAATGAGTAATTGTACATGGCTCCACTAGGAATCGAACTCGGTTAAGAGTCCGACCCGCTAGCAGTCTTATCACATTTATTAATTTTTAATTGCATTTATTGACTTCGCTTTACTTTCATGTGAGGAAACTATAATGATATACTTACTTAAACAATAATGTTTCTAGGATATGTGCATACACTTGGCGGAAGAGAAATGTGTAGTACTTGAAGTCAAATGCCTAGATCCCAATTTAGAGCCCGTAAGCGAATTTAGAAAAATTTGTGGGCCCAGGAATCCGGTAATTGTATTGTATTTATCACTACATACTAATTATTATAAAACAAGGACCCCACCCCGCGTCTGTCTGTCTGTCTGAACGCGGTAAATCGAAAAACGAACGTATTTTCACGCGGTATTCACTCACCAATGGAAAAGAATAGTTGAAAAACGGCTCCACTTCCTCCTACGAAAAGTGCACCTCACTAACATCCGAGGGTTGCACTCTATTCTCGAAAAGGTCCACCACCACCTTGAGACCGCACCTATTCTTTCTCACGGAGACGCAGATAGCAACATCGTCGAATGTGGCGTACCTCAACTACCCTTGAACACAAATTCAGGAGGAACGCTGGGTCTGTGTGTATGTCTGCGATGTCGTTTGCTGTAGGCGTCTCAATTGCTTTGAAAAGTCCGGGTTTTCGACTATTTGGCTAACTTTGACAGGAACCAGAACTGCTCACTACCAGGGGGGTAAGGTTGCTAATCTAGTCCCTATTCGCCTAATATGGTCGGAACGCGCCTTTCGGATAAACCGTTTGCATGACTTGGCAGCGGAGTTGAACGCCCTCTTCATCGAATGAACCCTCCTAGCTCGGATTCCGCGATCGCGTGCTTGAACCTTAGGCATTATGGTCCCGAGTTGTCTCCTGTACTAACACGCTTGTACCGCCTCTCTTTCAAGACTCAAACCGTACCTAAGTCTTGGAAGCTTGCTAACGTGCAACCAGTGCCCAAAAACTGTAGCTGTGCCGACCCCTGCAATTATCGACCAATCGCCATCACCTCCATACTATGTAAGGTTATGGAAAAGGTTCTAAACAGCAAGCTGCTGTCTTACCTAGAAGATAACGACTTGCTCAGTGAACGTCAATATGGCTTTCGCCGGGGACGATTTACGAGCGATCTTCTTGTGTATGTTACGCACTGCTGGGGCGAAGCCATCGAGAAACCGAGTGGTCAGAGATGGCTGCTCCTCTGACCTCATGGCTATTGATGCCGGAGTTCCTCAGGGGTCCGTTCTCTCTGCGACTCTTTTCCTACTGCACATTAACGACTGCTTGTGCCTGGAGTTGTTGCGTACGCAGATGACAGCACAGTCATGGAGAGATATCTGTCTAGTGCAGGAGCCGGTGGGGAACCAATTCGATCAGAGAGAGAAGCAATGGTAGAGCGAGTGAATTCAACCTTAAGTCATGTTCCAAGAGGGGAGACATCAATCTGGTTAGTTTCAACGCCATCATAACATAAGCGTGTCTGTTCTCCACGAACGGAGTCCTTTCAACTTGGCTCCTACTTGCCGGAGTACATCTGTACCCATCACCGATGAGCTTGATGGATCGTTAGCTCACTCTGCTACGTTGGATGGCAGAAATTGGTTTTGGACGGACTTTGACAGGAACCAGAACTGCTTACTACCAGAGGGGTAAGGTTGCTAATCTAGTCCCTATTCGCCTAATATGGTCGGAACGCGCCTTTCGTATAACCCGTTTGCATGACTTGGCAGCGGAGTTGAACGCCCTCTTCTTCGAATGAACCCTCCTAGCTTGGATTCCGCGATCGCGTGCTTGAACCTAGGTCATAGGCCTGGTACGCAGCCGCTTTTCTTGCCTCAGCACGTGCACAATCCGTGTCTGTTCTCCGCGAACAAAGTCCTTTCTACTTGGCTCCTACTTTCCGGAGTACATCACTGATGAGCTTGAACTCCTCGACATGAAGTTATCTGCTAACCTTAACTTCGGCACCTCCATCGAATTCAATGCTCAAACTGCGGCCAAAAAGCTGGGCATCCTTAGTCCGTACTAAGGATGCCCAGCTTTTTGGCTGCATTTAACCCTTTAAGCGATACTTCACGCCTGATCAACTCCTAACCCTTTATAAGGCACAGGTCCGATTGTGCATGGAGTATTTATTGCAGCTACCTCTGGGACGGTTCGGCCAAATATCAGCTAGCCGCTCTGGAATCGGTGGACCGCAGAGCCAGGAGGCTCATTGATGACAAAAAGCTAATAAAAAACAAACTCCAAAGCCTAGCTCATAGACGCAAAGTAGCTTTCCTTATGTGTTTTCTACAAGATGTACCTCGGGAAGTGTGCTCATGAGCTGCACGAGCTTATTCCGCCTGCCCCTTTCTTCTACCGGACATCCAGACGCACTGCGGAGTACCAACCTTACCTTGTCAAAATTCCTCGAATCCGTACTGAGTGCTTCTGTTCATCTTTTATACTGCGCACCGCTAAGGAATGGAATTCTCTGTCTGCGCCTGCGTCTGTATTTCCGGGCTCATATAACCCGAGTCTCTTTAAAGTTAGAGTGAATAGGCATCTTCTGGGTGAGCTTGCTACATCTTCGACCACAACTTCGCCCCTGGGCTAGATTGTGGTCAAGAGCAAACCCATTCGTTATAAAAAAAAGATGATCTTTAGATAATGTAGAAGCTTAGGTAAAAGAGATTACACGGAGTTCTTATGGGGATGAATTGTGGGGCGTACGCTAGTTGCTATGTACTTTTGGTGTTTCAGTCGCAGCCCTCTATCTTTCAAACTATTATACATGGTGTTTCATAAAAACCCATAGAACGGTTTTCGATACTGTAAGTAGTTCCTTTACGAGATATAACCGAAAAATCGCAAAAATACCCCTTTAAAAGGGGTACATTTTTACCCCTCACCACTTAAGCACACCTCCACCGAAGGGGAAAACCTAGGATAGGTAGTCATATTTGGCAACAAATGAAGCTCTTTTAAAACAATAAAATCTCTTGTAGGATTTAAATCCGATTTGAATTCTTTGTTGGTTTTATTCTATTGACCAGTGACCGCTAGATATCAACTCTTGAAAAATTACTTCTTTTAAGCTTATTATTTCGCAAAAGAATACCTAAATCGAAGATCTTGAGATGTGTAAATCAAGAACTTCGATTTAGGGAATCTTTTGCGAAATAATAATAAGATAAGCTATTGTTGTTTCAGGATTTTTGCCGTCAACTGTACCCAGATACCATTCGAGCTCTTTACGGTAAAGACGTAGTTCATAATGCTGTTCACTGTACTGACCTACCGGAAGACGGTGAAGCAGAAGTAGAATATTTTTTCAAATTTGTTGCTAATGATACTAAAAGAGTAAGAACGTAGTAGTATATTTGTAGATCTTTATTTTTAGTTACTTTAATGTTATTATTATAATGTATTATTAGGTACTTTATTTTTAAAGTTTAGTTTATTTATTGTATACTTTCGTTTGAGTATTGTTCATAATTCGGTCGCTGTGTAAAAAAATAGGGAAATCAAACAAAGTGACACCAGGACGTGGTGCTTGAAACACACAATATTGGAATTTCATCGTCAATTTCACCGCTCTTTTATTAACTTTAAGGCTTATTTGCTTACCTAAAATAAAATAAATAACCAGAGACTAAAACTTCGATTTTTCGGAAAGCTAGTATCTGCCTGAAGACGGAGCGACGGACGCAAAAAACCTAGATTTTATGATTCATTTTACGTTACCTTGATCGCCGCGTCTTCGCCGCCCCACGTCGCTTTTACGAGTATGTGTATAAACAGCGGCGCCTTCAGAATAAAATGCAGTCGTTAATTTAAGGCGGTTTTTAGAAGAAAAATGGGCAAAATTTCGGAAAAATTCCAACCAAGCTGAAAATTTGTATACACATACCTTTTAGCTCCCCATATAACCTCTGGAAAGTCCCACGCGTGGGCACAACTTTTGACAGCAAAAACAGTTAAAAAAATTACCTTTTTTCGGTTTTTTGCCTATATCTTCGCCCCTGTTGATCTTACCGCTATGAAGTGTGTTGATGAAATAATTATCTACAAAAACGGTGTCTAAAGTTTATCGATAACACTAATAGTTTTTGCGTAGATAATCGGCCATTGAAACTCCGGTAAACATTTTCTATGGATATTTTAGTGCATTTCATGATCACTTCAACAAACAACAAAACAGCAGAAAACAGTAAAAAGGTTATTCAAAACATTAAATATTCTGTCTAAAAAACTTTTTATGGAATTGATAGGTAGTAAATCCAAGTACTGCTAGATTTATCACAAAGTAGTTTTCCGCCTGGGACTTCGTTCCCGTAGGAATTTGGGAAAATGATGAAGTCTATGTGTTAATCCAGGGTGTCAGCTACTTCCATACCAAATTTTATCAAAATTGCTCCAGCCGTTTGAGCGTGAAAGAGTAACAAACATCAATACATCCTCACAAACTTTAGCATTTATAATATTTATCACAAATTTCCTAATATCTCTAGATAAACAAATATAAGGTTAATTAAGGTTAAAA
The DNA here is from genome assembly GCA_949987775.1 of Aproaerema taeniolella. Classification (NCBI taxonomy): domain Eukaryota; kingdom Metazoa; phylum Arthropoda; class Insecta; order Lepidoptera; family Gelechiidae; genus Aproaerema; species Aproaerema taeniolella. The sequence goes on along the minus strand of OX465242.1, from coordinate 11,273,290 downwards.
ATAAGTAATCAGGGGCGCAATTCTGTAACGTGACGTGTTGAAACTCCGCACCTTTTATAACCGTTTTTGCATAAAATTTTTCATTCTTTCTTTTATTAGTACACCTCATAGTGGTAAGATAAACATGAACGAAGATATTAGGAAAAAACCGAAAAAGTATCATTTTTCTCACCGCTTTTTAGCTGTCAAAAGTTATGCCTTCCCTTGGACTCGTGGGACTTTTCAGAGGTTATTCAGGAAGCTAAAAGGTACATGTACACAAATTTTCAGCTTGGTTGGAATTTTTCGAAGTCAAATTCCGGTATTACAAGAATTGCTATATTTCGTAATTTTATACAAATCTGTATTTTTTTTAAAACTGTAGCCAACTAAAACGGTGTGACCATAAACAAACAAACTTAGATCAGTCATATATTGATTTTATTTGCTTAACTTCATCTAAACCGATCAGTGAGTTTAAGCAACAACGTACAGGCAGGGTACCTGATGGGTGACCAAAGTCGCAAATCTCGAGCGTTACCATCCTTCCGAGGGAACGTTGAGACCATTTAGCGGTTTGAAAACACAAAGGTATTACCTAGACGATAAGGAAGGGAATTATTTATTTGTTTTATTTAGGAGGTTGTTTTAATTTTTTAAAATATAATTAAGATATTTTATCATATTTTTTATTAATTAGATTTTACTTAAATCGATTGTAACTTTAGACTTCGTCAGCTCAGCGACCCGAAGTGGATCTGGGCATTCAAGATTAAAGTGCGTAAATTGTTTCTATTTTGTGTTAAATTTGATAGCTTATGATTTTTTGATAACTCGATCCTTTCCCATTCTCTCTATACTCCGCGTCAGACAGCAAGGCGGAAATTAGCTATTACGTTACAAAATGGCGGGCACGACCTTAATTTACTATGAATACAGCACAATGCAATGCCTTATTTGGTTAGGAGGTTGTTTTCAAAGTAGGATCTCACTTTTTTAAAGTAGGATCTTACTGTTTGTATTACTTACCCTGCCAAATTAAATGAAACCCTGTGCGTAGTAACACTTATACAGAAGGGGACAGCTTAGTAAATACTTAAGCGGTGGAATCTATCCGTAACTACGATCGACTACAAGTTATTATTTTTTCCCGGCAACGTTAAGGTGGGGAATTGTTTTTTATTGGATCATGGAGTGAATTAAAATAAATCGTAAAATTTCAAGGCGCAAGACATTAAAAAACATGAAACAAAGTTGAAAGTTTTCTTGAGGAAAATTCCATTGGTAAATCATTCAGAATCATGGCCTGTGTTCAGGGTTTGCAGTTTTTGCTAACATAAGTGTGATATTCACTTCCCGCCTTCCTATCTGACGCGCAGTTACATACACAATATGCCCGAGCCAACGAAGTCGGGAAGCTTTTTTTTTACATGGTTATACAGGGTGTCCCAGAATATGTGAATCAAATTGTAAAGGGAGATTCCGTAGGTAAGGACCTTTGAAATGTACCAAATAAAAAAAAGTAATGACTTTTGTGTAAAAGTAAAAAATCTAAGTTTTTAAAAAAGTACGACTTTTTTCAGATTTTCAACTAAAGGTGTTCGTTTGTGGCTAATTTTCATTTTTTTGTCACTATTATTATTTGTGAAGGATTGATTCATCAAACTACAAACATTTTTTTATTTTTACACAAAGGTCATTATTTTTTTTATTTCGTAGATTTGAAAGGTCTTTACCTAAGGAATATCCCGTTACAATTTGATTCACATATTCTGGGACACCCTATACCTAATTCTTTCAGAATTTACTTTACTTACTGTTATTTATAATATAATATTACCTAAACTTTATAAAAATTTTCGCTAGCACGTTCTACTTATTCTAATCATTAAATTCAGTTTAAAAAAAAAGTAATTTAATGATTTTAAATAGCGTTGGCATTTTGCAAATAACAACGCCACATTTACTGTGTTAAATGATGGTGACAATTTGGGAAGTGAATATATTGGAACTCAAATCATTTTAGCCTGCTGGCTAAAAGTCTTCATTAAGAATCTCCACATTGATACACCAGTCGTCTTAAACATTCTAGTTCGCAAAAAATAGCCATGTCCTGATTTTTTTGGGATGTTGTTAGGATGTAAAACCAAATTTGCAACTTCGAAAGACCTGTGCTAACTGCGTGATGCTCGAAAAACCTCGGAATTTTCGGCGTTTTTTAGTTTTTCGCTTACACCATCTAAAATATGCATTTTACAGAAAAAACATCTATGACACTTCTAAAGAAGATAAAATCAACAAATTGAGTGCAACCACAGCTCTGTATGTCTTACAGATCTTGAGAAATAACAGTTCGAAAATATGCAATTTTTTACAAACACAGTTCGAAAATATGCAATTTTTTTCCACGGGAAAGTTATTACAAGTTAAGTTATAGAGCAGTTATTCAACAATTGTTGTTAATTTTATCTTCTTTAAAAGTGTCATAGATTCCTTTGCTGTAAAATGCATATTTTAGATGTTGTAAGTGAAAAACCAAAAAAAGGCCAAAATTTTCGAGGTTTTTCGAGCACCATAAAGTCTTTCACAGGTCTTTCGAGGTTGCAAATTTAGTTTTAGTTTTACACTATTGGTATCTATCCTAAAAACATTCCAAAAAAATCAGGACATGGCTATTTTATGCGACCTGACGCGATTTATATGTCTACGGTGACTGGCGTATGATTGGTCTTCTGCATCGAACCTTCACATTTAAAAATGTAAAAGATGTGATAAAAAAGAACAGTAACTATGCAAGCGGCAAAGATATCGTATAACAGAGTTAATGTATTAAAACTAGTTAGAATTATTGTAGTTACATTTAGACATTAATCGTTTTAATTTTGAATGGTGAGTATTTATTTGTTATTTATAATGATTGATTAGAAATCGTTTACTGAATTTGTTTAATATAATTTTTTTCCTAGTTTTTAACATAGATATAATATATACCTAACGGGTTCTTACCACTATTCCCTTTTTGTTTTAGTCATTTGTCATAATCAATGATGTTTGTTATTTAGCCAAATTCAATTATAATCTTATTACTTTTGCATTCTTCGTTTTATTTTAATTTATTAATGTCGTGTGATATACTATTTGTTGTGTAACCTTGTACAAGATTAATTTATTTGATTCAGTTATTAATTGTATATTTCTCTGATAGGTACCAAATTAAGCAATTTATGTCCCAAATTACTGAAACTATGACAAAATATATCGCGCTGGTCTGGGAATGAAAAAAAACATGGAATGTGCCAACTGTAGGCTTGAGGGGTTTTACTACATCGTTGTGATGAAAACCCATTACAATTAAACTCTTGTCTCATCGCCGTGCCGTGATGGGGTCCCATTCGGGGTTTTACATAAAAGGACACTCACTACTTCAGACAAGTTTTGCTCTTTAGAGCTTACTGTATATTGCGCGCTGTGGACGAGCTGTGTGACTCAGGCCAGCAGACCCACGGAACTTAAACAATGAATTTAGGTATTCTATGTATGCCAATACATAGTGCCTTCCTAGTGCCTATTGGTGCCAAAAGAACCATATCTAGTGCCATCATAATTTAAAAAATATAGGTCGTTGTTTGTGGGTCTGCTGGACGGATATCAGCCCAGCAGACCCACCTCTCGTACACGGAAACGGCTAAAGTTAGAGACATGGTTAATGCTTTCATTGGTGCCATCGAGAAAAAAGTTTCAAACCTAGTGCTTCAAGCGTTTCGGAGCTATAAAACGATCTTGGTGTGCCTGCTGGGCGGAGCGTTGAACGCAGCAGACCCAACACGATAGCTTCATAACTAAAAAGTAATTGGTATGAAATCTCATATCAATGTTTAGTGTGTCATTAGTGCCATAGAATAACATAAAAATATCCGTTGAATTTCACATCCAAACATAACAGTTGAACCTCTCAAAGTTTAATTTCTTAAACAAGAAAAAAAATATTTCTTAAACTATGATGGCACTAGATATGGTTCTTTTGGCATCAATAGGCACTATGTATTGGCATACATAGAATACCTAAATTCATTGTTTAAGTTCCGTGTGTCTGCTGGCCTGCCATACGACGAGCTACACTCAGTACTCACAGGGTGCTCTAAGCGTTCGTTTTGGCACATGATATCCTTTTCCCAAAATACCAATTCCCAAAATATTTCAGTAAATCCGTATCTCAAATCAGCCGTATCCCAAATCATTCGTTTCCTAAAACCAACCTAAATCCATAGGTATTCCAAAAACCTGGCTCTGGCTGGCATCATTACTATTCAATACAACCAGTCTTCGCCATCAAGGCACTGTTAGTGTTTCTGTATTTAGTGTCTCAGCTATATTCTTTGACGCTCGCGTGAACTCCGTAAAAACTCGGCGTCGCTACTTGACAGGATACGTCTTGGCTCTTACACCTCAGCCTTCTAAAGACTATTGCAGATAGTGAACAGACAAAAAAAACTGTTTTAAAATGTAACTACCTTCAATACAACCAGTCTTCGCGAGTGCAATAAAGTATATTGTATTGTATTGTACGAACATGAGAACTAACATAATTTAGTCTTCTAACATTTTATTTATCTTATGAATAATAAATAATGAATTAACTGTCTTATTAATAAGATCAAAAACCAGTTGATAATCTGACTACCCCAATAAATTCACATTCAGAAGCTCCGCTATCGAAACTGATATTTACCTACTAATTATGTTGGTGTAATTAAATAAATTTCTTACCTGGAGTCAGTTTAAAAGCTGCCAAACCGAATGGACTTTTACTTAAACCGCCAAAATAAAGCACGATTGACTATACAGTTGTTAAACAAAGTCACCGCTTCCTTCATTATCCATGGCCACGTTTCTATTTTGATTATTATATGTAGTTTCATTTCAAAAATCGGTAAGTAATTTTTTTTTACAACTTGGTGGTAAAATTTTCTTTTCTAAATATTCTTCTGGTATTGTGGAAATCTGGTATACTACGAATCTGGTATACTTGGAAAAAAGGGTGGGACCTATATTATAAGCAAAATACGTCCTCCGCCGAGAGGCACGGGACACGTAGGGGATTAAGGCATAGTCCACCACGCAGGCCCAATGCGGGTTGGTGGACCACGTGCCTTTCAAAAATGATTTTTCTTAAACTTACGGGTTTCATCACGATGTTTTCCTTCACGCGGGTTGATTATTTATAAGTAAATTTGTCGTGTAAGTAACTTACCCCAGACGATTTTCTGCCACAATGAAACACTAACTATTATACAATAATTCTTATTCTCAAAACACTTTTTTATAGTTCTTTAATTTATGCTTAGATTACATATCTAATTCTTCATCAATAAGGGAAGACGTATCCGAAAAGTCATCGTCGTCCTTAAAGTTTTCAGGAGCTATTTTATTCTTCTTCATGTCTTTCAGGAACCCCTTCAACGCTTCATGGAAATCATAGCCATATTTTTTTAATTGCCTGAAATATCATACATAATATAATTATTTTCTTTAGAAGTATAGTAACTTAAAATTAGTAAAGTCGAATTTTTAATTCTGTGCCACAAATGTAAACAAAGGTATTGCCACTATACAAAAATGGTTAACAAACCGACCATTATCGATTATTGTGAAAAAAATAATAAGAATATTCTTTATAATTAGAAATAATATAATAAAATATTGATTCCTTAATGTTTTGTTTTTGTCGTAAAATATTAATGCACATTGTTAAATTTTAAACATATTTTTAGTGAATTTTAATAGGAGATATTATCTTTTATGTACCTTAGAAAACAGGCCGAGAACACAGATTGCAACCTACGAGCTTTTACAAACGGTCACGCTCACATTTTTTTTAGTTTTGTTTTGTGGGCTACTGCATTGTAAAACGTTGAACGATATACGTTACGACACTTGTACCGTTAATAACTATAAACTTACGCTTCCGATGCCGTTCGTTTTAGCTGAGTCAGGTGAGTATAAATATTGCTCAAAGCACTTATATCTTCATCGTCTGGGCTATGAAGGGCCCTCAGATTTACGTTTGTAGGTTTCTGTAAAAAAATATATGTTTCCCAATCACATTTTTTTGTTGCGTTGTTATTTGAAAACCATAAAATTAATACAAAAGACCGTTAACGATGTTTGTACATTGCTACTGCACAAAGTGATTAATCTAAGTACACCAAACACGTCAATTTATGCCAACCGACACTTTTCTCTCAAAAGTATGCTGTAGTTGCAATAGTAGACAAGATCGGAAACCTTAGGAAACAGGCCGAGACCATATATCATGCCACTTGCTACGAGCTTTTTTACAAAAGGGCAGGCTTCTATTATAAATAGAATTTCTACTATAAACGTGCACGCTCCTTTTAAAAAAAGGGCACGCTTCTACTGCAAACGGGCACACATTTTTTAAAAAAGGGCACGCTTATGCTACCATCGGGCACGCTCCTTTTAAAAAAGGGCACGCTTCTGCTACAAACGGGCACACACTTTTTAAAAAAGGGCATCCTTCGGCTACAAACGGGCACGCTCTTTTTAAAAAAGGGCACGTTTCTGCTACAAACGGGCACACACATTTTAAAAAAGGGCACGCTTCTGCTACCAACGGGCACGCTCCTTTTAAAAAAGGGCACGCTTTTGCTACAAACATGTATGCTCCTTTTAAAAAAGGGCACGCTTCTGCACCATCGGGCACGCTCCTTTTAAAAAAGGGCACGCTTCTGCTACAAACGCGCACGCTCCTTTTAAAAAAGGGCACGCTTCTGCTACAAACGGGCACATACTTTTTAAAAAAGGGCACGCTTCGGCTACAAACGGGCACGCTCCTTTTAAAAAATGGCACGCTTCTGCTACAAACGGGCACACACTTTAAAAAAGGGCACGCTTCTGCAACCAACGGGCACGCTCCTTTTAAAAAAGGGCACGCTTCTGCTACCAACGGGCACACTCCTTTTAAAAAAGGCATGCTTCTGCTACCAACGGGCACGCTCCTTTTAAAAAATGCCACGCTTCTGCTACAAACGGGCACGCTTTCGCCACTACAGACAAACGGGAACGCTCTTACTTCGAATTGTAAATCCTGCTACGTTCGAGACTTAGTTACGTTAACTTGCGGGCGCGGTACATAAGTTTTTATAATAATAATAATAATAAAGACGTTTATTCAAATTTCACACAGTATCTTAAAACTAATGATCTTAGATATATGAACTTAGGTCTATTTGGATGAGAATTTGAAAAGGCACAGCCTCAGCATTATTGCTGTTTTTCAGTCTCCACTTATAATACAACATGCCCGCCACCGCGCCCGCGATTTTATATGAACATGTATTTAGGGCTCTTTAACTTATTTGAGATAAAAATTTTTTGATTGGCATATGTGGAACATACTCTGATATGAAATACAGTTCTCATATGGAGAACCCTAAAAGGAACTCCTAAGAAAATTGACTCGGTCATCGCAACTAAAGCAAACGCGGGTGACGTTGACTTAAAATCACAGCATAACAACATCACAGCATAACAGTCCACTGCAAGGATAAGCCTTTATTGGCTTGGATAGAAAGTAAAAGCCGTAATCGTCACACTGACAGATACAAATAACCGTACAAAGTAACTGATTAGACAAGATAGCTTACCCCTAATCGGTAATTTATGTCTTCTTACCTGGAAACTGATTTCGATCATTAGCTTTGTGGCTAAGCTGATAGTAAACATTTCGTTTGTGATATAATATTCTGTAAACTGTCCCTTTTTGTACAAAGCGAACACAAACGTCCGTCTAAATTGAAAAACGTTGCTTGGAGTATCTTTATCTCTAAAAACTCCATCCACAATGACTATGAAACCACTTTTCTGAAAAAAAAGAGGGAAAATTAGTACTTCTATTAAAAATTCTTGACTGGGATAACACAGATAAAACTATAGTATGTACAGTCAACAGCACATCAGGTTATCACAAACTGTCAAATTTCCCCAATGGATAGCATGATGTGCTGTTGACCCTGTACAAGTACATACAGGGTGCAAGGGATAGTTTAGCAAAAACCGAAAACCTGAATTCAGTCGGGCTATGATGATCGCAACGACATATTATCTCACGCGTTATCTCGTGGTCACGTGACTGTTTCGACCAATGAGATTACGAGAAAGCATCACGTGACCACGAGATAACGCGTGAGATGATATGTTGTTGCGATTATCATAGCCCGACTGGCCATCATTCTGAATGATTTTCCAGTGAAATTTTTCCCAGGAAAATAGTGCACCTTGAAATTTTTACCAGGAAAAAATGACTATTTTCAAAATATTTTCTAATAATTTAATTTTAAATTATTTATTCGAATACACTCAATTTAACAATAAAAAAACAATGACAACAGCGTAAAACACGAAACCCAGCAATCTGACAGCGGCACGACGCGGTAGGACCGCGTGCGAAATGCGGTGAAGAAAATAAATATTTTTGTATTTGTATTTTGTGCGGTTTGAAAACTCTGACACCAAGGTTAGCCAAGTTCGCCACACGCTTGACCTACATCTACACGATAAGAAGAAGAAGAAGACCTTTTATTTATTTCAGATTTACTTAAAATATGAAAATTTGTAATGAGATTTAAAAAAGCACCCTCAGAGTTTCTTGCCTATTTATTCTCTGGGGAAGACTGCACCTTTGCGAATAGGCGTAGTCAATAGGGTCAAAAGAATGAATATATATATGTACGTATGTGTTTAAATCCTTCAATGTAACATCTTGAATGACCGAATACGTTTGTATGCATTTAATGTAATTTTGACTTATTTAAACACGTTGGCTGCCCACCATACTACACCTACAGTATTCCACCCACACCCCATACAAATTTACTGATCCCACTGGTGATGCTCAAAGCATTGCTCTATTACTGAGGGGCCCTGAGCATCACCGGTGGGATTAGAAGCTCATTTTTGACTCAAGTTTGACTCTAGCCCCCCAAAAAAAATCCGCAAAACAATGCCCTCAAAAAATAGCTTCTAATCCCACCGGTGATGCTCATGGCCACAGAGAGAAGATTACGTGATCCGACCGGTGATGCTCATAGCAGCCAACGTGTTAAGTAACATCCTGAATGTGCTAATTTGAAGCGTACACTTACATTGTGTTGCAAAACGTCGACCGAGAAGGTGGTGGGATCATGTTGGGAGGCGGGTAAGCTGCACAAGGCTCCTCTCACTGAGTCCCTGCCTTTGTACACCTTGTTATTAAACAACACATACGACCTCATCTTCGGGTTCAACACGTTCCGCGAATGACTTGCATAAGGTTGTAGACTTTTTCCATCTGCTTCTGTAAGTTTTACACAATCCCCGTTGAAGAAAAATAGCCGTTATCTATATTTACTTATGTACTTAAATACATTATTGAAAATATATAAAAGCTTATAAACGAAAACTGCATTTCTACTTGTTTTGGTGCCTACTATAGCTTATTTGTACCTAATATGATATGCTTCCACGGTGGACTGTGAGTAAAAGAAAAACATAGAATGTGCCAGATGCCTACTCTTTTCAGGTATACTTTAAAAGTCAGTTAGTGGGACGCGAGGGAGGGTTTTGCTGTATTGTGGGCGAAAGGCTAACCACCTCTCACTACTTCCATAATCCATCATATTTCATAATCATCATATAACCCCCTGAATTTATATCAAACGTGTCATCAAGTGGTTTTGAAACCACTGTGCTCTGCCTACTCTGATAGGGATTATAGACGTGAGCGTGTGTATGTATGATGTTATGACTTATTTGACACTATGTTTAACCACATAGGGACCTAGTGTCACTACAAATCCATTTACTTAACAAAAAATTACATTAGCCGAAAATAAACTTTTTAACGAAATGTTGCGTATACATTTATACGTATACAATTCGCCGCGACAGATAATAAACAGCAGAAAGCTGCAAAACAATTATTCTGTAAGCGATAAAAATAAACGTGCGACTATTATACTGAGTCGTCGAAAAATTGCTTCATAAAAATCGAGAAGTGGCTGATAGAAAATGTGAGAGGAAATATATTAAATGAGGCAGTCAAAATCATGAATGGGCTGCTAAAAATAATTACTTGGTAAGGGATCATTCAACAATTACGTGATCAGGGGGAAGGGGGGGGGGGGGAGGTCGGGTGCTTGTATATACATTGGATTATTTGGGGGGGGGGGGAAGAAGCCATGATTACGTCATCATTTTATAACTTTAATTAACGTATAGCGAAATGAATAAATAAATTATATTTAAATATTTACGTACAATTTTGAAGTCTATTAGGTACTGGTAACACTAACTATTAGATAGATGGAACGGGATTTTTCCTGCTACAGACAAACTGTGGAACAGTGTGACCAGATTAAGTTTTTTTATACTTTTTCGGCATATTTTATCGACTTTTCCAAGCATCAGTATTGCTAATACAGCAAAAATTTTAAACACGGACGGATTACGTAATCAAGGCGAGGGGGGGGGGGGGGTTAAAAACAAAAGATTACGTGATTACATGGGGGGGGGGCTGAACGATCCCTAACTAATATTGTTAAAACGAGGTAGCAAAAAAAATATTTCTGGGTTCTAAAGTAATTAAAACTACTCAAAACAAGAAAAGTTAATACAAAAAAATGGATAGAATTTAAATGCCACGTTAAATACGAGCTAAAAAGAATGTCAGAAAGCAGCACTCACCTGTGAAGTTTGACTGAATAGTCAAGTTAACATTAAAATCGTAGAAAGTTTCGATGCTTTTTCTTGAAAAATCGTAGTGTGAAAAGTAAAGAGAAAGAAACTTCTCTGTGACTATTTTGACTTTTCTGTCCGTGCAAATTAAAAAGTTTCTGATAAAGGGAACCACTCCGTGTTCAGTCAGTTTAATGCCATCCTGAAAAATAATATTTCGTCAATTCATCAAATAACACAGTCGTATACGACTTAAAATTATGTAAGTACACATAATATCCTCCTCGGCATTTGATATGAATCACAAAAAGAAAGCCTATTCTATTCTGAATATTACTGAGGTAAATATATTTTTACGTCACAATTTTTCAAGGGTTATGTGCCGAGGGCTCCAATCCCTGAGAGCCCCCATACCTGAGACATGAATTCCGATATCTCATTAAAGGCGATTAATTCCTCTCAATAATTAACCATGTAATTCCTATATTTGGACCCACAATGTGGGACACACTTTTGCGAAATTTTAGAGGCTAATTCTTTCCATGAAACTGAACCACTTTTGCCGAGGAACCTAAGTATATGAAATTCTCAAAAAACAAATATTTGACTGCTCATGATGAGGTCCGACCGATTTCGACCACGGCGACCACTTCAACTCCTAATTTGTTTGGCGCTCGTGTGCCCGAAGATGGCTAATATAGCCGATCTTTGCGGCAAAACCACGTTCGCAATGAGGGCACGTAAGTACACCTCTAACGTAACGATAATTTGTGGCAACGGGGACGGGCTTTTTGTGGTCGCGTTTTGCATCGACGTCGATTATTCGTTGTTTCTCGAACTCGCCATTGAGAGGGCTCTATGTTGCACCTTTTCATGTGTCGTTTCTGTGACTGCTCATACTAAGCTAATCGCTCAAGTCATTTTGTTTCATATATCGACTCCTTGGGAAAGTTGTTCAGTTTAGTGGGAACATCCTTCACTTTCTCTAATTTTAGGTCAGCAGCCAAAAAAAAAACTATTATAACTTGAAGCACTTTTTATATCGACAACTTGAAAATAATAGAAAATATATATAATATGACAAAGCCCTCGCCGCAAACCCCTTTTTCAGTACAAATGCCGAGGAAATGAAATAATTTACCAAAGACTTTTCACTTACTAATTCGTTCAGTCTGGGGAACTTTATTGTAATCTGTTTAACATAGGTGACAGGATCGTATTTTTCACACAGTGGATTACCTTCCACCCAGAGCTTTTCAATTTTGCTGCTTACTCTGTGCAACTCTTGCAAAGACGGAATCTGTTACAAAAAAAAGTATAAAATAAGGAAGCATGATGACATAATCCTTACTAATATTATAAATAAGAAAGTAACTCTGTCTGTCTGTCCGTCTTTCACGCCTAAACTACTGAACCGATTATGATGAAATTTGACACAGAGATAGATTAGAGCCTGGGAAAGGATATATGCTACATTTTATTCCACCAGTTGGGCACGATATAACCCTGTAGTTCACGCGGGCGGAAAGCTAGTTACATATAAATATATAAATCAAGGATTAGAGTATGCGTGCAAGGACGATTCAATAAATAATTACAACACTTTAAGATTCTCTTAATTCGAAAATTGATAAATCAACAAAATTCGACTTCTGTGTTCTTGATGTAAAAGTGTCGCCTGATATGGTTTCAAGAAAAGTATATCTTAAGATTAGACGCTATCTTAAAATGTAGTGGAGGTAAAATAAATATATTACATAAGATGAGAGAATGGTAGAAAATGTCCAAAGTATAAAAGACTAAAGGATCTACTAATAAACTGCAAGCCAATTGCAATCAAAAACTTGCAGCTGCATGTGTGCGGCTGTCATTTACAACATGCCCTTTCAGTGCAGCGCCACTATACGATTCCGTTATTATTTCCTGCTCTGCCACGTTTACTGCTACTAGTTAATAAAGATGCTCTGCAGTAAAAAAATCACTGCTCCTGCACTGCGGTAAACCTGCAGCAGGACTGCATGCGAGAATACCGATCTGTCATTATTTTCTCAATTTGAGAAAAGTCGCGCGCACTGCTGCATGTTTTTAGTGGAATTGGCCTGCTGTTTTCTGTTTTTTTTTTTATATTATTGTTTTGATTGAAGACATCATCATCATCAGCCTGTGTTAATCCATTGCTGGACACAGGCCTCTCCTATGGCACGCCACTGAACTCGGTCTTCAGCTCTCCTCCTCCAACCACAGCCCGCTACCTTACGAATATCGTCACTTCACCTAGTTACAGGGTGCCCTACGCTACGTCGGCCGATTCGTGGTTCCCATTCTAGAACTTTTCAATCCCAACGGCCATCAGTTCTACGGCAGACATGACCAGCCCACTGCCACTTATTTTGCTAATTCGCTGAGCTATGTCAGTGACTTTGGTTTTCTGGCGGATTATTTCATTTCGAGCTGTAGATTGAAGACATAACATATTATTTTTACTTACGTTATTGTTACTCAGATTTACGGCTGTCAAGTCACCCTTTATGAAGAAGTTTAATATGTCCACTGGAACTTGGCTGAAATTCAGTTATGGTTACGATTGAGTAAATTATAATAAGCTAGCTTTTTATTTTCGACTTCGCTCGCGCCGGAAAGTAGTCATTTCACTATCGGGACAGGCCCCTAACGAGTCTGTACAAATAGCTAGATCAATCCGTTGCTCCATTGCGACGTGAAGGAAGGACAGACAAATAAATAAACATTTTCACAGTGACTGTCTGACTAATAATTTACACACTAGGTATTACACTAGCACATATGGCTAGGTCTGCGACCTCTTCCGCACACCTGATGGACCTATTTTTGTTCAGTTTTTACAAAAATACTAGGTTCAAACTGTCAAAGAATAGAATAATGCATATTAAGTTACCTATCGAATGACATATAATAAGAATTATTCCTAGAGTTTTTAATTATCATACTGTAATTGTTGAAAGTTCGGAAAAAAGGGACTAATTCTGGTTCGTCAGGAATGTAGTAGTTTAAAAAAAAAAAAGTGCTGTCAACACCTTCCAAGAACACATTATGCCTCGTTTTATCCATAAAATGAGACCTTACTAATATTATTAATAACAACTTTTGCACATTATAGTATATTGTGCAACTCGGGAATAAAAGACGGATTTTAAGCGAGGGCCAAAGTTGGATCACGAGCAAATGAAGGATTCTAAAGTTTTAGAATGAATCACGCGAGTGATTCATAGCCCTCGATGAAAATCCGTTTTATTCAAGAGTTGTACATTATATTATATACCATGACCTCGAAGAAAAAGAAAGATTTTTAAGCGCTGCGCAAGGAGTTTGCATTTCGCATATTCTTTGCGATAGAGGTCGTATGTCTATACAGTGGACTTTTCGAAATTCAAACACCAAAATTGACATAAAAAGTCCTATTTTTTTACGTGTTTTGCGGGAGCAAAAGAATCTTTTTGGGTTCTAAATTCAAATACCAAAACTATGACTAAAAGAGCTCTTTATCCCCAATTTTCAGTGAAAAAAAAGAAGCTTTTTAGAGGGGGAATGGTAAAAAAATTCTAATGTGGTCAATAGGAACGATAGTAAATTAAAATATACATACCTCAAGTTATTATTACTCAGATTCAGAGTTTTAGTGTCCCTCCCCATTCTTAACATTAATATTTTAAAGTGGGCCAAAACATTTATCTTGTAAAAATGGATTTTCTTCTGTAGAAACTCTAAAAACAAAAAAATATTATTAAATAAATTAAGAATAATTGTCTTATGATCAGTGCTAATTTAGCAGTAAGTGTATACCTTGGTTTAACGATGACATAACGAAGAAACTGGGACTACCGGAAATATTAAAGAGAGTTGGAAGAGAACTATGTCAACAGGCACGCACTCCCTTCGAGCTACGAGACTTGATCTGAGTTTAGTTAATTGATTTTTGTTTTCTGTTTTAAACTGTTTCTGTCTCATGAACGGAATAATAGACCGAGTTCCCGTTGCACGAAACCCTACCTCATGAGGTGGCAGCTCAGAAATGTAATGTAGTGATAGATACTACTTAGGAGCACTGGATTTCAGTAGTTTGCCATCGCATATCCTGGAAGAAGTAATTTTATATCTATCACTACATTACATTTCTGAGCTGCCACCTCATGAGGTAGGGTTTCGTGCAACGGGAGCTCGATCTTGATCCGACGGGTCCTGGGTTCTAATCCCAGTCGGGGCAAATATTTGTGTAAAAAGCAGATGTTTGTTCTCGGGTCATGGGTGTTTGTGTCTATCTTTTTGTGTGTTCCGAGGGACCCACGACACAAGGGAAAACCTTAGTGGGGGCCTTTGACTGTATGGCGTTATAAAAAAGAAACAACGGGTTGCACTCCGGGAGTGCCGGCAGAAGTAAAAACTTGAACATATATTACTTCCTTGCGGTCTAAGAATTTTTCACTTCACCCTCCGTCTTACGAATTATCGATCAGGGTCACGTGACCCTGACGCGAGTTTAACATTTTTATACCCATCCAAAAAGTGCACAACACAGCTAAAGAAGTTTTCAGTTCAAAAAAAAAATTCGTGACTTTTGTGAATAGTCTGAAACATATTATTATCAAATTTAAGACTGCATCACAACAATCATTAATATTAGAACTGTTGTGGACATTAAAATTATGATAATGGTTACTGTTTCCTTTGTGATGTGTAATTTATTACGCTATTACATGGCTATTACAGATACTAAAACAGACATCTTAAACATTATATTACACATTACAATGGCAAATGGTAACATATAGTACTGTAGATATGTAATTAACGTTCCTAATATTCGGTTACATTTATAGCTATATGCTATAAAACTATAGTAAATAATAATAGCTATGTTTACCTGGATCGTTGCAGAAATTTGAAAGATCTAGTTCACATTTCTCACTTAACCTGGAGCTTACAACACCGGCAACAATATCTTCAATTGTAATTCTGTTTTCAAAGCAATCTGCTGAAGTCTTGTCATTAAATAGTACATCTATATTAAACATATTCCTTTGGTGAGGGAACATGAAATCTAGTTTTGTCATCTTCAGTATAAGAGTTAGGCTGCTTGTATAGAAAGTAGTGATTACTCCTGTTGACACATAGTTCACAGGAACAAAGGAGGGAGAAAAATATTCACCCAACGTATCAAACAGACTGACATCACCAGCTGTCCAGTTATGTACCTTTAAACAAAAAGATTGTTTTAAATCTTACACTTAATTTAGAAACACATAACATAACATTCTGTGACCATCAAAAGCACCCTCATACTCTAAGACCCTCATATAAGAGACAGGTCAATATCAATACAAAATAAGCCACTATGAATTATATTCAATTCTTGTTTGTTCACATTTGCATCTTACGGGTTATGAGGTCTGCGGATTGGATTTGAGTTTTAAAAAGGAACGTTGGTTAGTGTCCAAGACATGCAAGTGTAATGTTCTTTACTAGTCCATAAAAAGTAAAAACAATAAAAAAAAAACATGTGTGCAATTCACATGTGGTAGAAGTGAAACCTTCACAAAGGTACTATTTCATTTACTCTTATGAATTTATGTGTCTGTCTCTTTTTACTGTTGCTTTTGCGTTTCATCAACTTAAAAATCACAGCGATGCTAAAGAAGTTTTCACTTCAAAAACTTTTTATAGTTCTTTTAGAAATGCAAGAGAAAGTTTACATTAAATTTGCAGTTGTTCACATTTGTACCTTTTGCCCACAAAATAATAGTAATGTGTCTACGACCCTTTTGCCTTTATGATGGCGTTAAAACAAGGCATCAAAGTCTATATGACATCACAGGCTCTTATTATTATTATTTTAGACAGGCAGGCAGTAAAAATCAACTGATATTTAGAAACTTTTTTTTAACTTGCTGTAAAAATCGAATGTAACATTGCAAGTTTATATTTAAGTATTTTATTCTTTAGGTTACCAACAGAGTGAACACAATTACTTTCAAGCACAACATTATATATTCACTTCTCATACTCTGAAAGTGGGCCAGTGTTTACCTAATTAGCGTGCAGAAAATGGATCATCACTGCTCTAAAGTAGAAAGTAATTTTTTAAATATGTGGTTAGAAGTTTGAATGGTAGTTATAATTGGCAAAGGCAGAAGCCATACGGCTGCACTACAATCATTTTTTTCATTGTAAAAGAGTTTTAATTACCAGGTTTCTATACTTTCCGTGTATTCGAAGTGAAAAGTAGTGTTTAACTCGAGTGAACGGCACCCATTTCTGCCTCAAGAAATGGGTGCCTTTCAGCCCTCGGTTAACAATCTACTATTAAATATAACATGTGGTAAAGGAAAACATCACAATGAAACCCACATGTCTAGAAGAAAATATTTCATGACCACGAAAGCCTAACATGACCCACTGACCAAGACAACATGGTCCACCAACCCATATTGGGCCAGAGTGGTGACTATGACCTAAATTCCCTTGGGTTTGAAGGGAGGAGCAAACCCCTGGGGATTTATATGGATTCATTAAAAAAAATGCATAATGTCACTCCAATTACTGAAGCAAGATAAGAAAAATGAAGTTGTAACAACAATACTGGTTTTTGAAAAAAAGGTAAAAAGCTAGTAGACAGAGATCCCAGGGCCGCCAGACCTTACTTATTTTCTCATAAACCAAATGTGTGGGAAATAGTAGTGCTAGTACGTACTAGTAATGTATGAATACCAGCTAGCCTGGGCCGGCGGCCAATTTTCAGCTACCAGGTTCTGAAGGTATTTCCAAAAATTACTCGCTTGTCTTTAAGTCTTATAGAATATAATTAATTACATGTAAAAATTAATGATCAACACCGCCAGACACTCTGTCGGCTGTAATTTCTGACAGATGCTTTACAGTTTGCAAGTAAATTATGCGATTATACCTACAATCTGAGCTGTGATTTTTGTATATAATGTTCAGGGAACTATAACAATACTATTTATAGTACCCAAACTTCAAGACAAGTGAGAAATTTTTGCAAGTATCTTCAGAACCTGGTAGCTGAAAATTGGCCGTCGGCCCAGGCTAGCTGGTATTCATACATTACTAGTACGTACTAGCACTACTATTTCCCACAGATTTGGTTTATAAGAAAATAAGTAAGGTCTGGCGACCCTGGGATTTTGATCTATAGGTTTATAAAAGCTATGGGATAAATTTAGAAATGTAAAAGACGGTTCAATATTAAATGCAAAGCAGGTAAATATGTATTAGTTTATACTTCGCTTTTAATGGCAATCGGTTGGTAAAGTCACAGATGAGAAATAGTAATGGTTAGGTAGCAATCATTACAGTTTTATGGTGATAAATATGCGCTTACCATAATTTTATGAAAAGTATGATGCGCCGCTTCGTCTTCGCTGGCCAAACAACTTTCAATGTAGTCGGTAATGTGCGGCGTCGCTGTCATTCTATTTAGTAAATATTTTCTGTAATTATCCAACTGATACTTTTTAGTATTCATTTTGAACTTCACTTCAGTTAAGTAAATGGCAATCGGGTGCAAATCGGGTGTTTAAATTCTCTTTGCAATCGGACTTTATGATAAAAACAACATTTCGACAGCAACAAGGACAATTATTCAGATAAACAAACACCACAGAACAGTAATACTCCTGGCGGAGAAGAATGACAACTCCATACAAAACAAACACGCACGATCGACGACGACGACCCAGGACCAGTGTTGACACATGAAGTAGACGTGAAATCTGTATTTTCATTACAAAAATCCGTATAAAATCGGTATTTCTGTTTTTATTGAAATTCCGTATAAATATCCCGTATTTTGATTGAAATTCCGTATGAATTCCGTATAAAAATTAAACGTAACATTGTTTAGTCAAGATTTTAATCAAAAGAGGGTGATTTCTCTAAAAGTTGTTTTTGTAGTAGCGGGTCCGTTATCGTCGAGGTAAGTAGGTACATAATTTATTTCTTGGTTTCGTCTTCATTGAAAAAATTTTGCTGTACTGCCGCACTACAGTGGAGCAAGCTCACCTGCGTTGTGACGAAATTGGTTGAAATTAGGTAAAGAAGGCTCAAAACGGGGACCTTTTGAAGCTAATTCTGTGTTTAGAGTAAATCCGTATAAAAAAATCCGTAATCTTGTTCATCCGTATTGAACTTGTAAAATCCGTACAAATACGGACCAATCCGTATATATGGCAACACTGCCCAGAACGACCACAGACTAGTGTTAAAAACAATAGTAGAAAGTATCGAAAGTCTATCGATACTATCGTAACCATTTTTTTTTTCAAGTTTTTATAGAGGCTTCTGTCATCCTAGATGACCATGCCAGCCTCATAGGATCATTATTTTAGTTTATCGCAATGACCGTTCGAGGAATCTATACAGCCCAACTGCTCGCTCCGACAGTGGGTTGGACAGCCAGCAGTTGAGCTGTCCATTATGGGTGTAGGGAGGGACACATGATTCGTTTTGTAAATTCAGCATATTTGCCACTTCCAGTAGAGTTGGGCGAGGTGACGTCAGTCGTCTCTCGCCCGCCACGCAGGTCACTCACTTTAAATGTAATTTGGTATTTAACTGTAACGCTATAGAAATGTGCCTCAGAAAATCTGGTTCTCCTGATTTACCCTGTTCCTGCTTACAAAAACCCAACATGGGCATTAACTGATCCTATATATCTCTGTCTCAGATCTGCGTTCCGGACACACTCCAGCAAAATATGCATTAAATCATCAATTTTATTGCACTCTGAACATAATGGGGAAGGTTTTATACCCATCATGTGGTAAAACTTATTTCCCGGAATGTGTCAAGAACGCAACCTAAAGGCGGAGACCAGGGATTTCCTGCTGAGGCTGGCACCATCAAACCATGGGGTCCAATTGACATTGTCTTGAAAGGTTCTGTACCAAACTCCAACTATCGTAACCATGAAAAACAGTAAAAATACCTATAGGGCTATCGATGTTATTGATAGCCGATTGTTTGCGATACTATTGATGACAGGCTAAACTATCGATAGTCTCTATTGAATTCTAATAGTATCGATACTATCGATAGAATTGATTCGAAACTATCAATACTATCGATAGTATTAGAATTCAATACGATGGATACTATTGAATCCTAATACTATCGATACTGTATCGATAATATCGATAGTCCTAACACCGCACATCGACGACAACACTCCCCTCTCGTCCGCATGCAGACTGCGCTTAATCTACTACTCATTAGGCGTGCGTGATTGTGATTTGTTTGCGGATGGATGGAATATGATTATGCGAGAGTGTTTATTATTATGTGAGGAGACGGCAACTATGTCTCCACTTGTCAATAGTTTTTTTGTTTATTCCAGAATGTTATTATTATTATTATTTTTTATCTTACTTGCATTTACTTTTAGGTTGTACATACTTAACTATTACTGTAATTGGTGTATACCGTTGTATTACTTTTTCAAATAAATAAATTTTTACTGTTTTCAAGGTCAACTATCGATAGTTATGCTATCGATAGTTATGCAACACTACCGAGAGACAGACGATTTTTTTGGTTTTAAATCTTTCTACTTTCGGGCAAGGCAAAGGAAATTTTCACACAGCCATCAGGTTTTCATATAATATGTGTTTTCTGAAAAAGCTTCTTCCATTCTCCGTAAATCAATAGTGTACACTGTATTTTTTAAACTACTTTATCATCACACTGTTTTAAATTAGTTTACCGCACAATACACTATAATATTGACAACAAAAGTTGAAAAATGCGCTTTCTTCCTGGACAAATGGCTGCATCTCTGTGCTCCTTTGCCTTTTTCTGAAAGCTGAACTGAAAGGGACAAAAAAAAAGTAAGCTACCAAAGGGAGTGCATTTTCAATTTTATAATAAATTTTTCAGTCACTTCCGATTTGATTGGCGACAAAGTGTAAGTGTAAACTAGTCCAAAATCCTCTGACCAAAAAATGGTGAAAATTATATTTCTGCACCCGGACCTTGGCATAGGCGGAGCGGAACGTCTTGTTTTGGATGCTGCATTGGCTTTCAAAAATAAGGGCCATCAAATTGCGTTTTTTACGAATCATCATGATCCAACTCACTGTTTTCCTGAAACTCGAGATGGCACATTTCCTGTAACCGTAGTCGGAGATTGGATACCGCGATCTATATTCGGACGGTTCAAAGCGGCCTGTGCCTATGTCCGCATGGCTTATGCTGCAGTTTATTTGTCCTGGTATGTTATCCCTGCAGAGGAACCAACTTTAATATTTTGTGATTTAATTTCACTGTGCATACCCTTCTTGAAAATGGCACGTGGTCCATTTAGAGTAATATTTTATTGCCATCATCCTGACAAACTGCTCACTACCGAAGGAGGACTGTTCAAGAAGTTGTACAGGGCACCATTGAACTGGCTTGAGGAGTTGACCACAGCTCGTGCTGATAAGGTGTTGGTCAATAGTAAGTATACAGCTCGGGTCTATCAAGATGCTTTCCAGGGAATCAAAGATGTCCCAGATATTTGCTACCCATCTATCAATACAGAGTTTTTCAAAACTACTGTTCCCAAACCTTTGAAAGAAGTTGTTCCAGTTGGAAATGACAAGTTTGTGTTCTTATCGATAAATAGATATGAAAGGAAGAAAAATTTGCCATTGGCATTGCATGCATTACAGCAACTGAAACAAATTCTGTGTGAGGCCGATTGGAACAAGGTACACCTCATCATGGCTGGAGGATTTGATCCCATTAACTTAGAAAACATGGAACATTTCATGGAATTAACGGATCTTGCTGAGGATTTGGGTGTTGAAGATAAAGTCACACTATTGAAATCTCCAAAAGACAATGAGAAAGTTTCATTATTGTACAATTGCAAGGCTTTGCTGTACACTCCCTCTAATGAACATTTTGGCATAGTTCCCTTGGAAGCAATGTATTTCAGCAAACCAGTCATTGCTGTCAACAGCGGAGGTCCCACAGAAACCATTGTGAATAATGTCACTGGTTTCTTATGTGAACCAACCAGTGAATCATTTGCAGCCGCCATGGAAGAGATTATTCTGAATCCTGAACTTGGACAGCGTCTGGGAGAAGCAGGAAGAAAGAGGTTCGAGACAAAATTTTCATTCGATGCCTTCACTGAGCAACTGGACGGTATTCTGACAAGAGAGAGGCAAATCATTTCTGAGGCACGAGCAGTAGAACAAGAGCAAAAGAAATCTAAATAGCAGACTGATCGTACTCCAACAATATTTGATATTGTTTGAGTATGAAATTACCAAAGTGATTCAGTCCCTATAATAAATAATAAATAAAAAGCATTTATTTCTAAACCACATGTACAATTAGAGTGTGAAGTAATTTCAAAGTTTATAGTTGTAGCCTTGTTTAATTTTCATTTTGTAGTTTAGATCCCATCCGGGTGAATGCCTCCTCCATCTCCGGAAATTCGGTCCCTTTATGAACAGCTTATTTATAGTGGACTTCTATTGTAAAGTATAATCAGTGTTTCTTCCTAGCATTTATAAGATAGAAGTAAGAAATTAAAAAAATACTATTGACAAAAATAGCTTCAGAGTAGATTAACCTGTATTTTTTATTATAATCAGAGATTAAATGTTCTTGCTTGATCTATGTTAAACCTTCACGTGCTTTTTGAACACATGGTGTATGATATCGATGGGTTAAGTAAGATTAGGTTTAATTTAATTCCTAGTATACTTAAATGAATCACTAGTTTGGACTTTGTATAATGTCATAAGTGTTAATAGCATAATGCTGTATGTAACTACTGTGATTATCTTAAATAGTTTAGTAGTAATTTAAGATGACCTACGTAGGTACCTAGAAGAAGTGATCTGATCACTATGATTAGTTAAATATCTTCGTGTTATTTGTAGTGTTGTTAATGTTCTTTTTTTCATTATTACTTCTAATATAATAAAGAAAGGCACTTTTTGAATGAATATGCCTGCATTGAGAACATTCATACAATATCATAGTATATAAGTCATTATTAATAATAGGTTGACATCCACTCTTATGCATTTGTTGAAATAATAAAAGTAATAATATGTAAGCCCACTGAAATTGTTGACATTTGTATATTTGTTATGAGATCATTGAAGTGCATGGTGCCTTTCTTTATTATATTAGTTACTTCTAATATAATAAAGAAAGGCACTTTTTGAATTAATATGCCTGCATTGAGAACATTCATACAATATCATAGTATATAAGTCATTAATAATATCTAGTTTGACATCCACTCTTATGCATTTGTTGAAATAATAAAAGTAATAATCTGTAAGCCCACTGAAATTGTTGACATTTGTATATTTGTTATGTGATCATTGAAGTGCATGGTGCCATTCTTTATTATATTAGTTACTTCTAATATAATAAAGAAAGGCACTTTTTGAATTAATATGCCTGCATTGAGAACATTCATACAATATCATTATATAAGTCATTGTTAATATCTAGTTTGACATCCACTCTTATGCATTTGTTGAAATAATAAAAGCAATAATCTGTAAGCCCACTGAAATTGTTGACGTTTGTATATTTGTTATGAGATCATCGAAGTGCATGGTGCAGTGTCGAAAAATTTATTGAAATTTAGAATCAGTTGGGTTTGGAACTGATTCTAAATTTCTTCTGGAACTTGGACTTACCTAGCTGGACTACTTGTCCCAGGTAAACATATTCATCGACAACTTCCAGAGTAGAGTTTTTAACTGTTAAAGAAGTGGCTACAACATGGGCATTTGACATGATTTTCGTCTTGTCCATATTCATCTTCAGGCCCACTTGTTGTGAAACTCTATCGAGGTCATCATCAGCAATGACTACAATATCATCGGCAAAACGAAGGTGAGTCATGTACTCGCCGTTGATCCATACATTTGGGTTGTGTAATTGCAATGGTTTAAACTTTTTCATACTTTTCCAACTGTATGCCTTGTGTTTTAAAATTACGTCATATCACATAGGTGAACTTCAGTAGGTTTATGGATTATAAGCGCATTTCTTTTTGTTTTTCTTAATTCCTGTTTTGTAGTTTAGGTGTTTCAAATTTTAATATTATTGTGACATAGGGATTGAGCCAATCAACGTGTCAAAGGATGTGTAACTACTCATATTTAAGAAAGTATATGTATGCCTGAACATTTATATTCTGCTTCATCTGATTAAATACCTTAGAGTAACTGTGGTCAATGTAGTCAACTTATGTACCTATGTCATCCATCACTATGTTTTGATTACTTTAATAAATGTGATAAAACTGATGATAAATGAGCAGATTTTTTCATATTTATCGTTTCCCGAGGGAGTAGCAGTCGTCTTTGTCAGTTTGATAGTGAGAGAAAGAGACAGTCAATACATAAGTATAGATCAAGACTTGAGTCTCCTTCTTTAATACTTATCTCAGAGGCTACTTGCGTTGTCAAAGGATCGTTTGTGAGGCAGGTAGGTAGTTGTCAAGGGATCATTTGGTACAGAACTTCAGCATTTTATTCCGACTGAGTTTCCTATTGAGCCAATATTTGTAAGTTTCCCGGTGTTATAGTTATAAGAACATTTGTGCAGAGTTTCTAGTTGCAGTAGAAGCTGTGCGTTTTTAAGCGAATTTGTCAGGTTACCGAAAAATAAAAATTTATGGACGATTCTTATCTTACTACTATCTGCTAAAGCTTAGCCGATTAAGGATTTTTTTTGTGATTTCGTGGTTAATCAGTGAGTGACTTTTCATTTCTATATTTCGGAAAATCCGTTCTAAGCGGATATTTCCAGCTGTAAACCTACTGTAGCTGTTGTAGATTTCATGTTAAACTTTCGTTTTAATGACGCAAATGATTAAAACTTGAAAAGCAAGTATTTTTTAGAAATTAATTGAAAAGCAAAGTTACCAGCCAAAAAAAAATATTTCCTGCCGTTGATGATGATGAAATTAGATGCGCAGGAGAGATTAAGATGCACAAGCGTACGCGTGAGCGCGCAGGTTATTTATTTCCCTGCCATTATTACAAATTTTAAAAGGACTTTATTAAGCTTATATTCAGGGGACCTTTTTTCCGCTCTTCTGGATCCCACTGCTAGACTATTATTTATATAGCGTATGTAGGGGGGAGGACGGGTGTTAAGAGTTTCCAAATTGATCAGTCCTGTCCTGTAACGTCCGTATCTACGCTTGCCTTGTGGCAAACTTTAACGCCTTCGTTAAGCTGTCGCGGACTCGCCAATCATCTTCAGGGTCTGTCAGGGTAGGTCATTTTACCAATCAAATAATTAAATTATAAAGAAATGATATTTATTAGTTTATTGCACATATCTCTAGCTTATGTTCTAAGATTTTTTTAGATACATTAAAGTTTAGGTATTTGCTAATTAATAATAAAATAAAATAAATAAATAATAAACGCTACACACTCAAAGGCCCACACTAAGGTTTTCCCTTGTGTCGTGGGTCCCTTGGAACACACATAAACCCATGACCCGAGAACAAACATCTGCTTTTTACACAAATGTTTGCCCCGACTGGGGATCGAACCCAGGACCCGCCGATCAAGAGGCAGCGTCACTACCACTCGACCAAACCGGCCGTCGATTCTATTAAAGTCTGATAGAATAGCATTTAATAGTTGCTATTCTATTAAAGTCTTCTCTATAGTGTCATACACTTTCTCCATCTTTTCTGGTGGCAAGGGGTCCATAATTTCTAGCTGTAAGTCATACTGTTGATCCAAGCCTAAATAGCTGTCGCTCATTAAATACACTGTATAAATTATCCGACCTGTGAACAAAAACAAAACGTTATAAAGCATACCAATGAATAACTACCTAAAATTGTTTGCTCGTACATATCGCGGGGAAGATAAATAGATATCGCTACCTTCAACTCCGCAAATATCTCGGAAACGTAGACAGAGAAAAGGTATAGACTGCGGCCAAGCGTGCCACCGAAAGGGACAGAAAATATTAGTACTGCCGTAGTCGGCCGTAGTACTGCGCTTTAATGTGCTATAACCCGAATGAATTAACTGTGCACCTCCCGCTGTACTGTTAACACAGCGCGAGGTGCACAGTTAATTCGTACGGGTTACAGCAAAGTAAAGTGCTGGCCTTGAAAAAACCGGCACGCGCTAAGGGACAAAAAATGCCCAGCATTGTCTCTTTTTTTCACGTGCAATTGATATAATTTTGTCCTTATCTGTGCGACCGAAAAAGAAGATATCCAGCAGTCCATACCTTTTCTCTGTCTACGCTTAGAAACGATCACTTTAGGATATCATAACTATTGTTTTGGTTCGTTATTGTGTGATCTATAAATCAAGATGGCGGCTGGTTACTGTGCCAATAATCATCGTTTCCCTTTAACAAAAGTTCACCGAATGGCTATTCATATAATTTTCATGGTGGGTTCTTTAATTTTCATGCGCTAATAAAAGCTCATGAGATAATTTCGTCATGTTGAGGTCATTGTAACTGTTCCGTACTGACGCTATGACGAACAAGATACAAGTATGCGTTAGTTAGAACGACTCAAGACACACATACGCTCATACCCCTGCTGTAACCCCATAGGACCACTTGTCGCCACGTTTTACATAAGTTGTGAAGGTTATTGATGAAACATTATGTATAGAGGTGAGAGGTTGTCAGCCTCGCGTCCCTAATAGTGACTTTTACAGTATGCCTGGGAAGAGTTAGCAGCTGGTACATTCTAAGTTTTTCTTTCACTGCTAGTCCAGCATGGAAGATACATGTGACAAAATTATGTTACGTGCGAATGCTAGCATAGCTGGAGTAGATAATCTTTAATAGTTACTTACCTTTCTGCGAAGGGGTTTGGAAGGTGACCTGTGCTATGCCTCTCGGGGGTACTCTCTTGAGGGCATGCAGCTCTCCATACTCCAGGGTTCCTAGCGTGAGGAACCAGCCCTCATTCTTGCCTCTTGGAAATCGTGGACAGTACACGTTGTTAGGATTCCCTCCACGCCGTTGCATATTTACCATAAGTATATATTCCTGTCATAAACATGTAAAGAGGTTAAGACTTTCTAAGGTTCTAAAAAGGCTACGCTAGTATTTAATGTATGTAACATTCATTCAAAAAACTTTTCTAAGTAAATTTTATTTTGCTGCCCCTTTTTTCCATCGGACGTCCAGACGCACTTCTTCATCTTTTATATTGCGCACTGCCAAGGGTGGAATTCTTTGCCGGCGTCTGTATTTCCAAGCTCATACACCAAAAATATATTTAAAGTATTAGTAAATAGGATACATCCTCGACCGCAGCTGAGTTAGATTGTGGTCAAGAGCGAACCCATTCTTAATAAAAATATTTTTTTAAAGAAAAGAATGATAATCGCTTTTCTTCCTTCGGTAAGCGGTACTGGTTAGTGATTTAGGAAGTTTCCCAGGATTTCTCATGAGAGCTCGGATCTCACCTGATCTGCATGCACTGGAATCCAAGAGTTTCTATCACAGGGCTGCTTCACGAACTTATCTTCTAAGTGGTCTGAATCTAGCCACGGACCGCGGATTGACAGCTTCACATCTATCGTTGGGAGATCGCAAATTATCTGTTGAGAAACATTACAATAAAACTTAAGTCATGACATGAGTCGATTTATTTTTGATTATGAATGTTTTATTACACAAAAACACATACCACCATTTTTTTCAACCGACTTCAAAAAAGGAGGAGGTTCTCAATTCGACTGTATTTTTTTTTGTATATTTGTTACGCGATTACTCCGGCAACTGTTGTCCGATTTTCAAAATTCTTTATTTGTTCGAAAGAGTATACTTCTGAAGAGGTCCCATATAAATTTTATCGAAAATGATTCAGCGCTTTTAAAAAAAATCAACAAAAACAAAATATACTACAAACTAGAACATCATCTAAATAAATGAATGACATTTCTGTTTGTAGTTATTTGCTAATAGGCATTGTAGTCCCCAAAAAACTAGATATCTACTTTGTGCGAACTGTTGTTGGGATTGAAGTCGGTGACTCATACGTTTTTAACGTGGAAAATTTTTATAGTGTCAAGGAGTTTATGGATTTTGTATAATGATTTAAATTGACTTATTATTATATTATTTTATTTTGACGTTCGGTTTTGGATTAATTATTTTTGACATTAAGTATAATTTATTAATTATAAATAATAATAATTTAGACATATTCTGGATTGTTAGCTGGATATTTTTGACATGTTTTTATTGTACTTTTAATTGTTGATTATGTATTTTTAAGTTAACATTTGCACACCTTGCCGGTTGAATGCACGGAGCACCTACTTTGTTTAAAATCAATCATACTGTATTCTTGCAAATAAATGAATTTATTTATTATTATTTATTTATTTATTTATCATTTGACATTTACATTTGAAATCACCTGCTAGCGGTGCACCCTGCTGATCAACAGACGAGGATCTAACGTATTACAACACAACCCGTGAAGGGTTTCTCTACTGATATTGGCGACTTCGCCATTCTACATTTTAATTTTGATTAAAATACTCAGACATTGGCAAAATCACGATCGTGGAAGCCATTTTCCAAATAATTTAATTATTATCCAAGCATTAGAGTTTACTGTCCATTGGGGAAATTTGACAGTTTGTGGTAACCTGATGTGCTGTTGATTGTACATCGGTTTGAATCATATATGTGGTACTACAGTACTAACACTAATAACAGGGCACAAATCCTACCATGAATTAGGCCGCTTCGTGAAGCCTGTGAATTGCCTAGGAGGATTCTGAGCTTCTGGTCGGTGCTGAGGTGGCTAGAATAGCCATCACCGACCCACACGCATAAAGGGCCATCTTAGAGCCTAAATGCGGAAATGGGAGCCCTTATCAACTAATAAATTAGAAACTTACCGTATAAATTTCCTCAATCTGGTTTTCGGCGAACTCTTTCCTTAAGTACTTGGCTAGAAGTTCGTAGTTCTTATTGCAGGTGACTTTCAGGCCATTTAGCGTGGTGCACGGTTTGCTGGTGTCTCTTGCCATGTGGGTGAACATGTAAAGATGTTGGGATTCGACATGCGGGAGTGTGATGAGTGGTGAGTCAGAGTACCACCGCGCTTGGATAATGCACTGCATCAACATCTGGCCGGATAGACACACTGCTAACCACCCGTTTTCCGCTGAAGTGTCGATCATTGCCTGAAATATTGTAATAATTTTTTTAAACTTTTTTAGCTAGAGGCGCTCGTAGCCGTGTGGCGCTCGCTGATCTCAACCGATCAATGAGGTTAAGCAACGTGAATTGAGGCAGGGAACCTAATGGGTTATCAGTGGTAATTTATCGCGAGGGCACGTTAAGCTGTTGTCTATTGACTACAGACTACAGTCGTTTAAACCAAGTCGGAGGCTATTATGGCGGTTTGAAAACTGACCAGGGTTAGTCAAGTTTGCCACGCACTTGACTGTATTTATACGACAAGAAGAAGATTTTTTAGCTTTTATTCTTGAAATGCTACAGTATGATTACGATTAACATAGAATATCTTATTTAATTACGACATATAAAGCATTTCACCCAAATTCGTCAATTACTTAAGGCGACTACAGCACCCGATTAAGGCAGCACACATACATACAGCAACAGGCCTGGGCTGGCAGTGCGAACAGTGTCGATACACGAAGTTGACGGACTATGAAAGCGTGCGTGCGTAAAAACATGTTCGAAAGTTAGAAAAATTAGATTTATGGAAAGATTTTGATAGCAAAGTCAAGTTCCTATGTGCATGTTACTGACGTTTTTACAGCTTAAAAGATACACAATTTATTGGGTATTTAGAGGTGACTTTGTGAGCTTTTTCTATGGAACCAAAAGTGCTGAATCATGTTTTCAGCAAACTACTTATATTATCTAGTTTATGTCCTGAATATTACCGTAGTATTTTTTTCTTCGATTTAATGCAGTGCGTCATGCTTATCTACGCATCATAAAATCGTAATTTAGGTGCTGTAGTCGCTTTAATTACATATAATTTTTTGTACGAAGCGCTTGTAGGTCAGTGGAACTCGCTGTTCGGAACCGAACGGTGAGGTTAGGGAACTCACTCAGATGCAGCGAACCTGATGGGTGATCACAGGTGCAAAAGGGTATGTGATTGAAAATTGAAGCTTCTTTACGTTATAAATAACCTGGTATTAATAGTTTTTTAAATATCTTTAAGATATGAACGTTTAAAACTCTCAACTAGACAGAGGGGGAAATACAAAACGGTGACGTCACAGTCCAGCACCGCCATAATTAATTTCATATATATTTTTTTGTAAGATAGAGATAGACGAAAATGTTTCATAGGCTATTAAGTTTT
This sequence comes from Aproaerema taeniolella, assembly GCA_949987775.1. Classification (NCBI taxonomy): domain Eukaryota; kingdom Metazoa; phylum Arthropoda; class Insecta; order Lepidoptera; family Gelechiidae; genus Aproaerema; species Aproaerema taeniolella. Next base: position 11,243,193 of record OX465242.1, on the reverse strand, counting down.
TCTTTTAACCAATTAAAAATTTTATTTCGAATTCTGTTATCATGTTATGAATGTTAATATTTATCTATTGAATGTACAGTCAACAGCACATCAGGGTTACATTAACTGTCATATTCCCCTAATGGATAGTAAAATCTATTACTTGGAGATAAAATTCAAAATAGATCGAAGAAATTTGACAGTTTTGGATAGCATGATGTGCTGTTGACCCTGTACACATATAATATCAGTCATCTACCGTAAATAATTTAATAATCTATCTTTAAATTGGTTATCGAAAATCAAGGATGTGAATCAACTTACGAAACTGAACAGCTTTTCCCAAGGAACATATACAGGGTGTGAAGGGCAGCTTAGCAAATACTTAAGTGGTGGAATCTACCCATAACTGTGATCAACTATAAGTATTTTTTTTTCTCGGAAACTGCAAGTTAAGGAGTTTTCGTTATTTACCTACTTTGGCGCCACGCAATGTACCGTGAAACCGCGCCCCGCGCGCTGTCCCTCCGCGCCATGCCGCCGCGCTGCTATCATAATGCGATGTACATTGCTGTTTATGCCGTTATGATTGTTTTTTTTTTGCAAATTGGATATTCGAATAAATAACTTTATTTTAAAGCAGAAAGTCTTAAAAACATGAATAAAATTCCACTGGATAATTATTCAGTAAAAATGTTTGAATTCAGGGTTTCATTTTTTACTAAGCTGTCCTTTACACCCTGTATAAAATACTCAAAAAATAAAAATAAATTCGACTTCCCATACAAAGGCAAATTAAGTTGTATGAAAGGCAATAATATTTTTTCATTATTTCGACCAGTGTTCCTTAGGGAAAGTTGTCGATTCACATCCTTGAATTTCGCTAACTAATAATTTAAAGTCAACCAATATGCTTGTGAATTACCTGAATTATCCTTATGGTCTGATCGAGGACAGACTTCGTATCAGTGAGGTAGTCTGTGTTGGGCAGCGGTAGCCGCGACATGTGGGCTTGCAGCAAGAGGAACGCTTTCACGTGTGAAGAGTCGAGAGTCAGCGCATCGACGGGGAGCCGGCACTCTTGGGATAGTTCGCTAAAAGATTTTAAATTATCTACTTTTACACTAATATTATAAAGCGGAAAGATTTGATTTTCCTCTTTATAATATTAGTGCCTGGAAGAATTGCTCTGTAGCAATAAGGCCGCCGCATTGTACACTAGATGATGAACATTTGTTTTTGTTTTATTGTTATGTTTTTTGTGTGCAATAAAGAGTATTGTATTGAATGTTTGTTTGTCCCAAATTCCCACAGGAACGAAGTCCCGGGCGGAAAGCTAGTAATATTATAAAGAGGAAAGATTTGTATTTTTGTATGTAACGAATAAACTTAAGAACTACTGGACCAATCTGACAAATTCTTTCGACATTAGAATGCTACATTATTCCTGAGTAACATAGGCTACATAATTTGCCCGAATTCCCACGGGAACGAAGTCCCGGGCGGAATGCTAGTTTTGTTATAAAAAAGATCTCGTATTAAAATAATTCAAATGTTAACATAGTCATGAAGGGCAATATTATAAGTCAACAATGTGTTATTAAGAGAAATCTCAAACAACATACTTTAAACAATCGTGTTAAAGTAACAAAAAAAATTTACGTTAAAAAAAATATCAAATCGGACCGAGCGAATACACCGTTTGTAGTGTTGGTAACCTAACAAAGCCTCCGTCAACTATAAGAAGTGTTTTCATGCTGCGGCCGTTACTCTAGCTTCATAACGTTGTTTGACAATTACAGAATCGTTTTTTAAGCATTACCCATTTAGGATATCCTCATTATGGCGCACTGGCAAAGTGTTGTATTCCTCGCAATCAGCCAAGAGTCGGAGGAGGGAGTCTGTGGGCATATTGTAGTGGAGGTTCGCCCTGAAGTGCGCCATTGTCTTGTAGGATAGATAGTAGTAGGACGCGATACGGCCCATCCAAGTGCAGTGCACTGTTCGTTCGTCCTAGAATAAAAGGGCAAGCGATTACAAACTATGAAAAACTTCTACGAGGCTTTTATTGGCGAGTATTGGGACGAAAAATAGCCTACGTGTTAGCCCAGTGCCTGATTTTGATATATTTACCTATTAAGTTTAGTTTAAGTCTATTCAGCCGCTGAGGCGGGAAAGCGGAACAATAAATAAATCACATTTTCACGTTTCTAATTTTAGAGATACAAGGTTTTTCCCGCCGAACGTTTAGTTTCCTAGGGAGTCGACACAAACACTAAGAGAACACTGAAATACTAATCCAACCTGCATTTATTTTCAAAAGTACGTACAGATTGCATTATACAGACGGTAGCGTCTCTTCGGGCGTTTTACTACAGCACGTTAATCGTCGAGCCATCTGCTTTGCGTGGTTTTATAGCTGGCCTTTACGTCAACGCTTGTATTTCACTGTCGCATTAGATTTACTTGATTTGGCAAGGTTACCTACACAAATGTTTGATATGCAAATGGTATACAAACATACTAACTAATTTCGTAGCGTTGATCTGAAGCTTTTCGCCTTCTCCTCTGACGCAGAGTATAGTCCTCAATAATGTTCTTCGTATTTGATTTTTTAATATTCTTCTTCATCCTTACTAATATTATAAACTCGAAAGTTTGTACGTAAGGATGTTACTTTTTCACGCAAAAATTAATTAATGGATTTTAATGAAACTTTACATGCTTCATAATTTAAAAAAATTGCAACGGGAACGAAGTCCCGGGCAAAAACTACTACTTTAACAGTTTAAGAAGCAATAAATATTTTTTTATTAATCTTACCTCTTCTATTTCTATACAGCCAGCTTCAGTGAGGACATCAATTGCGCCTTGAACGAGGCTAGAAAGGTAGTAGCTGACATCTTCTGGCTCCAAACTCTCCAGGTTGTAGTATGTCGGGTTCTTTTGCAGCCGACGGAAGAAATACGTCCAAGTCATGTAGTCGATGACGTCTTGTTTCGTGTGTACAGTGCCTGGTGGAATAAGGCAAATATTAATGTCCTTATTACAGAACGCGACTCAACTCTGATCTATACTTAAGTAGCAGTCGTGTTTGTTATTTTGATAGTGAGAGAAAGAGACAACCTATACTTAAGCATAGATCAAGTCTTGAGTATCTTTCTGTAATACAGGCCGTAGATTGTCGTATCAACCAAAACGTAAGAGAGAGGGGTTTTTTACGGGAATTCGGCAAGATAGAAAGGAAAGCGAATCTAATAAGGGATCGTTCAACAATAACGTGATCATTTTTGGCCGTTTTTTTAACCCTCCCCCCTATGTAATCACAGCGTAATCTTTTGTTTTTTAACCCCCCCCCCCTCGCCTTGATTACGTAATCTTCGTCCGTGCTTGAAATGTAATGTTTGCTGTTTATTATTGGGTCTTAATAAATGACCTAGGAATAAGCTTGTGGCGAGACACAACCCAGTCGTGGTGGGAAGCTGTATTCGGTACTCCATGCTCATCAGTAGCGGCGCCTGCTTGTTTAAATTGGCTTTACAATAATGTTCTCAGGTGGATAACTAAAGTAGTTTTATTACTTTTCTAATTAAAAGTATTTCTAACTTCCACAACACCTTTTTAATTTTTTAGAAAATTTCTTTAGCTAACAAGTTATGAAATGATGACGTAATCATGGATTCTCTCCCCCCCCCCCCCAAATAATCAGATGTATATACAAGCATCCGACCCCCCCCCCCTTTCCGGTGATCACGTAATTGTTGAATGATCCCTAAGACTGATCAGTTTTGATTTACAGTGCGGCACAAAGTGGCACGCGATTTCCGAGGTCCTATTTGTGCACATGTGGCATGGCTGGCTGGACTAGTCCGCCCAAAACTTATCAAGCACAATGGCCGAATCGAGAGGCTCAGTGCGGAAACCGCTCGACAAACATAAGATAGTAGGCCCATTCTCTACCTTATATTAAACTTCATCTGGCCACTAGTTTGATTTTAAATCCTATCATGAGTTAAGTGAACTTTATGACAAAAATTGTCTTTCTAACGGCAAAATTTACCAAAAATGACTTTTTTTGAGATGCATAATTAAAAGCTAAAGATCTAAATAAGAGATGACTATGTTATGTGAAGAAAAGCGAACGTACCAGCAACAATTTCCGCATTTATGTGGTCCGGCAGGACATTCAACAGACTCGATTCGATCGGGAACGGCTCGTAGAAGAACTTTTTGTAGAAGTTCTTTTTTTGGTCGTGGACTAATACCACCGCTACGCCTTCGTTGTCGTACTATAAATAATTAATAAAAAAAAAAACATAAACAACACTTGTCTTTGTTGTGAAGGTCTTTGGCGGGACCTCGGCGTGAGCGGTTGCTTTGTCAATTGAATTTTCGTTTTCTGCGTGAAAAAGTTGTTTAATGTGTAATAGTGATAGTGTATTATGCATTAAATTGACTAAAATTCGTGTAGTGATGAAAAATTAAAGTGATAACAGTGTTTCTGCTCCGTTTGGTACCGACAAAGATCCTCGCGGTTGTGCTTTTCGCCGCCAGCTTTCGTAAAACAGACGCTATCCAGTTTTACGCAGAACATGAGGAGCTTAGGGCTTAGGTTAAGTTAAAGAAAGAAGATTTTTCACTGAAGACGAGGTTGCATGGAGATAGTTTCCTTTGCCTTTCCCGAAAGGGATAAATTAAACAAAAAAAAATTGTCTTTGTTGTATACGATTCATCTTCTATTAAAAATATTGTTTTGGTTTTTTGTAAAGATCTTACATATTATAAAACTGATAACAAATTGCAAACAGGCATATACAATAGAAATACGTGAACAAAAATACGAATACTGAACACAGCTTAGATAGATAGGTAGGTAGGCACACATACAGGACCTAGGCTCTTTAATTATGAGCAAAGATTAAACTTTAATAAGAACTTATCTCATTACATTACACATTTAAGAATCAATCTTGACGAGAACAAAAGTCCATTTTAAAGGAGTTCATTCGAAATAATAATTTAAGCGTAAGTCGCAGCATTAAACTCCTTACCTGTGGCCGGCCAGCTCTGCCCATCATTTGCAGCACGTCTGTGATGGGCATGTCGACGTATCTTTTCTGCTTGCCGTCGTAATACTCTGTGCCTTTGATCACCACTAAATGAGCTGGGAAGTTCACGCCCCATGCCAATGTTGCCGTGCAGACCAGAACCTTTTGATAGTAAGAAGAAGGTAGTATAGTCACGAGCCCTAATATGTATACATTTTCACATGTTCTAAAATATCTTCACCCTTACCATTCAAAAATATGTTAAAAACAATTTGTTCTAAACTACCAAAATTACTTACCTAATTGTAAGACACAGCTTAGCATACTTATTTATGCGATCTGATGTTGCTATTTCAATTAATATTGTAAAGAGTGTTTCTGTTTTTGCTCGTGACTGTACAGTATCTGTATTTATTCATAGTCTACACCGTTAAGGGAACCTACTTTCTAGGTTTAAGGGTTTGGACTAGGCGTTAGTGAATCAGTGAGTCGAACCATGCAGTTTTGAGCTTTTCGTCAGAAAAAAAATCAGAAAAAGTCTTGTCCTCGACTAGGATTCAAATCAGTGTCGATAGCGGGAAAATATCACAGCCATCACCGGTTTTTGGCCATCGAGTGTCATAAATATTCAAGGTGACATTAGATTTTGTTGTTCCTGTATTTAAAATCTTAACGTAATGCAATAAGGTCTGTATTTAATCGGTATTCACATTCGGTTTAGTCCACAGACCTATATCGAGATAGACGGTAAAAGTTTACCTACCTTGCGTGTGATCTACTGTCCGACTTAAGGCAACTACAGCACCCGATAAAGGCAGCACACATAGGAATAGTGCCATCTCCGTCTCTCAACAGGCCTGGGCCGGCAGTGCGAACAGTGTCGATACACGAAGTTTACGGACTACGAAAGCATGCGTGCGTAAAAACATGTTTGAAAGTTAGAAAAATGAGATTTATGGAAAGGTAACAGCTTAAATCGAAAAATGCGTCAACTACTTATCGTGTTCAATCACGAACATTTTGATAGCAAATTCAAGTTCCTGTGTGCATTTTACTATCGTATATTTACAGCTTAAAAGATACACAATATTGGTATTTAGAGGTGACTTTGTGAGCTTTTTCTATCGAACCAAAAGTGCTGAATCATGTTTTCAGCAAACTACTTATCTAGTTTATGTCCTGAATATTACCGTAGTATCTTTTTTCTTCGATTTAATGCAGTGCGTCATGCTTATCTACGCATCATAAAATCGTAATTTAGGTGCTGTAGTCGCCTTAAGTCAGTCCGCTTGAGACCTATGCCGTAAATGATAATCGATTTTAATTTAATCGGATTTACATTATTGTTTTACTTAATTAAGCGCCTTTGAATCGTTTCCGCGCGGTCTTGATTTCCCATGACTAAATCTCGTTCGTGACTTCATTTTAGGTACAAAAAATTCGACACGCTAGGTTCTCATACAGTTTGAAGCGCTCTTTTCGTCTATCTCGATATAGGTCTGTGGTTTAGCCGGCTTAGGAAGCAATGTTCTGCGCAAAATCTCCGATGATACTAATAACGGGGGTGGAAACTCATTCCATGTCCAAAAATACTGACTTTACTGACTACAACCCTCTAAAATACTGACCATTTACTGACCAAATTTCTAGAATTGACATTCAGTTTGATATCGAAATACGAATGTTAATTGCTGTTAGTTAAGTATGTTAACATATTATATGGAAAATGTTTGTGAATAAGTAAGAATAATGTTTTTGTGTTTGGCCTCCACCATCCCCATAGAGCCAACCTGCACCTCCCTTTATTATTAAAAAAGTTATAAACTTAAATTATTAAAATATTAATTTGAACAAAACAAACAATAAATTATTTTTTATTAGTGAAAGAAGTTAATAATTTGTTTTTCTTGTCTACATATTTTTGCACCTTTTCTGCCTCTTTGATTTTTTTTTCTTCCTCTTCTCTGTCTCAATTCTTTATTGCTCTCATAATGGTTGTACAAGGTGGTCACGGTAGGGCACGGCAAGTTTTAAAAGAGTGTAGGCAGTTTACACTTACGCCTCTGATAAATAATATTTATCTTATTTTTTACATAATACTAATCTAAAATAAACTCTAACAGCTTACTTTTTTAAAGTAGTAATTTTAATATAAAAAATAAAAAAGTAATGTAGTATTCTTTTAAATAATAAATATTACAAATCTTTAACTGATAGAACACTAATATTTGGCACTTCAATTTATTTAAAATGTTATTTTAGTTTTGTTTATGTTACGTTTTTGTCGTCGAAATATTCATTTAAATGTGTAATATATTTTTTAATAATATTTGTTTTAATGTTAGATTGAAAATTATGTAATTTGTGAGGTTTTTAATGTGATTTGGTAATTTATAGAATATTTTGATTGACGTTACAAGTAGTCCGCCTGCGTGCATTTTCATACGGGAATTAGGAAGTATGAATAAATTTTGTTGTATTGAATATTTCGTGGGTATATCGGATCGCTTTGTATAAAACTCGGGATGTGACCGAACAAATTTACATGTTTTTAAAATATAAATGCTCAGTAGGGAAAGTAATTTAAGATTTTGAAAGTGAGGCTTACAGGTTTCTGTTTGTTCTATATTGACAAGGATTCTAACTAGCTTTTTTTGTAAGGTGAAAAGTGTAGGTGTATGGGTACTATTGCCCCATAGAAAAATACCATAGTTAAACCATGCAAAGGCATGTGCATATGTCGTTATCGTTAATGCAGTTTTCAAATTGGTTGACTTTTTGATTTCGTAAAGTGCGTACGTAAACTTAGATATTTTCGTTTTAATTTTCTGAACGTATGCTTTCCAGTTTATATGTGTATCTATCTGTATTTAGTCCGAGCAGAGCAAAATTGTCAACAACTTCTAACTGTATATTATTATAAGCAAAATTTACATTTAGTGAAATAAATTACGTTATTTTTCGTTAGTCAACGTAAGCAGCATCACGTTGGCCATATTTACGGCGACATCTCAATCTACAGAGATAAGACCACTTATGTGGAAACGTACCTACCCCCGATCCTCAAAATACTGACTTTACTGACCATTTTTCAAAAAAACTGACTTTTACTGGCCTAAGCCAAAAAAACTGACTTTTACTGACTTTACTGACCATTTTCCACCCCTGTAATAAAACTGGTAGAACTGTACCTGTATTTTTTGATTGACAAAGAGTTCCTCCACCGTCGATCGATCGTGCTCGTGAAGGCCAGCGTGGTGAATTCCAATGCCAAACGCCAAAGTCAGTTTCAAGTTATAATCTTTGATTCGTTCTAATAACTGTTCCATTGCTGATTCTTGCATGTGGAGCCATTGCTTTGGGTTACTCTCGCCTGCTAAGTACGCAATTAAGTCCAATGCTGTTAGTCTGAAAAAGTTAAAACGTGGAAATTACAATACAACGTGTAACTTCATGTCTGTTTATTTTAGTTTAACATTCTATCACCCAGTTGCAGAAACGTCTATTAAAGTTAATGCCACTTTAATTAAAAACTATCGCTTTCCGTCTTGTTGACTTAAACAAGGACGGAAAGACATTTGAAGAAGCTTTAACTTTAATGAACGTTTCTGCAACTTAGCGAAAGTCAGTAGGCCATTTGGCGGTTTGAAAACTCTGACACCAAGGTTGGTAAATTTTGCCACATATTTAATAATAAACACGATAAGCAACATTTTAAGTGAACATTCTTTGTTAAGTAGTCAGTGGTGAATTTAATTTAAGATGTTTCAGTGTCCTCTTTGGATAAAATTAAGGAGTTATGCTGATTATTGAAAGGATTATAATATGAATAATTGGCATTTTTTTATAAATATTGTAGGTGTTTGTATTTTTAAAGTGCAAAAATATTTTTTATACCCAAGAAAAATAATTTCGAGGTTTCATTTATAGCTTGTTTTAGTGTTCTCTAAATAGTGTCTCTTGCTGCACCCTGTACTTAGATTATTAAATTGTATCAACATTCGCTGTTAATTAGTCAGTACTCATAAGTGATGTATAACTACATATTTTTTAGCGAATAAATTAAAATTACTTTAGCACGTTTCACCTATTCTAACATACGTGCCGAGACGTAGGCCCGTATTACAGAAGGAGACTTAAGTCTTCATCAATACTTATGTATTGCTTGCCTCTTTCTCTCACTATCAAAATGACAAAGACGACTGCTACTTAAGTATAGATCAGACTGAGTCGCGTTCTGTAATACGGACCTTAGTGTTTGTTGATTCACCCTCTCAGTATGTTGCATAATATCGGTATCAAACAGGTATACGTAAAAAAAATTCACAAGCGCGCATGTAATCCCGGCATAACATATTTGTATATTACTGTTTTGAACTGATTAGTGAGGTTACGAAGTCAGCTAACCTAACATAAGGTTGTTTATCAGAAGGGTTTCCGTGCTTTGGAGGGCACGTTAAAAACTCGATCCAGACTGTCGGCGAGGCCATTTGGTAGTCAAGTTCGCTACACTCTTGATTATATCTACACGATAGGAAGAAGAACTATAAGTAAATATAATTCTCTTTTTCAAGTTTTGGAAAAGTTGGTATCTGCATAAGAATAAATAATAACTTACGTAGAATGGAAACTCCCGCTCCAGACGCACTCAAGGTCACGATATTAGCCTACCGTCTGGGGGATCGCTAAGACATACCACTCAGTCGGGCTGTCACCGCCGGCGTCGCCGCACGCGCGTTTGCTTGTTTGTTGTTCCGAATGCAAATTTACAATGAAGCCCAAACCACGTTATTGTAGTGCGTTTGGATGTATATGTTATGGACCAAGTGATTAATGCGGGCATTATGAATAATGCCCGGGCATTATTCATAATGTCTAGCTCTATCGGGCAAAGTGATTAATTACTATCTAAACTTCATTATTTATCATATTGCCCGGTCATTATTATATTGCTACGTGACAATTGGGCAATTTGATAATAAAGCTAAGTTTGATGCGGTGCGGGGAGGGAAGTAAGGGGAGGGAAGCGGTAAGGGGAGGGAAGTGCCCTCGTTGCAATTTATAAAAGTTTTCGTTATTTTTTCACGACCGCCATCTTAGATTTCAAAATCTAAAACGACATCCATGACGGATTTTTACAAAAAATGCATGTCCGCCATCTTGTATTTCAAAATGGTTGTCGTTTACGGAATTAGCACCCCCGAAAACCTATTAAACGACACACATATCAGTTTTTTCAAAAATGTAAACGTCCGCCATCTTGGATATCAAAATGAACGACATTTTCGGAATCAGCATCCCCGACAATCTATTAAACGATACCCATGTCGGCATGCCCAAAAATTTAATATCCGCCTTCTTGGATTTTTTGTGCGGGGAATCGCGACGCTCCGGGGTTTGCCCTTCTCGTCACGATTCCCCCAACTAAAATCAAAGTTGGCGGATATGAAATTTTCGGAAGGCAGTCGGCGGGTAAGACGCTTGCTTGGTGACGCTTCGGGCTTCGCCCTACGCAGAGCTCGGCCTTCGGCCTCGCCCTATACGCAGCTTTCCTCGGCATACGGCCTCACCCCAGCTTTAGTATCTAAACTTGTATGGCGGCCATCTTGAATTTGGGGGGGGACGCTCTGGTCGTCGTCCTACGCGGAATTTGGACTTCGGCCTCACCCTAAACGCAGCTCGCCTCGGCCTACGGCCTCGTCTCACCTACAGAATCTAAACTTGAATTGAGGGGGTTGACGCTCCGGGCTTCGACCTCCGCGGAGCTGGGCTCAGTCTGCGACCTCGCCTCACCGTTAAAATCTTAACTCGCATGGCAGCCATCTTGGATTGGGGGAGGGAGAAGCTCCGGGCTTCGCCCTACGCGGAGCTGGGCTCAGTCTGCGACCTCGCCTCACCGTTAAAATCTTAACTCGTATGGCAGCCAACTTGGATTGGGGGAGGGAGACGCTCCGGGCTTCGCCCTATGCGGAGCTCGGCCTTCGGCTTCGCCTTTTACCTTGCTACTTAATCCAAATAATGAGTCTGACTATTTAAATTGTTTAACATTTAGTTTATTTGAAGTTAAATGACTAAATGATAATAATAAAATAGCAATTAAATATGTTTGTATTACTCTGCCCAAAAGGTGATGGGCATTATGTATAATGCCCGGTCAATTTGATTATTTGATTAATTATTATCAAATTGCCCTCTCATGTTGGGCATTTTTCATAATGCCCGGTCATTATGAATAATGCCCAATTTATCACTTGGTCCATAACATATACATAATTCAAATTCGATGTCACACTGCGGGTGAAGCTGCAGGGCAGAAAGCTAGTATCTTATATTTAGAAAAATTAGAGTAAAATAATGACTTTAAAGAAAAACTTATATTTTAGCGATATCATCTTTAGGCGTAAGCAATAATTTAACAGTAAACAACCCTAGCAATACGCCTGGACGACAGCGGGGCGTCGCGAGGCGAAGGGGGAAGTAGGTATATAAATGGCAGCTTTTGGGACTCGGTCAAAGGAGTTTCCATTCTATGTAAGTTATTATTTATTCTTATGGTATCTGGAAGAATAATTTGAGTGAACGAATATGTTTTCCTTGCCTGGTTTGTCTTCTACTGGAGACGAAGACCAGCGCCGGAGAGCACGGCGAGTGGGTTCTGATCGCTTGGAATGTAGGTTTGTTCATAGTCTTCATTCGCGGACAGTAATGCCGTCCAGGGTGGCCCGATACGTGGATCTGGTTACAAATTAACAGTGTATAAGGTGATTATAAGTTACCATATGGATACATAGACATAGGTGTGTAATATGCTAAATCTGTAGCTTTTCAATCGGCATATTCTTTTTATTTATTTATCTGCATACTTTCTCCACTAACTCCTCTTGATAGATATTTTTTTCACAAAAGGTTTAAAAAAATACTTCATTTGCGTGAAAAAATCACTTTCGTCACGTTCGATAGGTCGCTCCGTTACGAAGTGAAGGAAGGACATACAAAACAACACACATAAGCATTAATAATTTTAGTAAGAATATTTTCAACAACGATAACTCAGGGCAAGATGTGGTCGAGGATGTAGCAAGCTTACCCAAAAAATGCCTATTCACTCGAACTTAGTGATTCTGGTTTTATGAGCTTGGAAATACAGATGCAGGCAGGTATTTCATTCCTTAGTAGTGCGCAATATAAAAGATGAAGAAAAGCGCTCAGTGCGTCCGGACGTCCGATAGAAGTAAGGGGCAGGCGGAATGAGCTCAAGCTAATTCTATACATTTTAAGAGATACTATAAAATAGAAAAGTCCCAAGCTGGGGCGGGTCGCTTCCTTACATAGTTGCACTTACTTGTAAAGGCACCGGTCGCACGTAGGGCTTGAAGTTATAAAGTCCTATTTTTCCTATGTTAAGCCAGTCGGCTAAATCACGAGCATTTGCCATCGCAGTTGACAACCCAACGATGCGTAGCTTCCTCGCCGTATGGGACTCTATGAAGTTCGCTCTGAAAACGTACAGATGCAAGAAATACATATGAAAGTATACTAGAAATATCAACAAAACATTTTTAAGCAATAAAGAATATTAGGCGGCTTGCTCAGCACTTTTTAAATATTTTCAAGCGGGTGATTAACGAACTGTCAAGCATGTCGCCTCAACATGTTTATAGATTTAAATCTATGCAGCTAAATATATTTTAGACTGACTGTTGTGCAAACCCCTATTCATTGATAGTTTATACGAAATGGATAAACTATCAACAAAATTTAGCACACATTACTACTTCAAAAGAATAAGGGGTACATTGCCATTGATGTGTATAGAATTATTGTCTTCGACTATCCAATTGCAATTACCTCGAAACGATAACTTCAAGTACAGGTCCTCTGTCTTCGCCAAGCAAGTGTATCTCGTCTATGACGATGAGGGCTACGTCTTTGACATACGATCTGGTTTGCCACGACCGACTGATTCCGTCCCATTTCTCTGGGGTCGTCACTATCACACGGGAGCTTCGTATCGCTCTGACGTCAGGTGAAACGTCGCCTGTAAAACGATTTTACTAATGTGAATAATAGTGTCCAGTAAGTGTACATATTGCCCTTTCCAGGATGATTTAAATAAGTGAACGGAACTTCGGGATATAATACTCCATGCTGGACTGGGACTTGCGAGTCAAAGAAAAACTTAGAATGTGCCAGCCGCCAACTCTTCCCAAGGATTTTTACAGCCAGTAAGTGGGACACGAAGGTTTTGCTGTATCGTGGGCAATAGGCAAAAGACCTATCACCACTATACTTGTGTCTTATCTTAATAACTCGCAGAATGTATGTCAAATGTGGCGTCGAGTGATTCTTGATTATAGACGTGAGTGTATGGAAGGAACTTTTCCGAAGGACATCAAAAATTCTCGCCTTTGTATAAGAAGAGTTTGAACGACAATTTTTTTTTTATAATTTCCCGGGAGAAGTTCTTCCTTTTCATGGGCAGATTAGCGTCATTAACTTTGAAGTTACCCCGTTATTTTATGTCACTTTTGTCAAGCGTTTTCCACACCTAGCCTCTCGATTGGGCCATTGTGCGTGACATGTTTTGTGCTGGCTATTCCAGCTAGCCCATGTCCTCCCAGAAGCACGCAAAGCTCTTTACGATCTTGCATGCCTCTGGCAGGGATCCTGGGTTATGCAGAATCTGTGCACGTTTTGTTTCCACGCTGTGGCATTCTATCGTAACATGCGCTGGAGTCTTTTCTATCTCCATGCAACCACGGCATAGGGGACTGTCTGTAATGCCTATGTCATACATGTACTTATTTAGCGGTTTAAGTTACCCCGTATTATAGATATATTCCTACCTGTCAGCTCAACCACTTTCATGCCTAGTTGACCTTCTAGCCTTAAAGACCAGTCTTTCATTCTCTCCTTTACAAGTGCTTTCAGCGGTGCTATATAGACAACCTGCAAAGTCAACAAAGAGTTCTTATACTTTGACAACAAACATGGAAAAGTTAAAATGGTAAAAAATTTAGAGGAAAAAAAGAAATGTAATGAAATTTATAGATTTCTAGGTGGCTTTGAATATTGAAGGGCTATAGACCACATTTCTTCGCAAGATTGAAAGAAAGTCAAAGAAAAGTCGTTTGTTTGCCACACTAACGCATCTATTTCCGTCAAAAAACAATTAGAATGGAACAGCACGGCACATACCTTGCAATCAGGATATTTATTAAATGCTCTAAACATAGCGATCTCGGCGATAATAGTTTTGCCTGAACCAGTCGGCGCTCCCAAAAGCACATTGTTATCCGTGTGATACAGACAATGGAAGATTTGAGTCTGTATTGGATTGAAGTGCGAAAACTTGTACAAAGCCTCGTACGCGGGGTTTTTAAGAGCTTTCTTTGGCAGCGACTGGAGGTATAGCAGTTCTGGAACAAATTAGAAAATCAAATTAAAAGTTTTTTTTTAAGAATTTCAAATGGGTTGCTTAGAAAAAGTTAATCAGTTTTCTTAAGGGCGTACTTGTATGAGGTGGATGCGTTTCTGGAAGAATCAGGTCTTGGAATGTGAGTGGCAGTACGCTTTCGGATCCCAGCCATCTAGAATCATAATTAAGAAAATATTAAGATATGATCATCTGATTTTTGTGAATTTCAAAAGGGAAGAGCCTGTAGCTATTTGCACTGAGTATATAAATGTTAACTTTGTCTACTTTAATGTTTGTTTTCATACTGTGATGTTTACTTTTTGAATTAACAAATATGGTCTAAAAGGGACAGAAGATTGTATACATAAATGTGTATTATGTTAAGGTAATTTTATGACTAATAAAATGTACATGAGAAAGAAAATTAATGATAACAAATATTTCAGAAAATTTAGTTTTCGAAATAAGTATCGCACGGCTTATACTACTAACAATACACAAATTTATCCTCAATCAGTGCGAGTAATACTAACTTATCACCGATTTGAAAACGTTTATATTAACTTTTTTACAGCCTCTTTATACTATTACGTGTATGTAGTTTTTTGAGAATGCTGGGAAATTTATAATGAAAATAACAAACCTTTCCGACGTAGCTCTGATGTAGTATTGAGGTGGCAGGGGTTCTATTATAGGAATTGTTATAATTAGCTCTTGAGGCTCTCTGTTTATCACCTGAAATAAATTTTATTTTTATTTAAGTCAGATAACAACAGCGCAGCGTATTGAAAGCCAAAAAAAATCACAACGACATAACACGGAATGTGCCAATAAAGTTACTTGTTTAAAACATATTAGCACTTTTAGGCCCGTATTACAGGAGACTCAAGTCTTAATCTGTACTCAAGTATTGATTGTCTATTTCTCTCACTATTAAAATCACAAAGACGACTGCTACTTAAGTATAGATCAGAATCTGAGTCGCGTTCTGTAATACGGACCTTAGAGTCCGTTTCGAAACGTGTAACAAACACTAGGTTTAGTAGTACTACTTTTATAAGTAACGGCATATTTTGTAAAGGCGTGAAAATATCTTGTCAATCCTTTTCAACCGACTTCAAAAAAGGAGGAGGTTCTCAATTCGACTGTATTTTTTTTGTATATTTGTTACGCGATTACTCCGGCAATTATAAACCGATTTGAATAATTCTTTATTTGTTCGAAAGAGTATACTCCTGAAGAGGTCCCATATAAATTTTATCAAAAATGATTCAGCGCTTTAAAAAAAAACAACAAAAACAAAAAATACTACAAACTAGAACATCATCTAAATAAATGAATGACATTTCTGCTTGTAGTTATCTGCTAATAAGCATTGTAGTCCACAAAAAATACTAGATATCTACTTTGTGCGAACTGTTAGGATTGAAGTCGGTGACTCATACGTTTTTAACGTGGAAAATTATTGGTGGCATCAAGTGTTAACAACGTTATGAGCGAGATGACATGAGTCTCTTTGTATTTATATTTATAATCTTAACATAAGGTCTATATTTCATTAGTATTCACGTTCGGTTTTGGTCGGTTTGGGTAACGTTTTTCTTCGCATAAATCGCATCGGCAATAGAAGATCTATCTCTGTCGTTTTTACGTCATCAGTGTCTATTGGTGTCCGTTTCAAGTTTCTATCTGTACCTGTTTCTTGGTGAGAAGGAAGTACTCGTGGTAATACATGACGTCGTATTCAGGGTCCTCCACCCAAATCCAGAATGCTTCGGGAGCTTTGCCGTGATATTTATCGTTCCAACTGAAATACGATAAAAATAGTTATAAATGTATACTTCCTACGTATAAAGTGTACATTTGTATACAGACGATAACGAAACCTTCTAAAGAATATTTTAATACTATATTTAATTACATTGTAGGTCGTTATTCTCATTTTACTAGAGCGTCGTTTTGTTACTTTTTTAGGTTAATAATTTTTATTTTAAAAATTGGAACTTTAAGGAAAACCCTGTGCTGTATCTACTAAATTTTCGTTACAAATAGATAAGCGTTAACATATACGTAATGCGTATATTGCGTAAGTACACAAGTCACGTGCGACCCTGATGCGCACAGTTCGAAATTTTTTTGACGATTTGACTTACTTGAAATTCGGAGTAATGGACAGTCGTATCTTCAGCACTGTTCTAGTAATTGGTTGTAGACTAGCTTCCATTTCCAAAAGGGGGAATTCATCTGCACATTTCTTCAGATGTTTGGCAGCCTTTGGGTTCCTTATTAGATCACCTGTAGGTCACACGCGAGGGTAAAACTAGGATTTAATATCACAGGTTATCTGAAGATTTATTTTAACACAAAAGCCAAAGATCCTTCAAACAGCAAAGTATCCCGACCCTCTTAAGCAGATATTCGCAAATAATATTATTTATCCTTACTGCAAATGAATTTCTTCAAACATTAATTTTTAACTAACAATAAGTTTTATTAGCAAAGGTTTTTTAAAGTGACTTTAGATAATGTGTCTAAGTTTTGTTATAATGTAATTATAAGCAAGTATCAGTCTTTTTTAAATACAACTTATGGTAATTAATTATAATTCTAAGTATTCACTGAAAGCGATATAAAGTTAAGAATCGCAAGCATTTTCAAACACGATCAAATCAAGCACAGTAAGTATTTCAAAGATTCGTATAGTACCCAGTTCTCTCCAATCCATATCCCTAATTTGGTCGGGTTTGAGCATGGGGTATTCGATGTGCTTTAGTATCTCAACGGGGAAACAGTTAAACTGTCTCATGTCACTGTAGAAGTCCCACATTTGCAATTCCATCATTTTGGCCATTTTTAAGTACAATGCCGCCATGTAAGCGTTGTTTTTACGCAAAGTGATTTCGAATAATGCTCTTATGATACGAACGGCGTTCTGGAAGGAGAAAGGTGAGATATTTTGAACATGCATGTTTTAACAAGTTTACAATAGTTGAAAACTTTATGATTGAAAGTCAGTAGATAATAATAGGTGTTTACAGCAAATGATAGATCAGTTGAGTTGAAAAGGTGCTCCTAAAATTAAATACAGATGATTTTGAGCAGTTAATGCCTGTTCGATTTCTTGATGTAGAGGATGCTCTTCAATAACGTAACTCCAAAAATACAGCAAATATTGATTTATTCAATGAACAAATGAGTGTGCAAAAAATTAAGTGGTCGTATGGACGGTTGTCGATGCAATGTCGGCGCGAGAGCTCAAATCAAGGAGGGCCCAGCGCGCGGTGCGCGGGGGAGGTGTCGTCTTTAGGACGCGTTCTTAACATGACCTGTTTTTTTGTCTGGTTTTTTATTTAAACGTAATGTGAAATATTAAGGATGACAGAGTTCTATTTATTGGCTTTCTTACTTGACTTATGTAATTGAGATCTGATTGCAAGGAGGATGCGTTAACGCGACCCCGCGATAAGTACACTTGCAGTAAGATGTTTATTTTCCAATAAATGTCTTCAACAAGGCTATCTATTCGTAGCTCGCAGTACTGTTGACTCAGATTCTGGAGTTCTGTTATTTCTTCTTTTCTCAACTGAAAAACAGAAAATTTTACATTTAATGTTATGTTGTATTTAAAATCTCAGGTACCAAGAAATAAATGGCTGGTACAATGATTCACGTTTTGTTCATGCAACTACATATGTTTATTGTACTGTAGCTTACAGTACATGTAGTAAAATACATTGTAGTATTTTGTCTATATTCAACTCAATTGGGCCTTTTTATAATTCGAACGACACGGCACGGCAATTCAATATTTGAATTACCATTGCCCCCTTTGTTCTCAGCTCCTAGTATTACTATTACAAAGGAAGCAATGGTAATACAATTTTGCCGTGCCGGTTTCGAATTATAATAAAAAGGCCCGGGGCGGTTTTCCATTTGACGGCACGGTACCGGCGCCGGCAACGGCGGGAAGCGAAAATGTATGAAAACAAATTGACAGGTTTTTGCACTGTCATTTGTTTTCATACATTTCGTTGCCGGCGCCGGTGCCGTGCCGTTTCCGTGACGTCAAGTGGAAAAACGCTCTATAAAGTTATTGAGAAGTTGAGTACAGTACAGCCTAGTCTTCTGGTATGTACCCACAGATGATTTATTATGTTTGGAAGTTCGTTGCTATCTTCTTTTTCAGAGGCAGTGGCTATTAACTTCAGCGTTTCTTGTGACAGAGCCATAAAGTTCGTTATAATTTAAACCTTACGGCCAGCAGAGAAGAAACTTTGGTGGATACCAGATTGAAAGAACCGAATTTAACTTTACCGAAACTTTGTATGAAACCTTGATTAGAACGAAGTTCTATCGTAACCATACGGCCTATCCAGTTTACATACTTACTTTAAGCTGTTGGAAGTCAGAACAACGGGTAAGCATCTTTAGTACGTCTCCTTGAGTCATGGACTTCCGCACCATAGAGTTGAACACTTGCATAGTTTCGCATGTTATGTAGTAATGACTCGCAGAACGGCCGAGATCTGAATAGGGAATGAGTAATATAAGTCCATCTCATAATAACTTACAGCGTCCACTGAAAACCAGCGTCGATTGTCCTTGCTGATTTCAAAAGTCATTTAGGTGCATAAATTAGATGTAAGTTTCCCAACAAAGTTTTTTCTTTTCCGTGGACATTTGCAAACTTGTTAGCCATTGCGAGTACTAACAGATGAGTAAATGGACGCAGATATATTCTAAGAATTTATTTTAATATTTAGACACTCATACATCG
The DNA here is from genome assembly GCA_949987775.1 of Aproaerema taeniolella. Taxonomy (NCBI): domain Eukaryota; kingdom Metazoa; phylum Arthropoda; class Insecta; order Lepidoptera; family Gelechiidae; genus Aproaerema; species Aproaerema taeniolella. The sequence goes on along the minus strand of OX465242.1, from coordinate 11,223,971 downwards.
TCACTATTGACGTTTTTAACAATTTGGCCAGCGGTTTAGTCTATCCATTCTACGCGACTGGATTGTCTTTGTCTCTCGTGATCTATATACATACCAGTGATGCTAAGATCGCCAGTGCGTTCGTCGTAGCGTAACATATGAGTTTTGTCGAGTTCCATGGCTGCAGCTGTGATCAACTCACGCCGTTTTGTCTCTAGCGTAGGATCGTTCTGTACATCTTCATATGACAAGCCGTATACCTGCATTACAAGAATACAGGGTTTTTTAATGACTATGTAACGAGGCCGCACGAGTCCTAACCTTCTTCATCATGAGAGTTTGAACTCATCTGGTTCGGATATCCATTGTTGAATTCAAAATTACTCGCTTTCTACAATTCAATAAACAGTGATTCCCTAGTTTCCCCACAATGCTTTTTCCTAAGTAACGCTCACTGAGGAGTCTCACTCTAACTAAAAACTGATACCAAACTGTATCAGAAAAACTGATACATTGAAAGCTCGTTACTTGAACATCAACAAGTTGAGTTTGAATTTTTATATTAAAACTGCAGTTAAAAGATATTCCTTGTTTACATTACAATGGCAAGTGAGTCATTATTTTTTATCCTATTTTAACCCTAAACGTAGCAAGATCTTATGAAATTAATATTAATTTGTTTATGTTTATGTACGCTACTCAGTCCGCTAAGCAAGTTCTGTGCCGCAACACTGCAAAGTTGAACCTCATAAGATCGGGCTTCCTTCATTCTGATTCACAAATTGCTCAAATTTTAACTTACGTGTGGATTGAGGCGCATCCTCACAAATAAGTAGGTGTAGCTCAGCCATTCAATGGCTTCCTCGACATTCGTGACTGTGCCAAGAGCAACCTGCAACAATAAAGACGTGAAATTCCAGCTTGTATTGTTATGTTATAAGAATAGATAATTTTCCACGTTAAAAACGTATGAGTCACCGACTTCAATCCTAACAGTTCGCACAAAGTACATATCTAGTATTTTTTGTGGACTACAATGCTTATTAGCAGATAACTACAAGCAGAAATGTCATTCATTTATTTAGAGGATGTTCTAGTTTGTAGTATTTTTTGTTTTTGTTGTTTTTTTTTTAAAGCGCTGAATCATTTTTGATAAAATTTATATGGGACCTCTTCAGGAGTATACTCTTTCGAACAAATAAAGAATTATTCAAATCGGTTTATAATTGCCGGAGTAATCGCGTAACAAATATAGAAAAAAAAAATTAAAAAAAAATACAGTCAAACTGAGAACCTCCTCCTTTTTTGAAGTCGGTTGAAAAGCTATGGGCTGCTTTTTTATAACACTTAATACAGTCCTAAAAAAGAATTTAAATCACGGAGTACGCTGAATGCGGAATCAATAAATGAAGTAAATCCTTTTTCAAGATCAAAATCAAGATGAAACAAGGGAATGATGGATTCATTTGTTTTTCAAAATTTATGATTATATGATGATGATCTCTCTACGCATACTGAGCAATACGCACATTGACCAAAGACAATGACGGTCATAAATACGCGAAATGACCAATCTGGATTTTAGACCAATAAATATATTGACCAATTAGATCAATTTCTACTATGTTAACCACACTTTAATCTTATTTCTGTTGTTAAAAGTTTGATTGCGTGATTTGTCTAACCTCCGCATTTAAATTATCTGCCAAAAGATTGATGAAGTTGCTCTCTATGGGAAGATGGCTTATCATGGCTTTGAGATAGTGCGAGAGTTTGTTATGCGTGGTGATGATAATTGCAGTTCCAGAGGTGTCGAACTGAGGTCGACCGGCGCGACCGAAGATCTGTAGCACATCCAGAATACTGAGGTCTACGAATGTACCCTTACTCTGGTTGTAGACTTCTGTGCCCTGTAAAAAAAACAAAGTAATGAAACAATAAATCTATTAGAGTCTATTACACCAGCCCGCATTGGACCTGCGTGGCCTGGTAGACTAAAGCCTAAATCCTATTTGTTGTTTCGAATATGGGCTGATGACGTAATGAGTCTATTATTACTATAAATAAAAAAAATTACTTGTAATATTTCGTTTCACCAATAAATGTCATGGACAGCCTTTTCAAAAGCGCTTTTTACTACAAATTAACAAAAAAAGGAACCTAACTAGCAAACTAACTTTTAATGCCGAGGAACAGAAATGGGTGTATGTACTTGATTGATGAATAAGATAAACTTAGCCTTTTACGAAGCAATAACACGTAACTTACTCTTATTATAACGGCATGTGCCGGTAAGTTAACTCCCCAAGCGAGAGTTGAAGTGCACACCAGCACTCTTATGTATCCTTCTGAGAAAAACTTTTCCACCATATTTCTAGAACAAGATAGAAGAAGGTTACGGCCAACATTTGAAGAAGAAGCAAGGGCATTAATACTTCAGGACCTTTGGCTTTTACAATAAAAATCTTAATATGCATATGTTTAGAGTAAATCTATAGAGTAACTAGAGACATGAACACTGTACTTCATGACATGAGTCTTTTATTGTGTTAGTGAATTTAGTTCAGCCGAAACGACCGGAACAAAAAAATATTAAGTAAATATTAAGTATCTGATCGGTGGGACTCCCCCCTCTTTAAGAGATGGATGGAGGTCCACACGGGTATAAATACTATTATAAAATTGAAATATGTACCCTAACATTAGAATTGTAAGAAAAACTGTTTACTAACACTTTTATGGGCTCCACTTAAAATAAAATAATGAAGACGACCTGATAGGATCTGAATCATCTAACTTTTTGGAAGTTATGCCCTCAGAGACTCCCTAATCTTCGCTTAACGTTTAATTTACCTGTCACTTCTTAGCATGCCGGCATGATGACAAGCGAATCCACACGCAAAAAGTTCTGCCAGTTGCCTGTTTGGGCTACTGCCAATAGATTTTTTCGCCTTCAAAAATCCAGCAGAGTCCTCTGGCTCGAAATGCTTCAAATGCCCTTTTTTCTGGGCGATTTCTTTTAAGATCATTGCCGTTTGGTGAGTAGCGTTTCGGGCGTGAACAAACACCATGACTTGGTGTCCTTTCATAACCATTTCGACTACTTTGTCATAGCATATTTCATTCATAGATTGTATCTGAAAACCGAATTAAAAAGTTGTCTAAGTATACTATAGTACGGCCGTTATCAACTGAGTCGTAAGGCCATTAATGTCAATAGAGATACTAAATGTTACGCCCTTCTCTAAGCGGCTCCATAAGGCCTGTGAGTGCAAGCGAGATAGACATAGGGAAATGGTTTATGGCCCGACGACTCAGTTGATAACGGCCATAGTTTAGCTAGGAAGAATTTATAGGTCTTGAACCAGTCATCTTAGGTTAGTTGCCATTCACATTTTTTTGTTAAATAGATAGAAACATGATTTTGTTGTTGCAAAACATAATTAGAAACAATGTTCGAAGGAAAGTCGCAACGCTCAGACTGCAATATGGTGAGTTCTGTTTAAAGACGAAATCACCAAAAATTGGTTGTAAACCTTTATGAAACTTCGTTCCGTAGTTCACATGAACTTCAAAATGTACTGCTTCTTTAATGATTTTTTGCTGCAAGGAGTAATTACACAGTCACCTCTTTAATTTTTTGCCTTTGGGCAGTATAACATCATAGAGCCCCAAAAATGGCACAGAAACGCAAATAATCCATATTTTAAAATCAGCCGCTAAGCACTACAGTAATAAACCTTCACAAGAGCAATGCATTCGCAGTATACATGAGAAAGCCTGAGTTTCAATAGTAACATACAAACAGAAAGACAACAAATAAAAGTGACCAAAGGCGGTGTTATCACTGCAAGTTATTTCTTTTGACAAGCACGACGCAGTACAATAAAATGTAAGTGTTTATTTAATTGTAGCAAAATTGCATCACTCTGAAATTAGGAATTTTGGATGGTTCTTTAGTTAATTAAATAGACGGGCTTGGATGGTGGCAGTAGTTTAATTGATCACACGAGCGCGAAGCGTCTCAGTTTCAGCTTGGGCAAAAATGCTTTCGTATCTCAGTCCGGATGTTCTCCCCTGCAGGTCGCATTTCTAAACCAATCCTTATGAAATTTTATGAGCAGGTTCAATAATTATATGGAATTTTTTAGTTAATTCAATTTTTTTTAAATGGCAGTGCCATGAAAACATAAAAAATATAATATTTCAGCCATGGCGAAAAAGAGCCCCTAGTATTATTTTTTATTTTTAGGTATAAAATACAAGGAGGTACCTGTCTTAGATGGGCACCGCCACCGCTGCCCAATTCCTTGACACCAATGAACTGTTGTTCTAATGGCACTGGGCGAAATCGGGAATCAAAGAAGAAGAGTCCGATGTTTGGATTTACTCGTAGGAACCTAAAGTTATAAATTAAAGTTAGATAAGTTACATTTTGATTCTTTGGAATGTTGTTTTTTATTAAAATACGCCACTAGATCGCCCTGTTCAATGAAGAAATATAAAAAAGACGATATAATTTTTTAATCTGTATAATATTATTTTTGAGAACTTACTATCTAAAGTGGTTCAGTTTTATTAATAAACGATTGAAGTTCAGTTTCTAGTATGTATCACTTGATCCAAATATAAAATGACACAGTTATCTTTCTTACCTGGCCACGTCAACGTAGTTAGGCAATGTAGCAGATAACCCTACGATGCGAATCATATTCTGAGTGGATTCCACTTGTCGCAGGGTTCTCGCCACTATAGCCTCTACAATAGGGCCTCTATCTCCGTGAAGTAGGTGCACTTCGTCTATGATCAAAAGTTTTACGATTGCTGCTAGTTCGGTGTCCGCTAAAAATTGTTAAGATTTTTTTAGTGACGATGGAATTAGTAATCTAAGTTATACTATATTTTATAAATTTTGATTGTTGCCACTGTATTCCTCGTAATATACTTAAATAATATTCACAAAGTTTTCACGCAATTAAATATTAGATTAATAGTTAGCTCTGATTGTGAAGTGAGTTTTAAACCTAGTTATATCAATTACGGTTCAACTTATGCCAAAAATAAAATCTTCTATATTCTATTCTATTCTTGTGCATATATGGCTCTGTCCTTTTAAGGTAAGACAATTTGTAAAATAAAATTATTTAGTGTTAGAATGCCAATATGAGAAAACAGGAGGGTTTGACACAAACCTAAAGATATAAGTATCTATTATACAAGGTGTTTCAAAAAAACCCAAAAAAATAATAATTCGAAATTAATTAAAATTTTGCTTATTGCACAGCTCTATTACAAATATGACAAGTATGTCATATTAATTATATGAAACTTTCATTTTGTAGATGTCAAACCGTGCAACTGATTACTAGAGTTGCGACTATTTCACTTTTAAAATTAAATTTTGGATTTGTTTTTGGGTTTTTTGAAACACCTTGTATTGTTATTAATTTAGATGAGCTAAATAGGGTCTTAAGAAATTAAGATAGAATCTAAATAATATTAAATCCAGTTTTAGATTAGATGTATAAATAAAATAAAAATAAAATAGATGATAAATAGTAGATTTTACAACAAATGCACAAAACGCCTTCGGCTCGGGCTGCTATAAGTCTCGGATAAAAATGGTTTTGTGGACGACTTATAAACTCTGCTTTTCACTTCGATTGCGAGGAAATAATAAAATAACATATAAAAACAAATTTTATCTTTAAACTTCTGATTATTTTAGCTGTATGGAGTTTTCTATGCCTTACTATAGACCCATTTATGAGTAGATCACTTTGTGCACTAGGGCATAAAATGCGATTTTGTGCAGCCTACGATTTTGTGCAGCCTATAGTAGATCGTTTTGTGCTCTAGAACACAAAAATCGATTTTGTGCAGCCTATAAGCTGCACAAACAAGCACTTTCCGAGTATGAGTAGTGAAAAGTTAATTTAAAGTTAATATTATGGTATACTTACTAGCTCCTTTCCTAGTGACAACGTCCCATTTCTCTGGCGTGGTGACAATCATCTGCGTTTGTTGCACCTCATATTTGGTGAGCTTCATGTCTCCAGTAAGCTCTCGTACTGTTATGCCGAGCCCTTTCAGCCGCTTCCCAAAACTATCTGTCATCTCGGACGCTAGAGCTTTCATTGGCGCTATGTAGATTATCTGGAAATTTATAGGAGCAAAAATATTGTAGTCAGAAACGGTTTTGATCAAAGATAAAGAGAATCCTACTAATATTATAAATGCGAAGGTTTGTGTGAATGGATGAAAGCTTAATAATTTTTCATGAAAAACTACTGGACGTATTTTAATGTAGCTTGGCAGTAATATGGCTCAGAATAACACCTAGGCTCAGCACCTATGCTACAAATTACCACGGGAACGAAGTTTCGAGTAAAATGCTAGTTCAAAAAAAACAAGAAAACTAATTGCGGATTTCTAATATTTTGAGAAACGCCTAGAAAGGAACAAAATGTACGACTTTATTCATAGAACCTGGTCGATAGAGAAATGTTTACACAGAAAAATTGTATCAGCGCATATCCATCCCCACTAAGGTACCTGGTACATGGGCTTCCCTTCGAAACCGTCACAATGCGCTGGTCCAATGCGGGTTGGTACACAGTGCGCCTTTCAAAAACTACATAACTAAATCGATCTTTCGTCCCCTTTACCATTTCATTGTATTCAACCATAACCATTTCATTGTATTCATCGAAAAAATCGAGGAAATCGTTTACCTTGAATTTATTCTTCATGATCACGTCATTTTCAATGTGCTGTTTGATTTGGTGTACTACGGTCAGAAGCGCTATGTTGGTTTTACCGGCACCTGTGGGCGCGCAGATCAACAAGTTTTCATTTGTGTTATAAGCTGTTTGAAACACTACTGACTGTATTCTGTTCAGCTCCTTGATGTTTTCAAACGCCATTTGACCAATCTGAATAAAAACAAATACTAAATTAATCAACCACTATAAAAGGTTTGATCTCTCGTAACAGCTTTTTCGACATAGATTATTTTGGAGAACGATTGATTATTTTAACAAATGTCTGTCAGACGTTATTTTAGTCAAAAACTGATTCGGTACTGGGGCGACTTGGATTACAGAAAGCATCTTGGAAATATCTTAAAACCTCAAAAAATTGTTTAGTGTTTACTTTTAAGAAGATTTTAATATCTTTCAAAAATGGTGTCAGCATGCCGCATGCCGCACCGTTGGACCATATTGTGGGGAATTCCTCAGTTCTATTAGCCTTCAGTTCTTCAAGCAATTTATTTTAATCATTCCCGCTAAGGTTTACACTCGCGTACGTCTTACATTGGTTCTCCTGCTGAGTTTCAGTAATTAAATAAGTTAGAAAACCTCACCTCATCCAGGTCGGCAATAGATACACGTTTGTTTCCAACTTCTAAAGGCGCAGGTTCGTCTTTAGGTATTATAACCTCTTCATACAGCTTGTTGTTGGTCCTTTTTACGTTTTCGGGTAACAAAATATTCTTGTTTAAAGAGAAACCTGCCACGTATGCTGAAAAATTATGATCATGTTTAAACTGTTTATTAAAGCACGAATATGTGTTGAATGAAATACGAAGTCTAATAACCCGCCAGATCTTGTATTTAGTTATACGCCATATTTGTATACTGTTGCAGACTGATATATATTTTAAAACAAATTAGGTGACTTGTCAATCAATTTTAGATAAAAAATTACAGCTTTCAAATATTGGTAATGCAGACAAATTAGGTACTTACCTGCCGAATTTCTCAACTCCATCGAAGAATCGTAAACATTCGGATATTGGACTATAGTATGGGCGAAAGAAATCTTTTGCAAAACAGGATCAGTGTTGCTCTTCGATCTTGTAGCAGAGAACAACGTAACTGGTTTCGAAAGCTCTGCTAACCTGCGAAAATAAGATTTAATACATTCAACATTATAGACCTTTCTATAAGCATGTCTTTAAGATTTTTTATAGTATAAAAGTAGTCATCAGAAACTACTGTCAGCAGAATAATTACTGAATTATTCTTATAATCATTCGTTCAGTACATAATATCATTTATTATGTCTTTACTATATGAAGTAAAATAGTTGTTTCACGGAAATTCAAATAAATACTCTTTATTATAAAAAATAATAATACAAATATCACCTTTTGTTTCGCATTTGCTGAACGTCAATTTCAGGTTCTTCTTCCACTTCTCCATATTTTTTGGCAAGTTTATTAGCCTTTTTCTCTTCTTTCCTCAGAAGTTTGTTCAGCATTACATCCTGTTCAGTCTGTACCGTGACTTGACAGAGGTATTGGGGTATTTTGTTTGCTTGTTGTTTTGATGCTGTTAGTTTAAAAAGTCTTAGGTCATTTTTTTTCTATATCACAGCCATCTAATACAATACTTATCATGCAACGATGAATTCACTTTTCTACTGTTTACTTATTCTGCATGCATTTTAAAATTTTAAAGCAGGGTTCGCAGTGGCGTAACTATACTGTCTGGAGGCCCGTGGCAAATTCATTGGATGGGGTAAAAAACAACCAATGGATGTGTTCTAAAATTAATCAACATCCTTTTTGAATTTTAATAAATTATTTGAATTTGTAAGTTTATGGTCTTTAGTTGTGTCTAACTTTAATCGATTTTAAGTTCAATATTAAATTTTGTTAAAAAATTAAGTTACTTCTGAGTTCGCAGGCTTTCGGGCCGGGGCCCCGCCCCCGTGGCATTTTGCCATAGGGTGGCACCCTACAGTTACATCACTAAGGGTTCGGAAAGTGTCTATTATGGAAATAACCATTACTTATTCTTCTTTACTCAAGTTTCATATTCTAGTCAAGAACCACATCATGCTCTGCCTATCCCATTAGGAACAACGTAAAAGATTGTATGAATAAATGAAATATATAACATAAACTAAGTTAGCGGTTCAGATATACAAATACATTTAGCCACCTTGGAAGAATTAATAAGGGTCAGAATTCAGAGTTAGCAAAAGGAAGTACAGTAATGAAAAGAGATATTTTTTGAGACTTAATGTTGCTGTTGATTTGAATGGCTAAAATGTTTTTGTGACGCACTACAATCGATGTAAGAGACAACTTAGCAAAAATTTTAAACCTGAATTCGGATCATCATTCTGAATGATTTTCCAGTGGAATTTTCCTCAGAAAGATTTTATTTTTTTTATTTTTTTTAATAATTTCTGGTTTAAAATAAAATAATTTAATAATTTTCCGGAGAAAAAAACAAAAACTTTTTAGCCGATCACAGTTATGAGAAGTATTTTCTAACCTGTCCCTTACACCCTGTATAAACGCACCGTTTTTTAAGCCTTATCACCACACTACACAAATACTAAATCCATAGTATATCATATAAATAGAAAATAAAGATTATCAACTTTCAAATAATCATAGCCATAACAGTTTTTCCATAACCATAACTTGTTCTGTAGAAGTACAATCAACATTAAAAGTAAAGTTATACTTTGTATAATTAACTTTGAAATTAAAAGTAAATTATACTTTAAAAGTCATACAAAGGTTGAAAAAGAACCTCCTAGCTTTATTCAAAATCCTGAACCAGTATCACTTAAAGAACACATTTATGAATAAAAATTTTTTTTTTTAATATTTTTCATTGGGAATAGTTCATTTTTTGCCTAAACATAGACATTACTCCTGCACCAGGCACGCGAGGAGTGCGGGTAGCGCTCGGGGGGGCACTCGAGTGGTGTCTACGTTTAGGAAAAACAAATCCCCCCCCCCCAAAAAAAAAGGGTTCAGTAAGTGATACTGGTTCAGCTAGGAAGTTCTTTTTCAATCTGTATATGTATATCCCATACCTAATTTAAGTAGACATTGGATTTATGCATAACTAATTCCATGAACACAATAGGTTAATTTAGTAATATCGGAACTTGCACCAATGTTCGAAGCAACTGAAAGTAAATATTTTGGTTATTCACATTTTGGTTGAGCGAGAAGTGCTTTTTTGTAGGAATCAGCAGCAGACATCATTTTATTGTGCTTACTTAAACTATTTCAGTATTTATCAATTTCTTCTCACTACCTGTATTAAGGCACTTGTGAGGATTTGGATTCTGTGTAAAAGCAGGACCGGATAAACTATGTCGGGGTCCCCGCGCAATGTATGTATCAGAGCCCCAGAAAGCTTTATATCAGTGTATTATCTTTACCTTTAGTTGCATCGAATAAACCAACAAACATATAAGTATGTAAGTATTATTTTCAAATACAATTTAACCAAAATACTAAAATAGCATCATAAAATAAACAGTTTCACATCACATAGCGAAAAAATAAAGTGCATATCGAACCTAGGTGGACAAACACAATTAAAAAAGGTTTATGTAATAAAATATAATAGTAAAAATGCAACAATATGTTTGATTTGATACCCATTCTGCGTTTCGAATTAGCTTTTCCTAATAATTGTCGTAGTTCCGTTTTAGGCGGTTTGGTGACAACACTTTTAGTGGTGCCACCTAGAGTGAAAAAAAGTTACATGTTAATAAACACACATCAAAATTGTTGAGAAATCACGTACGTTGTTGCTTAAAAAGGCCTCTGATGTACGAAGAATAGCATGTGATCCCAAGACAGTATATTTTAAATTTTACTACACTAGGGTTAAGAGTTTACACAAAAAAATCGTGGCCAGAAATCAAATAGGTAGTTGGGATATTATTGCATACAGTTTATTCATACGGCTAAGGTCCAGGTTTTTAAATTTTATTTTAAATTATCTAATGGGTTATCAACTAGACCAAGGTTACAGATGAGGTCAACTTTCGATTAAGCCTATGTTTAAAAAAATATTAATTGTAAGTTACTGTGTGCTTAAAAAACTTTTTAAGGCCAAGTTTAATAATGTAAGCAAAGTGTCATTGTCAGGAATGTAATATGAATACTTACGCTCTCTCTGGACTGGTTCATCATCTTGGGGTATATTCAACAAATTGTGAACGAGTTCTTGCCTATGTACTAACAAATCTTGAATAAAATCGATTTTATCAAAACCCAGCAGTTCAAACAATTCGTTTTGCATTTCTTCATTGGTCTGAGATGAATGAATAAAGTTCAATATCGACTGCATGTAATCAGCACAGGCATTTCCAGGAAACAGTTTGGCTACTTGTTTTTCGAGCCAGGTTTTGCCGTACTAAAAATGACAAAATTGATTATTCATTGACTATATTGGCCTTTGGGCCATGGGTGTTCTTGTAATTTGACATATAATACTGCAATTTATCAGTTTAACTAAACACATTGAGTGTTTACAATTTCATTTTTATAATTGACTAGCTTTCCGCCCGGGACTTCGTTCCCGTGGCACTTTTTTAGTTTTTTCTTTCATAAGAACCTTCTCCTGACAATAAGGAACACAACTAAAGAAGAATCATCCAAATCGGTCCAGCCGTTCTCGAGTTTTGCGCTTACCAACAGATTTAGTGATTCATTTTTATATATAAGATATAAGATGTAAGTGCTCTTACCTGTGGCTCCTGTGACTTAACAGGAGCAGATTTGGGAGCTTTCTCAGAAACTTTACTTTTAGGATCCTTATAAGCCATGCTAAAATTTGTGACAAAGTTGCTAACAGTGGCAGGTTTATTTGTCAACTTTGGTAACGACTTTTTCTGTGGTTTATATGGTAAAGAGTGACATATAATATCATCTCCCCAGATTATTACATTTTCAGATTCTATTGCTTCATTTTTTATGTACTCTTTCGATTCATCTGAAATTTCTTCGGACAGTTGCTTGATTATCTGTAATAGTAAAATATCTTCATATAGGACACTTGTCTTTGTGGAATGGATAGTTTAATACAAACCTAAATACAAAACAAGTTAAAAAAGCCCGTGAATTTAAACAATAGTTCTAATTACATTGTTACACAATTGTAAAATGGTAAAAAACAAAGATTTATGCTGTGATACCTTTTCGTGGTGACTTTGGCCACACGGAAAATTAATATTACATTGATCCATTCCCGTCAGGGAAGTAAAAATATATAAAAAGTTATAACATGCAGAATGTAAGAAAAAAGTCATAAGTTTTAAATAGGTATGTTGCACTTTTTAAATTAATAAAACTGAGCTGTAATTTCAGATTTAGCAGTACAAACTGAATACTTACAAAAAAATTAAGACTTAACACAGTATGTGTTGTTGAACAAGTACTGACCTCATGTATTTTCTTGACTGTTGATTGTTGGACATCTCCAAAGAGCTGTCTTATATCTGACGTGTCTTTTAAAGTTACTGCAGGAATGTCTATAAACTTGTGGAGCATGATGACAACTGCATCATCGATCACATCATCAGGTTGATCTTCAGCCAATAGCTTACATTCTAGCTTCAACTCTTGCAGTAGTTGAATAGGCTTTTTAGAGCTTTCATTTTGATTCATGTATTTACAGATATCTGAGAAGGTCTTGAATCTGAAATGAAAATTATGTTCAATATTCAGAAAAATTGATGTTTAATAGTAAGAACTTTCAAAAAAAAATTTATGCAGCTTTATCACCTTGAATAATCCTTTTAAGTGATACATCAACTATGCCACAATCTTCATTATAAGTTATTACAAAAGTCTTCAGTAATTTACTGAAATTCACTGTGGACGCATTTGTTACTACTTGGTCGCGCATTTCTCCTTACCGTTGCAGTTGTTCATGATAGGGCCTTGCCTCTATATGACCATTTCCTTGGGCCACGGCATAGTAACAGTGAATTTCGGCGTCCTCACTAAGAGTACAATTATTCATAGTGCTGCATGAACGTTATTCGATTTCACTAAGCAACAAAGGTTCATAACTGAAGCACAAGTCAGTCGTTAGGCAAATCGGAGTCCAGTAACACAAGCATAAGTCAATCGTATCGCAAAACAGACTCCAGTGAGAAAGCGGAAGTAAGTTTGAGATAAGGGATCAGAATTAGTAAGTAGTAACACAGGCGCTCGCAGTGAATGACTAGAGCCTGGGTTCCTAATCTGTGGGTAAATCAGCTACTTTACGGGGGTAACGAAGAACCTAATTATTAGAATCTTCAAAGTTCTATGTGATGAAGTTGGTGCATAATTTAATTATCTTTGGTACCACACAGAGGTACCAAACAGAGAACACAAAAAGAAAAAGAGTTTTTCTCAAAAATAAAAGATAAAAAATTGCTTTGGTAAGCTGAGGAATCATTAAAGTTTTTAAAATAAGTTTGAACCTATGAAACAGCCATTTACTATTTTTAAGAGAATTTTGAAAATTATCCGCCGTTTATCGCAAACCAAAACCATTTTTGATAATTTATAATGAAGATAGTGGCATAGTTGATATATCACATGAAAGGGTGATTCAGAGTGATAATGCTACACAAAAAAAAAGTTTGAAAACTCTTCCTATTAAACAAGTAATGATTTTTTTAAAGTAGCGCTGGTAGAAAATTCGAAAATAGCTTTAAAAAAAACCTAACTTCTTAACTACAAAAAATCTGACAGGTCACGGAGGGATCGCGGAGTATTTATATTACATCTGTTCAAATTAAACAGTCCCGGATGCGAGTGTGATGCCGGCGTGAGCGAGTCTGTGTGGCACATATTACTAGATTGCCCACGCTTCGCAGCTGCCAGAATGGACGTTGAAATCACTATGGACACTACACTTAACAAATCAGCTTTGCACGACATCGTAGCTAATTCTGATAAAAGACACCATTTCCTCACGTACGCGGAGACAATTTTCCGTATTGCCACCAAACGCAACAGCACTATTACCCAAATAGCACCGAGGCACCCCCCTATCCAACGCCCCTCTCAAATGTTCAAGTCACGCAAGCTAATTTTATCCCTGCAGGAGAAATGACAGAGAGCCGAGGCAACACCGCAAGCCAATTGCTTACGTACGGAGAGCACGGTGTACCAGGGCTTAGGATTCGTGGAGTGGCTCTGTTCATGGACAATAACACCGAGAGGCTGGGCATAAGCTTTTGCTGCGTCGCGGCTCGAGGTAATGTGAAAACACCCATGAGTGAACAAAACTAGTGGCTTTGTGACTCTCAACGAGGAAGTGACTCGCCGCACGGGCACAATAACGTTCGAAACCCCTCCAGATGATCCTATAGTCGTCACAGCCCGATGCACGAAGGTCATGCTAGATGACAGGATCCTTCAAATGGCTGACGCGGTTTCGAGGGATGTTTCGGGCGGCGAAAACTTTGATTCCTGGGAGATCTCAAAAATATCGTGGATAAATGGAGTTCCTGGATGCGGAAAAACAACTTAGATCGTAAACCGCTTTGATCCTGAATTAGACCTGGTAGTTACAAACACAACCGAAGCAGTGAAAGACTTGAGGGACAAACTTGCGAGTCGTGTAGGAGCCGACATCAGAACCAAGATGCGTACCCTTGCATCAGTTCTTGTAAATGGTAGATGAAGCACTCATGAGCCACTTTGGAGCTGTCATAATGGCGGCAGTGATCACGAGAGAGGGGGTTGTTTCTCATCGGTGACATAAACCAACTACCATATATTGACCGTAACAATCTCTTTCCTCTGAAATACACCCGTCCTGACTCAATAAGTCACATCATGCAAGAGCTCCTGTGCACCCATAGAAACCCACTCGACGTAGCATTTGCTCTTAGAGAAGTCTACAGTGGCTTCTACTCGTCGAAATCTTGTGCACACTCCCTGAGACATGAAATGTATACGGGCGCACAGATCAATGGAACCCAACCCGAAATCTTGTACCTTGTTCACACACAGGCAGAAAAGGAAGCCCTAAAATGCCAAGGATATGGGTCGGGAACCGGATCACGCGTCCTCACCATACATGAAGCACAGGGTTTAACATACGAAAACATGGTAATTGTCCGTACCGTAACAACCAGACAGGAGCTACACAACAGCATCCCACATGCAGTGGTGGCCTTATCGTGCCATACCGTCAGCTGCGTATATTACGCAGATGACGGTAATGATGCCATAGGAAGTTTTATTAAAAAAACAGAGGCAGCGGGCCGAGGAAAAGTGATTGATTACAACCTTAAAAATGGCCATAAAAAATCGGGATATGGTTGTTATCGATGCTTTAAGGACTGGAGACAATAGGCAGAAACTACCGCTGGCTTAGGTAAATGGTGTTTTTATTTTTGTAAAGTGTATAATTTGTAAACTCATATGGAGAGTAAATGTGTTAAAAAGGTTAAATATGTAATAATAATGTTAAATGTAACAAGACAAGGGCACGGATATCAAGTCTGTGAATGCAAAATTAAATGTATATTAAAAAAAAACTACAAAAAATCGCGGAACATACATGGGGTATTTTTGGATTTACCCAGGGATTAGGAATCAAAAAAAAATTTGTTTGCGTAAGTTTGTATGTATGGATACAGCTCAAACGGCTGGACCAATTTTGATAAAAATACATAGGGTACATACTTTTTCCCAAATTCCCACGGGAACGAAGTATCGGGCGGAAAGGTAGTAATTTATAAGACTTCATTGTCACACAAATATGTAGAGTCAATGTACATGTGCCTATTAAATTTCATGACCCTCTGACCAATTTAACCTTATCCAGATAGTAAGCACTATGTTCAATTTAATAGACACATGTACAAAGGGATTTCCCCAGTTACCCTTCCCCTGTAAGTGACAATATGTGTTAATATACACTTGTTAATAATACTCTACATAACAATATAAACAAACATAACTAATATTATGAAATATAAAAATATGTGTCTTCATTAAAAATTGTTTGAAACATGTTTGTTCAAGATAACATTACGCTACCATAAAAATATTCTCAAATAACCTATAACTTGGTCAAGATTTACCTTTGTGTATGTTTCTTTCTCACAGGTGCCATCTGAGTTGGATCCACAGAAGCCTTCAGGCATCTTGGTTTATCTAGTTGCGTGTGAGCCCTTAGGGCCCTTGTTATACGAGGTAGCTCAATCATTTCTAAAACAACAAAGTTCTCTGATCGTATCATCAGTTATTATTAAAATATGTGCTTATACATAATGGTTGAGAAGGCAGATGAAACCAAAAAAAAGAGTTTTAAAGCGCGCAGCTACTATTTCTACAGAAGTGTATTTTTTAAAATTATGTCGCAGGCAAAAGAGTTTTGAAACGTACAGCCTATTTTTTTTAAATCTCACGGAGAGGGGTTATTTTGATCATACAGCCATATTTAATAATATTTGTATGAAAAGTTCATGTCTGTTTTTGTAACGTGTATATTCCAAGGGAATCCCAGGTGAAAAGCGAATATTTCATAAACGCCATACCCTGGGCCCCGCGGTAGCCCAGGGTATGGCGTTTATGAAATATTAGCTTTTCACCTGGGACTTCGTTTCAGTGAGAATTCGGGAAAATTATGTGACTGTTACTCAGCGATAATGTAGCACTCTAAAATCCTAACTAATATCATAAACGCGAAAGTGACTCTGATTTTGATGAAATTTGGTAAAGAGATAGATCAGAGACTGGGAAAGGACATAGGTTACATTTTATCCCACAGTTATACTCAATATAACCTGTAGTCCACGCGGGAGGAGCCGTGGGTGGAAAGCTAGTGGTAAAATAATTTGGAATCGGTCCAGCCGTTTTTTTAAAAATTATGTAAAAAGGTGTATGTGTAAAAAGATTTGTTAAATGTTATTTATAAGTAAACAGAATTATGCAAAAAAAGTTAGGGTCTCCAATTTTATGCGTTTCAATACGGACCCGTAAGTACCTACCGGTTAACTTAGCATAACATACACTTTATTTAACTTATTTTTTCTATGTCTATGATAACATAACGTAACACAGACACAAGTATTTTTGACGTGACAACGTCTTAAATTAGGTTGCGGCTGGGAGTCACTTATTTCTTCATTGTGGCGCGGGTGCCTTGGAATATACACGTTACAAAAACAGACATGAACTTTTCATACAAATATTGTTAAATGTGGCTGTATGGTGAAAATAACCCCCCTGCGTGAGATTAAAAAAAATAGGCTGTACGTTTCAACACTCCTTTGCCTGTGACATAATAAAAAAAAATAAAGTTCTGTAGAAATAGTAGCTGCAGAACGGAAATAAAAATAATGCTATAGTTTTTATATTTAAAACGCAGTGTTACATTCTCTTTGTTTATATTCTCTTTGATAAAAATGGAAGGTGCTAGCGTCGACGCCGGTGGGAAAAATCATTTAGAAAATGTTTTATCAGAAGCAGAAATCTCTTCTTTACCGTGCCAGGTCGCTGATAAAATAAACTCCTACATTGATGCAAAATTCGAGGAGTACCTTACCTCTAAGGCCCTTCATGAATCTAGTGAAACTCAAATCTGTAAGTAACCGGTGTTTTCTCCAATGCTTACAATGCTTTCTTTTAATTTAACTATTAAGGTCTTGTAATTACGGGGATAACATTTCTGTGTTGGTGCTAAGTGTATATTTTCATTCA
This sequence comes from Aproaerema taeniolella, assembly GCA_949987775.1. NCBI lineage: Eukaryota > Metazoa > Arthropoda > Insecta > Lepidoptera > Gelechiidae > Aproaerema > Aproaerema taeniolella. The sequence goes on along the minus strand of OX465242.1, from coordinate 11,206,507 downwards.
ACAGGACGAGTTCTATTATACCTAATTTATTTTTGGTTTTACCCTCATATTCCCTTGGCTACATAACGCGTTCTTTGTAGGTACGCTGTGTTTTCGGGGTTGCATTAGAAATTGGGATCCTGAATTTGGGGTTAAAAAGTTGTTGGGGGGCAGGGGGGATGGGGGGGAACACCCCCCCCGCCCACTCCCCCCCCCGCGGAGATTCTTATTTTTTTTTTTATGAATTTTTAAAAATTGATTTGGGCATTAGAAATCCGGATGCATTTGAAATTCGGATCCTGAGTTAGGGGTTGGGGGGAGAGGGGAGAGGGGGAACACCCCCCTGCCACTCCCCCCCCGCGGAGATACTTATTTTTTTTTTTATGAATTTTTAAAATTGAGGTTATGTTGTTGTTGTGCTTACCGTTTAACGCAACCAAAGTCTTTTCTGGCACTTCGCCGGCCGCTGCCGCGGCACGCTCGCTTCGCTCGCTCGGCTCGTGCGTTGGGGGTCGCAGTCCTAACCTAACCTAACCTAACCAACCCTTAACGGGTTGGTTAGGCTAGGCTACTAACAAACCTAACCTACAGTTTCTGCCCCGATATAATCTCCGCGGGGGGAGGAGTGGCAGGGGGGGTTCGCCACCCCCTCCCCCCACCCCCCCAACCCCTAATTCGGGATCCGAATTTCAAATGCATCCGAATTTCTAATGCCCACCTCAATTTTTAAAAATTCATAAAAAAAAAACTAAGAATCTCCGCGGGGGGGAGTGGCAGGAAGGGGTTCCCCCTCCCTCCCCCCTGCCCCCTAACCACTTTTTAACCCCAAATTCAGGATCCGAATTTCTAATGCCCACCCTTCCGGCCGGGTCAATGTGTCGGAAAAGGGGCTATCCCAAAATTTTCTAAGTCCCCAAGCAAAAAAAAAAAATTTTTTTGGACCCCTTATAAAAAGTGGGGGCCCCAAAGACTTAGAAAAATTTCGAGGGGTTGCGGTGTCAAGATGACCCCCCATTTTCTTGCCGGAAATGGATAGAGGACCCTTCTAGGAACATCGTTTGTATGGGCCACTTTTTGATTGGGCCCCAACTGGGGGGCCCAGGGCCCCCCACCCTGCTCGAGACCTAGGGCCCTCCCAGTTTTATTGCGCGAATCGACGCAGTCTACGATGCTGATCAACCGCCCCATATATCACTTTGCGCTCCGGGGTCTCCTTAGGGCCCCACGGGGCCCATACAAACGTTGTTCCTAGAAGGGTCCTCTATCCATTTCCGGCGTGAAAATGGGGGGTCATCTTGACACCGCACCTCCTCGAAATTTTTCTAAGTCCCGCCGAACGGCAGTTATTTCTCTAAGGGGGCAAGGGCCCCGTGGGGCCCTAAGGAGGCCCCGGAGCGCAAAGTGATGTATGGGGCGGTTGATCAGCGTCGTTAACTGCGTCGATTCGCGCAATAAAACTGGGAGGGGCCCCAGGTCTCCAGCAGGGTGGGGGGTCCTGGGCCCCCATACAAACGTTGTTCCTAGAAGGGTCCTCTATCCATTTTCGGCAAGAAAATGGGGGGTCATCTTGACA